>OX382199.1:0-600000 GCA_947507515.1 Eulithis testata | reverse complement strand
ATTTTGCTCTTGAAATCTAGATTAGTTTGAGTTGGCTACGCAGGAATTTGGACATTCAACATTTGTAGGGAATGGTTGAAGGTACATGGAATCGTAATTTTATATTTGTTTGATAATTTTATGATTGTTTTCAAAAATACAGATAAATATATCCTGAGAACATTACAAAAGTTAGCTCGAAAATAATCCGTTTTTAACCAACTTCAAAAAAGGAGGAGGTTCTCAATTCGGTTGTATTTTTTATGTTTGTTACCTCAGAACTCCGTCATTTATGAACCATTTCATTTCATTTATGCTTCCAGGTTGGTCCCGAACTAATCATAATCATTATTTGATGATGAAGGCGTATCAAATTGAAGTCGGTTTTCCAGTTTTTTAAACTTATAAATTATTATGAATAATGGTTTTAAAAAATAACACAAATTTCTAGCTATATTTAGCTAACTTAAACTTGCCAGAACTTTTTTTTTAATTATGCCATTTTGTCCCACTGGCCCACGCGTGCCTCCACCAACATCTTCCACTTTTGTCTCTCCCGGGCCATATGAATTCTTAAAAAATACTTACATTAGATTACTATCAGCTATTGTAAGTATTTTTTAAGAATTCAATTTGGGTTTTACCTAACGCAGTAACACAAGTTATCATTGTTTTCCCCCACCGGCTCAGAAATTAGAAGTTAATTTAGGATTAGTTCCCCACAATCAATTATTGGTAACATTGCGGGAGCTTAGCCCGCACCTTATCTCGCCCGCCCAAACGATCGGGAATGAGTAACCGATTGAGAATGACTAACCGACTCGGTAAGAAAGTACGTAATTTTGCGTGTCTTGGATTTCTTTAAGGTATTTTATATTCGGTTTCTTTCGCTTTCATATTTTTTTATTAAAGTTCACTCACTTTTAAAATCACTCATCCATCGGACTTTCTGTATTCCTGAATTCTAAACCGTTCATTTGCTGAACATAGAAAAATATCTTATACAGGTACCTAAGCATTTTATTTAGTCTGTCTGTGTCTGCGCTTGCCGAATACCCAATATATTGCAAGTAGTGCCAAAGCTAAACGTGCAGGTAATAACCGTGTAAAATAGTGACAGAAAGAAGCAGTGTTTAAATTGGAAGGTAATTATAAGTAAGACCAGCTATAAGTTATAAGTAGAAGCAAAAGCAAAACGGTGTAAATCGATTTCCTCCAGCTAAGCCACAACTAAAGCACGCACTCGAGATCGCAACAGAGCTCCGAAACTCCCGCAACCCTTGTAGAATCACTAGACTATGATAATTAACGGCGTGCGATCGCTTTCGCAAATTCGCTTTAATACCTAGCAACTAACACCCGTACTTTAAGACGTGACTCTAGTCTAGGAAATCTCAAGTTTTTCTTATCACGAGATAGTACTCAAAGGCCTACTGTCATTTTAAGCGTGGCTTTAAAAATACTGGTTCACTGTCACTTGGATGACAACGAAGAGAGATGACAACAGCTTTAAGCCATTCTGCAAGAGGAGCTTTAGAACGCCTTAAATGAATAAAACCGAAAGAAAAAACCAGAGTTTTATTTATTTTGATGAACCTAGAAATTTAAATATCTTTACAGAGGTACGGTAGATACTAGAGTTTCCTTTAGATATTTTTGTACGTTATTTTTTTTTTGATCCACTATGAGTAAGGTAAGTATTTGGCACTAGAATGTAGCTTTTTGATATTCCATAAGTCACAAATGGCATCTCTTTTGCACACTGACAGGCTTTCTCATGATATTTTTTTAAATGAGTTTAGTTTAGGAAAAAGTGAGTGAAAACTTAAAATATCGTTAATCACACAACTTTGGGATAAGCTATCGACCGAGTTTGAAACCAAGTAGGTACCTTAGTTCACTATAATAAAATAGGAAGTAAAAGAGAAATAAATAAATAGGTAGTCTTGGAAACTTCACACGTTATCTAGTCACAAACTAAGCAAAACTTGTACTATGGGAACTAGATTGCTACTAAAATATTTATTATATTTTTATAAATACATACTTCAGCCCCCGTATCGTAAGCTCTGAACTGCTTTCGCTTTCCAGCATAATGTCAAGCTTTTGACGCCAAAAAAACGCGCTGAAACGAGCTAATGTCGATAAAATTAGACGAAAGTAATTTTGTACTACTTTTTTTGGCTTACTACTGGGTAGGTAAAAGCGGCAAAGGTCTTAATAATAATTTACAAATATTGATAGATATAAGATATGCCTTCGTTCGAGGCAGGTCCTAGGTCATCCAGCCCCGAGCTGTGACCTAGCCGACCTGAGTCTAGATCGCGATAGCATTACATCTTCATTGTTGTAATGAGGCATTTTGTTATCAAAATAATAGGATGTTATAACATAGATAAAAACTTATAGTACGTGAATAAGAATTCTAATAAATCGAAACTAAAATATGATTAATCTCTCTTTCTATTCTCAGTTACCTGTACCTACCTTTTTTGTAACCAGTTCCATCGTTTGTTTTTCGAGTTTTTTAGACCTTAGGTATCATATTCAAAGTAAGTATTTTAAAAAAAAACTAACATGTTCAAGAATACTTGTAAATTTAGGGAAGAACATAATTTCAGTAATAATTTCCTTAATAAAAGTAGTATTTTTTTAAATCAACATAAGAGTTCTAAAGAACGTTATTAAATACAAACTCATTTTGAATACCAACTTTCACACAATATCGTATAACCATTCACCTCACACCTCGTCGGAATTTCAATCTACCCTCAAATCAATTACAAATAAAAGTCGCGAGAATTCTGAATTTAGAGTATAGAAACGAAACTCGAAAACATCTACACACAGAAATAAAACATGGCGTTACATAGAGGTTAAAAAGTAAAGAATATTTTGTTACTTTAATAGCTCGTAATTTGTCTTTGATGCATCTTGGCAGCGTTCAACATCTAAGCACCTAATAGCCGAATACTCAAACGCCAATCAAACCCCACTCAACTTAAGCCACGCATTGCCATCTCTTAAAAATCAGTAATGCCAAACAGAGGCAGAGCAATTTTAAGTGGTGCTCAAATTTGAATGACTTTTGAGTATTTCAGACTAAGGCCCGTACACTGATTTATTGGTCAAGAACTGATCCGGACTGAGCATAGATTGTTTTGTACCTACCTAAACTTGTGTAACAATTTCCGGAGCAGGAGATGTCAGCGTTGTTTTTTAATCTGACGTACTTAGTAAGCCCAGAGTTTCACTTCTATAGCATAATACTAAATTTTTATTTTATTTGAAATCTCGCATCACCCATTGCATGAAAATCGAGCCAAAGATCATTAAATCACTTCGGCCCACAAAACCTATTTAAAAAAGCGATTTTTTATCCCGCCCTATTCAGCTTAGAAATGCGCATTACTCCCTACGTAGGGTCACCATGATATGGGTTGGATAATCTTTGACACATTTAAGAAACATAAAATAGAAAATGATTTTCACATAAAGCGTTCCATACAGAAAAAAGCCATAGTAAATATGTATTTAATATAATTTTTTTGAGTCTAATATTTTATGTAGTGTGCCTATTATATCAGAAAAGTGTACATAACAAAGTTATACTGAATTACAATAAAAAAATCACGTCATTTTAAAACTACACTGGCCTGCAAAAAGAAGTACTACACTTTTAAAATTTCAATTTTTTGAAGGGCTGTGAATGTAGGTTCTTACATTGATAAATAACAACTGCTATAACTCATAGAGCACGTCTCTGTGTGCCGTTTTATAATCCTACTAATATTATAAACGTGAAAGTTTGTAAGGATTCATAGATGGATATTCGTTACTCTTTCACGCAAAAACTACTATTCCGATTTGGATGAGACTTGGAATATTTGCCGTGACCTGGATTAACACATTGGCTACTTTTTATTGCGGAACATCAACGGGATCCAGCGGGACGCGAACGAAGTCGCAGGCGGAAGCTGGTTTTCTATAAATATTTGATTTTTATTAGTTAACCATTGTTTTTTTTGTCCACATCTCCTCTAATTTTACAGGCACCCTAGTATTTCTGTGTAAGGTGCTTACCTTGCACGGCTGTTCCATTTAATTTATTTCCAAGAGAATGTTAATTCGGGCCTTATTTGCAAAAGTGCGCAATGCGCAGCCCTTACACTTGAAAAATAGGCTTAGATATTTACATCTACAAACTTAGGTAGGTCTAAGAACCTATTTTATGAACAAGAGAGAGATCTAAATCGGGATAAAAAGGAAAAGAAAAAATGTTACAATACAAAATCGTTTATTTATACAAAAATGTACATGACAGGAGTAGGCAATCATAATTAAGTTAGTAGGTACATGCATATTTATATTACAAAACAAAAAACAAGTAATGCTAATGTTACCAGAAGGTAAGTATATCGTACCTACGCAAGGGGAATGGAACGCTGCCATGTACAAGCCTGTACAAAAAGTTTTGCGCTCAGCATGTGCTGAGAACGAGTTCTCAGCGCTGATTTTCAGCACAAGGCTTCGGTGACGCACGAACTCTTCTTAGAGTACTTCAGGGTAGGCAACGCACCAACAATGCTTTTAGTGCTATCGGTGTTTCTAGGCGATGACGATCGCTTACCATCAGGCGCGCTCTACACCTGTTTTTACAATAAAAAAGTTTTGAATCAAAAACCTACTGAAAAAAACACGCTCTCAAAGTGATATGACCGAATAAAAATGTTCTTATTTTCATTTATTTGTTTATTTCCTAGAAAGTATTATCGAATATTCTGAATAAAGTCTCTAAAAAAATATAATCGTACATTGCTTAGGTAGAGGTGTCACGTCCAAGATGGCTTCTTCTTCTTTTTTCATGTGTAATTACATATCATTGACGTATTTATTTTTTGACACCATTTTGTAGTTGCCAGTTGATTGCCACCACGGAAGCAATAATACAAGAAACGTGTGATAGCAGTAAATAATTGAATGTAATTACTCCGATATGTAAAGTGAGTCCCGAGGCATGTGGAGGTGCTAAGACCCTCACCGCTGCGTATTTATTATTCAGGGTAACTAGATTTATTGTGCTGGCAACACCAGGTGTTAAGGTGCGAGCATACAAACGTCTCTTGAGACTAAACATATCACATCTTCTTCTTCTTCTTTTATTTATGGTTTCTGTCCGTCATTTCGACAGACAATAATGCCAGTGTCAAGTGAAATATTTGAAATAATATCAGTCAAATCGGCTGACGTTTGTTTTGAAGGAAAAATGGTAGACATTTTTCTTCAAAACTTAGAGACAAATTTTCACATTCAGAGAAACCACTTTTGCTAACGTGAGTAATTTTAGAATAACTCCCAAATCAAGTACCATTGGGGTAACGTATCTAGTTGCACTGCGCGGTGGCTGCAACGTTCTGCAATCTTTGTTATTGGTGTGCGTGCAGTGTACGTCAAATGGACCTGTCAAACTATTTGCGCTGAAAACATGGAGGTTGACACAAAAACTTTGAGCTTAGTGACGTAGTGCATCTCTTTCACACGCGTGTGCGCATACGCTCGTAAAGTAGGGAAAGTGGCAACTTCATTTTTTTGCGAAAATTATTTTGTTGAGATTAGTGATGTAAAACTAATGTTGTATTTTTTAATGTAGCTATTTTATGCTTAAACTTGGGTTTTTTAGATAAAAAAATTAATTATTTTTATTTTTTACTAGCTGACTCCGTACTGCCTCAACTTTCATATTTATTCATTTTTTAAACCTTCTCTGGATTTCCACAAATAATTCAAGACCAAAAGTAGCCAAATCAGGCGTTCTCGAGTTTTAGCGAGACTAACGAACAGCAATTCATTTTTTTATATAAGAACATGGCCGCACCTTAACACGTAGTTAAGCATTTTATTAAAACACTCAAGTTTTGAGGAGCTCATTATTGCATACTTTAGTTTGATTGCCAATAATGTTTCGCGTAACAGTAATATTAACTAGCTGTTGTACACGACTTGATTTATGTTAAATCTATTGTATATTATTGCTTGATTAAAAGGTACAAGTTGGAAGCAGACGACGTGTCGTCGCTTCATGTCGCCACGACACGTCGTTACGTCATTTTTTATGTATTTCTATGAAAATGACGTCTGTCGCTCGACGACGCGTCGCTAGCTTCGTGTCGCTAACTACGGAGGGAATTTCATAGAAATACATAGAAACCAGTAGTGTCGCCGCGACACGTCGTCCGCCGCCGCCACATGTCGCTCGCTGCCAACTCGTACCTTAAGATTCGCTGTAGCATTGCTTTTTCATTTAATTAGATCGTATTACGACCATAGTAAATATAACCTATTTAGGTTAAGTTAGCAGTTTTTTGTATGCTTCAGTGACTACCAATGAATATAATTTTAGCTAAAAATGTGTAAAGTTCTTGCATAACATAAAGCATTATCCACCTAATATTATAAATGCGAAAGTTTGTAAGTATGGATGGATGTTTGTTACTCTTTCACGTAAAACTACTGATCCGATTTGGATGAAACTTGGAATATATATTGTCCGTGACCTAAATTAACACATAGGCTACTTTTTATCCCGAAAAATTAACGGGAACCAACGGGACGCAAACGAAGTCGCGGGTGGCACCTAGTTCAGAATAATAATATTCTTTTAGCTTTGAGCTATTATTGTATTTATTGTGTATTTAGTTTGTAAGATATACAATTACATTATGTTTAAATGATTATAATCACTGAGTAATGATTATAATGTTACATAATAATACGTAAACGTATTTATTATAAACTAGCCGTCTCCCGCGGCGTTGCTCGCGTTAGGGTGTGACTTTTCAAAATTCCATTTTCCCGCTTTTCTGTTGAAATTTTTCCTGAATTTTCTTTGCTATAAACCTTACGGAGCCCGAGACCTTTCCAACGAATGCAAAACCGTGGAAATCGGTTCGTGCGTTTGGAGTTATAGCGTCAGGAAGGAAAACCCCGACTTATTTTTATATAGTAGAAGATATATAAACGAATAATATAAATAAATATCTTACAAACTAAATACACAATACAAAAACATTTACATAACAAACACTCCTTATACCTACGTAGATTATCTACGTGTATAAACTAGTCTATTCTATACTAGGTACTAAAAAACTGTAAAAAATCCAAAAACTAAAATTAAAGATATGGATAAACTAAATATACAGATCTACTAAATAAACGATTCTGATTCCGAAAATCGAGTTTGTCTGTTTGTTTGTTTGTTCGCGCATCACGCCTAAACTACTGGACCAATTTCAATGAAACTTATACCATTCAGAAGCCCTTTCTCCGGATTGAAACATAGGCTCTAATTTATTCAAATTAAAGACTTGGATTCTTAGATACAGCTTGACCTCTCTAAACCAAAAGTAGCCTTTGACACGAGGTTCATCGTATGCTGGTTGACAGATATTTTTTGGTGGAAAGTTACGCACGCGTACGAAGTAGCGGGTAGCTAGTTAGGTAATATAGATACGCGCAGTTTGATGTAAGTCTGTAAAGAAATAAGTAGATAATATATCTTTTCAGTCCGTCTTCGATACAAAATTAATTAATTACATCAACGTTCATCGAATAAGAGGAACTTTATCAATATCTCGATTAGGAACATCCTATCCATTCGCTAAATTGAAATGTTTTAGCCTGAGGCGTTGAGTTGGACTTGGTTCAACCATAGCACAGATTATATAATACTATACACCATAGTATCAAGAAGGATATAATTTATTTTTTACCATTACGTTTTTGAAATTGGAATGTTTTTAGTTCTAGTTTTGACTTGGCTTAGCTGATGTTTAAAATTGGAACGTGATATTTTTAAACAATTTTTTTTTCAAATCAAGACCAAACTTGAAAAGAAAAACATCGTTTAGAAAAAAAAACCCGTTCCAATTTTAAACATTAGCAAAACTCTATGTACAATACCATGGACCACAGACCAACTATTCCAAAAAGAAGCCAATAGAACGAGTTTGGTATTAATTCAGATTTGAATCGACTTCAGCCATTTTGTTTTGTGAATTTGTAGTGTTAAACATTACCTATAAGCTACAAATTTAATTTCTTTTTTTTTTTAATAAATAAATATTTACGAACATTTAACACAACGCCTCCTAGTCCCAAACTAAGCAAAGCTATGGGAACTAAATGGCTGATAGAATACATAATTATAATAATTTTTTTTTGGTCAATACATACTTATAATACATAGAAACACCCAGACACAGAACAAACCTTTATGTTTACAACACACAAATGTGTGTTCTCGGTGGGGATCGAACCCACGACCCACAGCACGGAAGGCAGAGCTACTACCGACTGAGCCATGACGCCTGTCAATAGATGCAGAATAGACTATTTTACAATTACAATCTGATTCAGTTCTATATATTTTTGAATATTTTATAATTGGTTCAAAAAGCTTTGGTCGATTTATCAATACTTAATATCCTAATAAGCTACCAAAGAAACTAACGTTGTATAGTAAAACTTGCATCAATTCACAGCACATCAATTTTAAATCATAACCACAAACCTCTTTGGACCAATCTGAGTGTTTTATCTTGTCTCGTCTCACCGAGGAAAGAACCGACACACCTTGGGTGCTAATTTATGTAAAGACTGAAGGATTTGAGTGGTTCGGGGAGATTTGAATATAGCTACCTCATTTTGATATAATTTTATTTTCCTACTTTGTTGCATTACTTCCTAATTCTTCTAATATATTAATTTTCAAAAATACTGAATAAAATTTATTGAGAGGTGTATAATTTAATAGTAGATTATTATACAAGGGGATAAAGCAGTGTCTTCTGTCGCGGGTGACGATTTAAATCGCGAGCGTAACGAAGGACTCGAAGTTTACTCCCGAGCGTAGCGAGGGTGTTAAAAACTTAAATCACGAGCGAAGCGAGGGATTTAAGACGAGTCCTGAGAGTAGCGAGGGATTTAAGTTCACCCAAGACTAAGACAGCTTTATCACCGAGGAAAATACTCTACTTTTCATACCATTTGCGAAAAAATTAACACAATAATAATATGAGATAGCATTTTAGAACATTAACTTATTTATAAAAATAAATTAAAATAAACTTAACGTTTATGTATTTGAAGAAAACAAAAACGCGGCATTTTCCTAGACTAATATTATTTTGTCGGAAAAGCAAAGGCATCAAGCTCATACGGCCTGCATAATAAATGCGTATTCCTTTTTCAAAAAGATGTATATTGCTTTGTATACAAACTCAATGGTGTAAACACAGATGTAGTTCAGTATAAATTGTATTCCAAATTTAAATCACTTTCTCCCCCTTGAGGATGAAAGAAATCCAGTACAATTTTCTCTCCCTGTTTTTAACAGATTAAAAATGACTATTGTTATGTTCGCTTTTTGTGGCATAGAATGTCACTTTTTTGAGCAAGTGGTACGAAAACGTACATTCATAATATTTAATCTATGGTACAGAAACTGGTTGCTGGAATCACAAAATCAAAGATTCTGAGTCGAAAACACACTTTTCTAAGAATTTTCACTTTTATCTTTTTATGTTATCCAAATAGGTATGTTGAATAACATAAAAAGATAAAAGTAAAAATTCTTAGAAAACTGTGCTTAGAAAAGCAAATTATAAAAGCAAAAACACTGAATCCTTCAAAGAGCAGTCACGTGCACATGAAAAAGCACCAAAATGTCTGAAAAATGCTAGATTTATTTCAGTCACAACTTAAAAGATATTACTTATGGCAATAGAAGGTCTAGGGACGAGTATTTGTCAAAGTTTCAATAACTCTCTCTTTACTAGATAAATTGCATTGAGTCGGCTTGTCTGTCTATTTTTAAAAGATTGAAGCAATCTATATTCTCTAGGATATATACTAAACTGACTCTTAATATATTTTTGATGTAATAACATTACATTTTTACAATAGCTAAAGAAAATATACGAACACGCGCTAATATACTTTGATTATTTTGTGCCAATACAACGTATTTTTTTTTGGAATCGGTAATATTATCAGTATTTTGTTCCGAAATGTTGCTACAAATTCAATGTCTTGTTTTGTTCCATAAAAAGATCAAAATTTTAACCCTTAAACCGACAATTACCCAAATACGACGATTGTGCCGTAGCGAACACGCCGTCAGATTAAATTCCCTAATAACAGAGGTTTTTCCCACTTTTGTTCCACTATCTCATAAAAGATGCATTCGACGGAACAGGAAAATTAATTTTAGACAATGCGAGCCGCCGGGCGCGTAACAGGGACTTTGATGGCGGAGATAGGGCTGCCACCCGACACGCGGTGACTTATCAGAACTCTGCATCATCTGGCAAAAGAATCTGCTTCAATTTTATGATACTTCAAATTCTGAATTTTTAGTTCATCAGAAAAGAAAAAATTGTTCAGTTTTTTTTTTCAAATTACAGCGGTTTAAAATCAGGTTTTTTTTTTTAAGAAAGCTCTCTAATTGTCTCATCAGACACATAATTCCAAGTAGCTTAAGCAGTATCACGGCTGTTAATTTTCCAATAAAATAAATAAATATGTTTTAAAACCACATACTAATTAACATGAGTTACTAGATTCTAACTTATACATTGTTATTGTATGTAAGTAATACAAACTCTTAAAAACTAAAAAGTCACAAGATTTTTCAAGCTAAGAAGACTGACTTTTAAGATTTGACAGGTCATGACAACCCTACAGAATTGCCCAGTGTTTACATCTAGATGGACGGCGCGAATACTATCTAGTAGGTTTCATATTTCAAATCTTTTTATGAAATATTCGGTTTGGTTAAAAGAATTCAATGCAAAACCAACACCGTTGGTAAAAACATACTATTATTGATGTAACTACCGATAAAATACACCTCGTATATATTTTTAAAACATAGTTTTAATAATTTTTTTATAAATGCAATACATTCTACAAAAGAAACTACAATAAAGCAAAAAAATATATAAGTACCCAAATAGCCAAACAGGCATTGCAAATAAAATTGCCTATTACGCGGCCCTGAACGAGCAATATTGCTGCTTTATCCAATTTATCGACCTACTTCACTACCTATTTCTTCAGACAATTGCGATTTATTCGAAGCATTCTTTGAATTTGAAACGCGTTAGTGTGGAGGACTTTATTTAAAGACTATTGAACGTTTCATCTGACTTCATTGGGAGACATATATTTACCGTTAAAAATTTACAAGTTAATGAAAAACAGCACAATTGGCTCTATAGCCTATTCTGACTTTTATTTCTTCGTCCCTGAAGACTGCAGATTATTTTAAAAAATCTACAAATATACCGGTAAAACTGTACATAAGAAGTACTTACATAAAAGATACAATTCGGACCGAAAGATTACAAAAACCGTCGATAACTTTATTTCGACCCTGGCTGAAATCGAGTCTGAAATGTCAGCCTTGCTTGATTTTAATCGACAGTAAAAATCGGTTTTTATTATTACGAAGCGTATTTTTTTTATATTGTCCAAAATCTTAGCTTTAATTTCGATTGTAATACTTGAGAACAGCTCTTATTTCCAAGCGCCTAAAGCTTCAAGAGTAGTATAAACTCGACAGCTTCATAAAAAGCTTCACTGCCTGATTAAGACTGCAGTAAGTGTTTAATTTGGCCTTCCATATATTTTAAAAGGTACTTGCAACATTAAGGAGGCATATACTGCGGCAGGTTAATGGTAGCACTGTTTTATAGCCGTCATTATGAGCGAATCTTCCTGCCAGATGAGTGTGTAGCTAGCTCACTTCTCTTAATTTAGTGGTTTTTTTTTTTTATTTAATTTTACTTTCGGCAATGCAGCCAGTGTCTTGGGCACGCTTCCGATTGGTACTGATTTGGGCCAGTTGAGCTATCTATAAATCGTTTGCAACAGTTTGTGGATAGCTCAACTGTTTCATGTGTATTTTGTAAATATTGTAAATACTGTATTAGTTGTAATTTTCCTTGTAAATATATTACTTTTTTGTGTACTTAAATGTAATTATATTATTTAGTGGTACTACTTGAAGGGAATAAAGAAAGGAAACAAAAAAAGGATAAAAGAAGATAGGAAGAAAAGAAGAAAGAAAGAAAGGAAAAAAAGGAGAATAGAATTATTTTATCTAAAAAAAACTATTGAGACTATGTTATGGCCAGACCATTTTAATTGGCGTTGGTAAGAAGGTAATTCTCAATTTGACTATATGAGTGTGACTATAGTAGGTGCCAAATAACACCGCAATACAGGTCATTCACCCACCTTCAACACGATGTCACAAAATTCAATTTATGTATGGTAAACAAACAGTACTACGAGATTCGAGCGACTATCGTCTTAGCGACGGGTTTGTATGGAAAGCGACAGAATTAGCCATACATAAATATAATTTTGCGACATCGTGGTGAAGGTGGGTGAATTACCTGTATTGCGGTGTTTTTTGGCACCTACTATAGATAGAATAATTGTTCAACTCGTACAAATAACTCTAAAAATGCTCTGCAACATAAAAACATAAAAAAACTATTTTAAAAATGAACTAGGCCGCCCAGTGCTTTTGCAACTTTATTTATTTAAAAATATTTTATTGCACAAACTTATAAATTTGTTACTTTCTAATAGCATGGTGAAGTGAGCTATCTGTTCAAAAGCTATTTTTACAGTACCTATTAATTTAAGGCGAAGAATCTTAGGATATTGTTCCCGAGAAATATTGTACAGGCATAATTGGTAGGAACGATAAAATTTTCATTAGATGTTGAACGTAGTTTAAGGAAGGGGAAACGTACTGAAAATCCCATTTAGTTTTGCTCTTCCCTTGCTCTCTACAAATTATTGCTTTATTCAAATACTTAGTTATTCATTTCATTGTATAACTTGTATTCGTTTTAATTTAACTCTGAATTATCTTTCCAAGAAACCGGGTTTTCAATGTTTTCCGTACAATCCAGTGACTTGTCGGTCTAAAAATGATTTATTCCCAAGGACCATTTAGAATCGTCTTTTAAATTAGATGATTATAATATTAAATGCCAGCTCTTCATGTCCAAACAAAAAGAACAGGTAAGAAACATAAGACTTGGCTCTTGCATTTTTTGTAGGATGCTTCCACTTGCAAAATAATTTGAAGGTACTATAATCAGTGTGATGCCATTTCATATTATCGGTCCATCAACTAGGTGACAGCGCTTCTTCTTCTTTTATTCTAACCTGTTTGCAGGCCACATTTCGGAAATACATAGTAAAATGTTAAAATTTACCTTCATTAACTAACTACATACCCCAAGCCCCTATTCTGCAGGTAATGAAGGCGTAACACTCGATAATTGACGCATCTCCGAAGATTTAATCCGGATCCGAGGTCCCGACAACTTCTGATATTTCACACACGAAATTTCGAGACGTTAGTCGGTTGCAAGAGAATTGGCCTTCTTAGGTATTTAATGGTACATTGAAAAGTTTTTTAAACAATATAAAATATAGAAAACTATTATAATATGTAGGTAGGTACGTACAGTAAAGTATTGTTAATAATTAAATTAATAAAGAAAAATTGCTTTGTATATAACAGTAGGTACTAGTGTTTTGCGTTAAGATATTTTATTTTGAGTTGCCTCAAACCACCCATCAGTGTAATAGAATATTTAGACTTTCAAAATACCAAATTTAAAAAAAAAACCTGCAATAGGTACGCACTAAAAATGTTTATTTTAAAATTTGCAACACCAAGGCCAATACTCCCAGAAGCAATATTAAGCCGTTATAGTAGAAAACGTAATTAACTCAGGTAAATCGGATTTGGTGAAAGTTTTCGCACGATAACTGGGGCGGAAACCCTTTCCGAAGCCCACCCCTAAAGCCTACCTACAGACTCCGTTACTTACTAATCTGCCGCCGTCAAAACAGTCGTACTTTTTTTATAGAAAGAGCAACACGACGCTTTCAAAAAAAATTTTAATAGGTACATACTCACCGATTTGCGTTCAAGTTCAAACAACAAGTGGACCTCTGCATTACCAGTGATCGCTTAGATGTCGATAAAAAACAATGCACTGTGACAAGGACAACTCTGTGTTTTATTAGAAATAGTATTTCCACTGCAGAGTTTGTGTTTTGCCCTCGAAAATCAAGGTGAACCGTTAAAAAAAAACTCAAAACGCTAACCTCGATATTTGAAAATGAAACTCTGAAGTCTAATTTTTAGATCTAAAATAGATTAAGAATGTTGATTGAAATTGCTATTTTTACAATGGTAAAAATGATTCATAGTAACACGCTATAGTAGGTGCCAAATAACACCGCAATACAGGTCATTCACCCACCTTCACCTCGATGTCGCAAAATTCAATATATGTATGGTAAACAAACAGTACTACGAGATTCGAGCGATTACCGTCTTAGCGATAGGTTTGGTATGGAAAGCTACAGAATAAGCCATTCATAAATTGAATTTTGCGACATCGTGGTGAAGGTGGGTGAATCACCTGATTGCGGTGTTATTTGGCACCTACATTAGCATAGGCTAGAGCGCGCGGCCGATCACCGATGAGATGAACGGACCAAGTCAATGCTGCAATTGATGTTCCTGTGAAGGAATGGACCAGAAAAATGTACGGAAGGAATGGCGGAAGATTTTTAATGATGACCACGACCACTCACCAAGAAGAACGCTAGCTAGAGTATTAATCGTCCGAAATTTTCTGTAGCGGCATTCAAATACAATGCTACATGACGGTGTCCGTTTTCTACGATCTTAACACTGAAAGCCTGCCTAATGAGGGAGGTTTATGACACTCATTAAATATTTAAGTGTTCCGATGCAACGCAACATCGGTTCGGCAATTGCATAATGGGCTAAAGGGATGAATTCAAAATTAATTGAAATTTGTGCAGTGGAAACAGTGCTATTGAGGTGATTCTGTATTTTTTTAAGAAATTCAGCTGTTATATTCAGCGGTGGGCTTTTACAGGATTATGGTGTTGGTGAATACGATTATGATTTTTTTTTCATAATTTACTAAAAGATACAATATTGAACAATTTATGCACAAAAAAAATTACAACTAATACACAGTATACTTACTATATTTACAATATTTACAAAATACACATGAAACCGATGGGGTATTTACAAACCATTGCAAACGATTTATAGATAGCTGAACTGGTCCAAAAATATTGTTTTTTTTTTACATAGATGTTGTTTGAAGGGGTATGGCCATTTCGTACTTTCATTTTGTCAGCATAGTTTTTTAAAATTCATTTCATTTTTAATTACAAGCTTTGTGTGGAACTAGTGGCGTTGTGTAAAATGTCTTTGAATATTTATTTATTTACTAAACGAATTACGTTAATTTTTTACACATAAGATTTGAAAAGCAAAAAGATTTACCAAGGTGTACTAAATTCGGCAGCGACAACTAGGACTCACGATCACTTCAAACATAAAATAATACGTCCTTTTCCTTCATTTGTCAACATGAACATGAACACGACCATTTCCCAGAACTCATATTATTTGCCAAATTACAATCCGCTCAATGCAATAACACAAACAATAAAGGAAAATTTCATTTACGCCCTTCTGCAGCTACTCTGACGCGAGGAATGAATCTGCTATTTTTGAACCGGAGCTGAGAATCGCCCCTGTGGTTCTAGCTAGGGTTTACAAAATTTTGAATAAAAATTTACCCAATGTAGTTTTATTAGTTACCAAATTTTTTTGTTATCGCTAAAATATTATTGTAATTACAATAATTTGTAACTTTTTGTTATTAAATATTACACGCGAGTGTTTGGACAATTGTTAATAAAAAAGTTCTTGTGTACTTTATTTTTATTGGTTTAAATGTAAGCCGTGAATTAAGCGGTACAAATTAAATAATTATTTTGGTATCTTATTATTTCGGTATTTAAAAATTATTGGCAGCCCTACTCCTGGTAGTTGTCGCGGTAATAATATAAAAAGTACGAGAAAAAGGAGGAAAATTGTTATCATAAGACGTCGCTCCCGGAGGTGAGCTTGGATGGTATCATGCACGATGAAACTTTTAAAGTTTATTTTAAAAGTGTTACCACTTACAGTTAGTGTTACCAAGTGTTACCACTTACAGTATTAGCCGTGTTTGAGTTCGTGGCTAACTCTGTCGGAAAAATTTGCAATACCTAATTCAAAACTGTTTTTTCTCCTTTATCAGCTAAGATCCACTACTCTCCTCGCGTGTAGAGTACTGTAGACAAAACTGTAATTATACCTATTCCAGGTTACGATTTATTTGGGACGGTCTGACTGCTATCATGATTGAGTCCCATAGTGAAGCGATACATTCGCCTTTTTTATTATTAAATTATTGTGACTCTACTAAATTTTTCTTGATCAAGTGAGCGAAGCGAACGAAGATCTAAGTGACAACTTGGGCGAAAATGCTTTGCATGTTTGTATGTTTGTTCGTCGAGATCTTTTGAACCACTTATCCGATCTTCACAGAATTTGGTAGGTATACGCATAGTACTCTTAAATTTTACTGGTTTGAAAATAAAGTAAATCGACCGACCACGAGATCTTAGTTCGGGGCGAACTACTAGTTACAACGATTTTACTTTTAATTTGTTTTATGAGATTGCGATGATATTGTCATAAGTTACTATAACTGTTACATTTTAGACGCCACATCCAACTACGTACACACCTACAACGTTTCTACGTATTTTAACTTAGTTCAACAAGAATTAGTATAACTTTTAAAAGCTTGGCTTTATCTCGCGGACCGCCGTCCTGAGTAAGTTGTGTTCTTGGCCTGATAAAATGCAAATTCGCAAAGATTCCTCTCAAGTTTTCTTATTACTTGCGCTAATAAACGATTCCAGGGATGAGTTTACCTATCTCTACCTTCGTTAGGATTTTTTGAGCAAACGCGCTTGGGACAAACTGCTAAAAGTGAATGAGATGGATGTTTGGCGCAAGTCCGAGCGGGATCGAAAAATTCATGGCTTAACTGGTTGGTTTAGTTAGGATTTAACCAAAAGCCTTCATCATTTATTACCTTACCTACCTATTTGACTTATTTGGTTTGAAAGGACTATTATTTATGTTAAGATTGGTCTCATAGTGTAATGAAAGTCAAGTATAGTAATTTGTTTGGTTTTCAATAAAAATAACTGGATTTGTCATTCAAGAAAACAAAATTATGTATTTCACTTGAACAATTCAAATGAACTGCTTTAACAGCTGCATCATCATCAGCTGATGATGAAGCTATGAATTCAAATTAAAGTCGGTTTTCTTTGTTTTCAAACATAATTTTGATTTCTGACTTTCCGACTACTTATAACTTGATCCTGTTTACCTTTATTATGAAGAAAAAGAAAGTTTCCAGTGACTCAATGACTGACCTAGTGCCTCCAACCATTTGCACTTTGAGACATTATTATCGCTACTAAATTTTGGTAACAACATGTTATACATAGCTCTCAGGGTAGTGAAGACCATAAAATCTCCCTCACAAATGCTCCGAGGTCATTAACCTTTATTTTATTACTGCTTTTACTAAACAGCGGGTGGGTAGGTAACTATTTAAGGGGGTTATAGTGAACCGTGTTGAAAATAACTTTGTTGCATTTTTTATAACTTTACTTAAAAACTCCGCTTTTTATTGCATAAGTAGGTAATTATAAAGTTTTATTAAAATGAACTAAGTGAAATTTTATGGCTGAAACTTGTTGAAGCGCGTTTTGTGACTCACTTGCACCTCATAACTTCTATAAAAAATGAGCTGTTAGACCAATGATGCCTAATGAAACAAAACTTCTCATAAGTAGGCACATTTATTTACTAAATTCACAAGAAAGATAAAGTAACGTTGATACAGAAGTTCATTCATAAACCCACGATTACCTACAATATGAAATGTTAAAATATTCAGAAACCGGTTTCAACGGGTTTCAACCACTGAGTTGTGGAAAATGCGGCCACATGTCTTGTTTGCCCTCGCAATGGAGTACTACTTTATCTAGAAACATATTTCCCTAACATTATTCTATTTATACTACGCCACCGATTTACTACGCTATTTTCATAGCGTTTAGATTCAAATTTGAATCGCGTAAGGTTGTTTATTGTCGATATATTTCGGTGAGCATGCACTTTATAGCGAGGGGTGCACAAATCTTAGTGGTTCATATTTCTGGGTGATATTTTCACTTGTACCCATTTGCTGTGGCTATTTATTTTTAAATATTGTTTAGGGATGAACGCTCAACATACGCTTTTCAAAATATTTGCACGCACAGTTTTCTAAAAATCTATAACTTTCTTCTTAAATATGTAAAACTCTTTTGAAGCTAACTGACAATTAACGCACAGCCTAGTCATAGAGGTATGAAATTAGGACGGTAGTATCCTTATATGTATAGTGTAGGGGTGCACTAAGAAAGGAATTTTCACAATCTAAATGGTCACACAGGGAAAAGTCACACTCTAAAGGGTGTAGAACGCGAGCAACGCCGCGGGCGACGGCTGGTCTTCCATACAGGTTCAAGACTGTACTATAATGAATTAGGAACTATAGTAAGCTCTTTTGGACTACTCCAGGGTGTTAAGAATTTGCTACAAGCTGTCCGCTGCTGGTCATATACTGGCTGCTTTCTTCCAACTTTCCAGAAGCATATAATAGCGTCACTATAATCTGAATGTCTTCAAGGCAAGAGTAAATAAGTGTCTTCTAAACCGTCTTGCTCCATCGTCGGCTTCTCCTCGCTTACCATCAGGTGAGATTGAAGTCATGAAGAGGGTCTACTCTATATAAAAAAATAATTAAAAATAAAAACCTGTGCGTGCAGTTCCTACGCGTGGAAGAAGTTATACTTCGAGTGGCACGCATTCACTCTCGCTCTGTGTTTAATGTGAAATTAATGTAGTATTTATTTTTATGTACTTAACCAATATGCAGTACCTACTAAATTTTCACTACAAAATAAAAAGTTGCAAATAGTCTGTACTGTCGGTTTGGATTTGAACTCATATCCCGTTGTTGGTCTGACCGCAGTCCGACGGTTTACCGTTCCGTCAGCAGAACTCGCTCCTGATGGTCGAAATTACGGCTATGTTTCTTTTTCTTTTGTTTGACGCTGTCAGTTGGAAGTCGTATAACTTCAAAAAATGCTAAACACTGCCATCTATATTTTGATTGTAGCATTTGTAGCGTAATAGTCTCTGTCTCTTTCTATTCGGGGGAATAGAAACAGACAGAGACTATGTCCTCCCGTATAACGCAACGTTGTTGGAAGTCGCATTAGAAGTATAACTTCAAAAAGTTATTATTTGAGGTTTTTCCATCTGTCATAACCTGATTTGTACAATGCCGTTAGTCCATCGTCCTAGTTACTATAAAAAGGTACATAAAGTTAAATTTCAATAGGTTTTTCTAGAAGTGCCCATTCAACGTCATTTCCAAGCTCCGATTTCATTGTCCCTCTTCAGAGTTCACCTCAATACAAAAACTATAGCACACTTGAGTTAATTTTCCTGTTGCCAGAGGCACCATTGACTCTGCCTACCCTCATTAAGCTCTGCTTGAATATACGTTTCAGCTGACCTAGTTTTGTTGTCAGCATTTTTGAAACAGAACTGGGAAAGAATGATTTTTATGAACCTGCAGAATTGAACTTTTAGTAATAGAAGGGATATCACAGGGAATCCTAGTTTGGAGAACAAGAAAACTTTTTTTTTATATTCATGGACATTACACACAACGCTCTCTAGTCCCAAACTAAGCAGAGCTTGTACTATGGAAACTAGATTGCTGATATAATATTTATATACTTTTTTTGTAAATACATACTTATAATAACACCCAGACACAGAACAAACATCTATGTTTGCCACACACAAATGTTTGTTTTCGGTGGAGATCGAACCCACAACCCACAGCACAGAAGGCAGAGCTACTACCGACTGAGCCATGACGCCTGTCGACTTTATTCAGCTCTTGTAAAATTAAACAGAAGAATTGTTTAGAATTAAGTTCCCTTATTCTTCTACCATTTACTTTATAAGATTGGCTGTATCACTTGTTTGTTTTCTATGCTTTCTCGTCATTATGTATTATATAATTACTTACTTGTTTACTACAATTTCAATTATTAAAAAAGAGTAATATATTCACAAAGAAAATTACAACTAATACAGTATTTACAATATTCACAATATTTACAAAATACACATGAAACAGTTGAGCTATCCATTAACCGTTGCAAACGATTTATAGATAGCTCAACTGGTCCAAATCAACTTACTTGTGTACTGAAATAAAATGATTATGATTATAAGTTTCCTCGTCGATTATTTTTCAAACTACTGGATTTGTGTGTGCCCGACACGGAAAAGTAGTTACCTAAATAGTTATAAATTTGTGTCTTGATCAAGTTATATAACAAAAATAACTTAGGGTCAGGGCCATACTTACAAAAACTGATTAGCTAAACAGTTGATTAAAATCTATGTGTCTCTGTTTGACATTACCTGGTAATAAGAGACAGTAATCGTTTAAACATTTCAATAAAATTGTGCAACGATTATATGCAGGTAAGTATTTTTTTGTTTCAATTTCATGCATTTACTTTTGTTTTTTCGAGTTCAAAACATCCATGATTAAATCGGTAATAGAGTTAAAATAAATGTACTAAAAGAACAAAATCCTCACTTTCACTATATTACGACCACGAGATGCAAAATAAAAATAATATATTTTCCCCACTGCAATAATTCCGCCAACAATGAAACGCAGAACGCAAAGTTAGCGAAAGTTGGTAACTACGGGTCGTCGGTTCGAGTCCCGGCCAGTTTTACTGCACGGGATTTTACAGCGCAATTTACAAGTTGAGAAAAGTTTTTTACTAACGGTGAAATTACCTGGAGATGTTTATTCTGAAAGACGAGCTGAAGAGAAGACTTACCTGAAGACAAAGGAGAATTTAATTGATGGATAAGTATAAATAAGCCTATGGGTCCACTAAATCAACCGAAAAACAAGACCCTTACTCAAAGGAGTTACATAGATAACATTAAATATATAGTCAATGAAAGTCAGTAGGTGCTTAATTGTTTATGGAACATATACTTATGTAGTAGTTAAAATAAGTTTAAAATATACCATCTTCTTAAATATAAAACTCTTTTGAAGCTGACTGACAATCAACGCACAGCGTAAACTGTAAGTCCTACAGGTATAACATTTGGAGGGTAGTATCCTTATATAGTTTAGGGATGCACTAAGAAAAAAAAATTGAAAAGTCACACCCTAAAAGGTTTAAAAATAGGATCAAAGATTTGAACCAAATAATGTGTATTCTGCTACCTACCATGTGAGCAAAGCCGCGGGTAACAGCTAGTATGTCATAAAATTTTAAATGGTAATGAATGATACCTCTGAAATTATCGTATAAGTATATAGTAAGAGACCCATTTATTAAAACAAACTTGTATCTATTCCACTGACTACATTGAAAACGAAATAACTAGGTACTTCAAAAAGATTTGAACATTCCAGAAAAATGGCATCATGACGCAAACCTTGAATCCGTCCCAATATCTCAGAGGTCCAAAGCGCATATTTTCTACGAAATTGAATCTTCACTCGATTTTATCTCAGAGCTCAATTCGCTCCACTAGGCAAGGTCCAGGCGGCGTATCGCGATGTGCACTCGATAGACTTGCTAGACAATATGGAAGGTTTATTGAATTTGACTTTAGATATTTGAATAGAGTTTCGATAAAGCTTATCTTTGGTAATGTTTTAGATAACAGAAAAAACTGGCAATAGAAACAAAAATACCAACACCTACAAGTTTAATTTTATTGCTACTCTATTGACTTACAAAACCAAAATGTATTCATAGGATCTTTTTAACTTGTAGTATATTTTTTTTGTATTGTAAAGTTTCAACAGTGATTTTTAAACCCGTAATGCCATCTATCGCAAGCTCTGTGAAACTAATTGTAGTTCATAGAAGAAAACTGAAATGAATATCTAGATAACAATAAAATATCGTATATTACTACTTCAAGGTTCTGAAAATAATTACGAAGATATTTTAAATAATTTCGATTGAAACTTTAAAAGCATGTTTAACTATTATTATTTACGTACCTACCGAGTTGTCCTACTAATAATAGGAACGAATTACAAGTGCGTACTTTGGAAGTCCTTAGTAATGAATAAGCTAGACTTCTTTCATTCTTTACTTTCTCTTTCATTAATTAGTGTAAGATCAGACATCAAAAATAAGTAATTTCACAATAATGAAAACAAGGTACCGGCAACCCCGACAGTAAACGGTCTGCTAGTTAACTCCCTAAAATTCGGGTAAATGCGAGTCGTTTGTCAAACACCCGGCAATTATATTGTTATTTATGCAGTGGGGTTGTACGCAGATTTATATACTGTGAAACGAAATTGTAGTAAATTGTTAGTTCTAAACTGTATCTCAAATATTTATCAAAAGCATGTAAAACAAGTTGGACAGTGGCACATTACAGTGGTCTCTAAAATGGGAACGATACATGGTCTTATATACATTATTATGATGTAGTGACGTTAGCTAATGTGGTAAAACTGGTTTAATGTAAGCAATTTATTACTAAACGAAAAAACTAAATGTATTCGGTTTATTCTACCAAACGTCAAACAAATAAATGCCAATGTAAAAATCAAAGAATATAATATAGATCTCGTGGACACCACAGTATTTTTAGGCATAACTCTAGATAATAAACTTCAATGGGGCCCACACATAGATAAATTGTCAAAGAGACTTAGTTCTGCAGCATATGCAGTCAAGAAGATCCGCTTCCTTACAGATGTGGAAACCGCAAGACTAGTCTATTTCAGCTACTTTCATAGCATTATGTCGTACGGCATTTTGTTGTGGGAGAGTGCTGCAGACATAAACACCATATTTATGTTGCAGAAGAGGGCTATTCGTGCAATTTATAACATGGGTCCCAGAGAATCACTAAGAATCACTAAGAAATAAGTTTAAGGAAATAAACATAATGACAGTACCTTGCCAGTACATCTATGAAAACTTATTGTATGTTCAAAAAAATATCAATCTATTCAACAAAAAAAGTGATAATCATAATGTTAACACTAGAAATAAAGACAAACTCGCTGTTCCCACCACTAGGCTCACAAAAATTAGTAAATCTTTCAAAGGGCAATGTGTACGCTTCTTTAACAAAATCCCAAGTGATGTGTCTCAGTTGTCGATTGGCAAGTTCAAAAACGTAATAAAACAGAGACTTCTTTTAAAAGCATACTATAAAATATCTGATTATTTAGAAGACAAACAAGCTTGGGACGAACTTCTCCAACTCATCCAATAAAAAAAAATTTTAATCATACCTAATCATACAAAACGTAATGACGATTCAAAGTGATCAGTGAGATTTTATTGAATAAAAGATTTTTGACTTTGACTTTGGTACTACGCTGCATATTTTGGTGTTGTGAAAAACTTAAAAAAAATTGGCTCACGACTTCAATCTAAACAAGTGCGCGAAATCCAAAATGTAAACAGACTGTAATCAAGATATGTAGTCAGAGGCAAGTCCAACCATTATTTACAATTACGCGTTCTTTGCAATTCAAGCCATTATCTCTAAAAATAAACGTATTTTATAAATAATAAATATTCTTGGACATTTATCACACAACGCCCTCTAGTCCCAAACTAAGCAAAACGTGTTCTATGGGAGCTGATTGCTAATAGAATACTTATATAATTTTTTTTGTAAATTCATACTCATGATAATACTTGGGAAATCCACCATAACTAGTAACATAATCTTGGCTAAAGTAAACGAAGCAATATTTCAGCGTACCGGAATAGGCACTTTCTTCTAAGCATGAATAAAATTAACGGCAATTTGAATATAATCATCAGTACAAGGACAAATTTGCATAGCCACCGATTAATATACGTTGATAACGCGGAGGAAGTGGGGGGTGTTGGGGGGGGGGGGGGGGGCAAGAATTCTGATAGAATTTTCAAGAGTCGGTGATATATTACTCGGCCCTGGTATGAACATAAAATAGTAGCTTTGAGTTAGGTATAGAAGCGAATCTCTTTTGCAAATGTATCGAAAAAATATCACAGTTACAGTGTCCATCAATAAGCCTTTTAGTTCAGTCAATATTACGATCTATACTGAATTATCTAGCCTCTTTTGCAAAAGTATAGAAAAAGTATCACAGATACAGCCCTCATATCGCAAGCTCTGAACTGCGTTCGCTGCCCAGCATAATGTCCAGTGACGTGGCTACAGATATACGAAAACAAGAAGCTTTTGACAGCAAAAAACGCGCTGAAATGCTCTAATGTCACTATTTAGTCAGACCTTTGATTTTAGTATGAAAACAGTTCAGAAAACCTGCAAGACAGCACACCGATCGCGCCCTAGAATGTCCATCCATAAGCTTTTTAATCTTGAACATCACGAACAATACTACATTATCTTAGACGTCATTTATGCAGTTAAAGTTTTATGCAACTTACAAATCGATACATTTGAAACTCACAAAACAGTGATGTGGTCTGCAGTTCACTGATAAAAATAGAGCTTGTCATAGATTTCCAAAGCCAACTTTCTAAACGCTTCTTCGTATAGGCATATATTCAAATATAAGTAATTATTAATAAAAAGTAACACAACACGATGCATCGTGACTAATATAAATTTATCAATTTAATTTTCTGCCACAAAAAATTTAGTTTATCTGCTGCATGATATCACGTAGGAGTTCCACTTCTACAAGCAATACGAGTGATTATTTTGCCAGTGCTATGGTATGAGGGAAGTTTTGCTTACGAGAGCAAGTTCGGCGGTAGATAAAACTTTACGAAGATATTATCGCGCATTGCTTGCAGGCAAACGATACCGTTTCAAAGACACCTACTGAACGACGTTATAAATTATGTTTTGAAAAATATATTTCAATTCAAAACAATATCTTAAGCTACAGAATATAAAGTCTTTTATTAAAGAACCCAAACCAAAGGTCTGAAAGAATGGACCCAACGTATCAGAAAGACAAATTGCAAATTAAAAACAAATTGACCTTCTAGCAAAAAAACCTATTATCAATACGACTCTTTGGCAACTTATCCAAAGAGCCAGAGAATGTTAATTTAGAATTAGACAGTGTACGTTTATATAATATTCTAAGGATATACTCTATTATCATAGTTTTTTTTTAAAGCACCTAAGTAAGTTGTAAGCCTACGCGTACTTTTTACATTTTAATAATTTACAGAACAGAAAAAGGAAACACGTCATCGTTTCCAAAAATAAACGCAAAATATAATCTGTAAATCGCTAGCACCTGGCAGCAATATCTCGACACCGGAGGCACCTCTATAAATCGAGGTAAGAAAACAGTTCAACTGAACGGCCCAAGAGATATATGCGGATAGAAAAAACACTATTTCACGATAGCGATAACATGGGAAAGTTGTTTGTATTCCTTTTGTTATCAGTGGAAGAGAGCGGGTTACGTGGGATAATAATCTAAGAATAGGTTGCAGTGAAATTGTGCAGGAAATAATATACATACTTTGACATATTATCTACTATATAAAAATAAGTCGAGTTTTCCTTCCTGACGCTATAACTCCAAACGCACGAACCGATTTCCACGGTTTTGCATTCGTTGGAAAGGTCTCGGGCTCCGTGAGGTTTATAGCACAGAAAATTCAGGAAAAATTTCAACAGAAAAGCGGGAAAATGGAATTTTGAAAGGTCACACCCTAACGCGAGCAACGCCGCGGGAGACGGCTAGTTGCCAATAAAAAAGTATTCAAGTAGAATTTAAGTTAAAACAGTAATTCTTCTTTCGACTCAAGATTTTCATCTCAGTATGTATTTTCCTACATTCCACCAAAACTTTTTCCTTTATAATCCTTGAGTACCAAATCTCTGAATCTTATCGAAGATTATCTCGTCATACGAATGAGATAAACAAGTTAAAACATTCGTAAAGCTATGACGAAAGAATAAAAACTCTAGCACTAAAGTTCTGTGGACCTAGCTCATACAAACTTATGTACCTAAAACAGTTCCGGTATGCGGTCTTAGGACATTCGCAGCAAAAACAGTTACAAACTACCGTTCCAAGTTTAAATTAATTTAAACCGACATCCCATCCCGTGTATAATATCAACTTCCCTCGATATATCAGTCCCAACAACACCCAGTGAGTTACGCCAAATAATAAACTGAAGCAAGCAACGGGTCTATTCGCAGACCTTTTTGGAATTTATAGCGACGGGACCCTTCGGTTACAATTAGTTTTTGTCGCTGACTGTACGAGTGTCTTCCGGAGAGTCGACCGCAGACGGACAGACAGACTGACGCTATAAGAAGAGCGAAACCAAATGCAATGTAAAAGATACAGTTTGTGCTAAATAAACATTTAGAAATGGTTTTTCTTCTCTTAAACTAATGGCGGCCACATACGTAGCGGTATACCTGAACGGTATACCGGAACTGAAGGCTTGTGCAAGTATACCGGAGCGTGTGTGTGACAAAACTTCCACAAGTTTCCTGACTTGCACAAGTCTGGTAGGCAGATCAAAACTACGATCTGTATACCTGCGCAAACTAGTTTGTGCAAGTATGCATGAGCGTGTGTGTCGGAACGCTTTCAGTCGCACGCGCGCCAGTGCTTCGGTCGGTTTGTGTGTTTATTTTCGCGCCAAAATGTTTGACGATTCACGCCGCAGTAATAGAGAGAAATTAGAAGAGTTCATAGATTTATAGTTTATTTTTATTTATTTACCATTCTTTACACCATACAGAACGTTTCTTCTGACACTTCTCTTTTTTCTTAATAGCTAGCACCAAACCAACAATAGCCAAAACGTCATCATTTGTGGGTGCCGGTGGCATATTTCAAAAAATACTTATTGCACAACATGACTTCTTCGGTTTGTCACAGGCGCAGAACTGAGACTGCACAGGCATACTTGAATCGTGTGTGGTCACTATGGACGTTAGGTATACTTGCACAAGCCTTCAGTTCCGGTACACCGTTCAGAGGGCCTAAGATGCGCACCGCGAGATATTTGTCATGTCGTTCTGGCAAAATGTAAGCATTTTGTACCAGTTTATGATCTATTGCATTATCTGTGGTAATGTTGTCGAGAAACCGCGCCTTTGAATTTTCAACTTTTGACATTTCTGCATGACTATTATCTCTTCCATTACTTCTATTATTTCTTCTTCTATTACTATTATTTCATGATTCTTAGAGGTACGACGACTAAGAAGTGTCAAAAGTGTACATTATGGCGCGTTTTGTCGACACCATTAGGTACCACAGATAATGCAATAGTTCCTAAACTGGTACAAAATGCTTACATTTTGACAGAACGACATGACAAATATCTCGCGGTGCGCATCTTAGGCCCGCAGGTATACCGCTACGTATGTGGCCGCCATAAGAAATGCTTGTTATCTGCCAAGAGTGGTGCCATTTCTGTTTTCTTTGACATGAAAGTGACAATGTTAAAAGTATTCGTAAAATTGCAGTGAAAACCCAGCCAACTTTGCCTAGGTTCGGTCAACGTTTCTGCACGCAAGTGTATTAGTTTTAATACTTAATACTCGCAGTCTTGTAATCAGTTGTTCAGTACCTCTGGCTTCATAGCCTCAATTTAACGACAAATTTACAATAGTTTAGGCACCACCTCCGGAATAGTTGCCGACCTCTGCATCGCTAATGCCGAGCCCTGACATATTCATGGCTCGCCAACATTCGGCTCGTCTGAATTTATTGTTTTAATTAACAATCGCGGGACACTTTGGTTTCGCAATGTAACGCGTGTTTATGACGTATTTTTGAGGTATGGCCTCGCGTGGACATATTTTTGGATGTTTGTTTGGTTACGTCGATGAAGTTCGCGTTTTGTTCACAATTGAGTTTGGTTTTAGAAAAACATTTTAGTAACTTTTTATGAACTCGATTTTATTTGAAACTTTTTTATTATAAAGTGAACTAACTAAAAAAAATATCCGGAATTCTGAATCATGTAAACTATATAAAGTCTGAACGAAGTACAATATGTACACAATAATACTTGTTTTTTTTTAAACCAGAGTTCGTTTTCAGTACTCTGTGACTTGTGACGTCATATCGCGGAACAATGACGAAGCAAGAACTTCCGCGGTAACTAGAAAATTATACAGTCGCTAAGGAAATTTAACTTTGTCCGAGAAAAAAGGCAATGTTTAATAAGTTACTGGGATTTATTTAAGTTTAATTTTATATTAAAATACGAACTTTATGAATTAAACTTTCGTATTTTTATTTAATTATTATTTAGCCATAAATAGGTGAGATTATTATTCGTTTCAAGTTGTTAAAAAATATCTATTCGTAAATTGTTACGTACACAATTTATTATTATGTGTTTTTAGTATCAAAAAGATTGAATGGCCAACCAGATTTTTTTTTTTTGTTTTTAAATTAATAAATAACAAATATTTACTAAAAAAATTCTTGACATTTAACGAACCCACACTACCCACAGTCCACAGCGTGGAAACTATGCCAAATGAATGAACTGATATCAGAAATAGCTGTTTTATTTTTGTTTAACTTAGCAGGAACCTTAATATCAATCTTTAGGTATTTTTTCTCCGCGTTAAAGCCAGTCTATCTCAAACCATATAGTATGGCTTGGCTATCTTGAAAAGTTATCTTGGCAGCGTAAATTGATTTTTCAATGAGTGCCGGTTGGTAGGCGCGGCACGCCGGCCGCTGCTTCATGTAATGTATTACAAGTGGATAGTACAGCTTACACTAGATTGCCAATGCAGTTACACTAACTTTGTATTTTATAAACTCTAGTGAAATTTTATAGGTTTTTAGCTATTTATCTTCTTTTTTTTTTTTAGCTATTTTTAAGCCCTTTTTCCGTACAATTCCCAATGAGGAACGCTCTATGCCGACGTTTTGGAGGTGGGCGTTGATAGTTACGACACAGTTTATAACTATTGTAGCTATCATCGTTCTCTATTTTTGTTCTTGTCTTCATTGTATTTTTGTTCCAAATAAACATTTTTGATTTTTTTTTATGTTCGCAATACCAGTTCTTCCAAATTGATAAGGAAAAATGGTTAAATAAACCCGTTGCTTAGTCAGCTCCGCGCGTATTGACCTTGTCTTTTAGGTAAGGCCGGACACCCAGAAGATGGTTAATGTACTGAGCCTCCATCGAAGATGGTTCCAGAAGTCATTGGGACTGACGTTGTTTAAATCATCTAAATTAGATGCAAAAGCCTGTTTATATAATTTACTAGCTGTCGCGTGGTAGCAACATACGCATTATTTGGTTAAAATCTTTGATCCTAATTTTAGGTCCTTTAGGGTGCGACTTACCTATCCTCTAAATTTTATACCTCGACTCACAGTTTAGGCATAGTCAGTTAGCATAAATTGTACAAATGTAGTTAAAGAGTTTTAAAGATTAGGCTTATCTGAACAAATCTGGTGAATAACAAGCTCAACAGCCGATTGGATTTTTTTCTAAAATAGTGTAGGTGGCATAGCAATAAAGGCTCTTTTGTTCTCCTCGTGAAATATCACAAAATACAGTCGTTGCATACTTCCTACGGCACCACTAGGGGTTCATATATTTCGTAAGCTATTTTCAAAAATAAGTCATCTCGCACTCTTATCGGCTAAACACCCTTGGATAATTTGATTTTAAAATTGAGGAGAACATGGTAGGATAGATGTCCTCCTACGAAAAAGGAAGATCTTCCACGCCGAGCGACCTTTGGCTCGGGGTCCGAGGACCGATGGATGGTATTCGGTAGTATTACTTATGTTCAAACTCCGTGATAACTTCGTTTGCGCGATCTAGGATATTTCTCATGTTAGTTCTTATGTAGCGAGATAGATGGCGCTACAAAATATTCAGGAAGACATTATGATACGTAGAAAAATGTTGAACAAATCTTAGGTTCACATTCATTTTTCAAGTAGGTCATTCATTTTACAATCGTATTTAAAATTATAATGAAAATAAATTGTTATAATAAATGATTCGGAATCATAGTTCTGTACTTTGTATGAGAATCTTTAGGTACTCAATTTCTACTTCAGTAACGCTTCTGAGTTTTTTTTTCAGATTACCTCAAAAAAAGATTATTTTTACCATTACGAAGCGCTCGTGGCTAGGCTAGCTTAGTCAATCTTCACCGATTATCTAAGTTAAGCACCTTTCTGCGCGGTCACTATTTAGATGGGTGACCGCTAGTGGCATTAATATCTCGGCGCTTCCGTGCTTCAGAGGGCACATTAAACTGTCGGTCCCTGCTCTAGCTGTCATTAAGCCACGACGGTGGCCTTAAGGCGGCCTAAAAACTCCGTCAACAGAGTTGGCCGCTAACTTAAACGAGCTTGCTTGCTTTTATTACCATTTAAACCTTTTACTTTAATAATCATCTTTGTTAAATAGAATAATAAGAAGTCTCCAGTGTACTCCCACCGGCCGCCGGAACCTCCGCAATAATGTAATTACTTTAAAAGCAGAACAAATATTTTTATACGGAATCGGAGGCTCTACTAATAGACGGTGCTTGGTAATAGTACAAAAATCCATTAGTTAATGTAGTAAAAGCCTATTTAACTAGCTGAGCTATGTTTAATCATAGTATTTAGAATAACTTAGTTATGGTAAACTAGTAGTTCGCCCCGAACTGAGATCTCGTGATGGTCGGAGGTTAATAAAACTCAAACGATTTTTATTAACCAATGGTTGTAATAAACTTTGCAAATCGCTTCGAAATCGCCGTCTAGTTAAGTACCAGTCTTACTTGAACTACAAAATCATTGAAACTCCAAGAAATGGTAGCTCACGTTATACTGGGTTAGCTAATTTTATAATTTTTACAACAATTCAAAAACTATTAGACCTAGAATCAAAATAAAAACGGTTTTGGAATGTCTAAACAAAACCCTATCATATGACACCCCACTGAATATTTTGGTATGACTTTTTTTTTCTCCCTTTGGAACCTCATAACTTTCCAACCCTTTGACCGATTCACTTTATTTTTCAAACCAGTAAAACTTAAGAGTAATATCCATATACCTATCAAATTCTGTGAGGATCGGATAAGCGGTTCAAAAGATCTCGACGACCAAACATACAAAGCATTTTTGCCCAAGTTGTCACTAAGATCTCGTTCGCTTCGCTCACTCGATCAAAAAACACATACTATGTAATTTTTTTTTATTGTTACAGTGAGTGTATTATAAAAGGACGTAGCATTTTAGTGTTTCCTTAACTTTAGACTTCGTTATTTCCACTACAAAAAAAAAATTACTTTTAACCTACATCTTGATATTTTTTTATATCTGTAAAATCCACAATTCATGAAATACACAATTGTGATTTTCTACAATAGTTAATCTTTTTTTCTTCACACGTTTATTCTATCGCGCGTGCATTCTCGGGCGCAATTGTGTAGAGATTTGAGAGTAAAAACTGCGGTTTATTTTTTTTACAAAAATATGTATGTATAAAACATAATTTGCTTGTAAATACCACTGTTATTGATCGTATACTTTCCGAAAAAAATATTTTTGGTTCAAATTACTTTTCAGTCTCAACTGAACTTGGAATATTTGTTTCGTAATAAACTTCAATATCTATATATTTTATGTGTTAAACACATTTTTATTTAACCAACTTAGACCTACGATAATGTAAATAAATAATGTAGGCAAATTATATTGTAAGAGGAACATCCACGCTACGTAGAGGGCCTACGCACTCCGTAGCTCAGTGCTACGAAACAGCTACGTAGGTGCTACGCCGTAGGTGCTACGCCGTAGCTTACTACGCTAGTTTTTGTAGGATATTTTTTGGATACTATTAGCTCTTTTTTCCTATTGTCTTTATAATTTAAGACAAGGTCTGTTTACTCTGTTTAGATATAGTATACCTACTGTAATATTTAGAGAGACCTGTTTTATACACAATGTTTATTTAACTCTAACTTACCATTGTAGCTGTTGGTCCCTTCAATAAATAAATAAATAAATAAATAATAAAATTATTTCAAGATAAGTAAACAATCGATAAAGATAAGCTTTATTGCAAAAATAGATTATCTTACCAAACAATTCAGATTCTAATTAAAAGGGTAATTCTATTTTTCAAACCTATCATTAATATGGTCATAACTAATAAACCGAACTATAGGATTCGATCAATAAAACTAAAGAAATATTTGTAAAACTCACCAGCTGATGACGTCACAAGCACTTAAAAGTTCAAAGTTCTTATCACTATAAAGTTTAAAAAGTCTAAACGTTATACAAAACTACTAAACACTTGACTAACATCGACTAACGCAACTACTTATTCACAACCGGCTGAGCAGCGTTATAAACCTATGCCTTAATTAAACCTAATATTAAATCTACCCTCAAATACTACGTGTAATTTCTCAAACGCTGATTGGTCGCGTTCGATACGTCAAAATTTTGAATTACGAATCACGCGGAAACTTGAACCGTCGCGTGTATAATCGCGCTCAAAACTGACGCGCGGTTTTCCAATTGGAAACTTTTTTTGGAAATTTTTATTCGGAAATTTTTTATTCGGAAATTTTTTTGTGGTAAAACTTTTGAAAGTTTCGTGCAGGTGTTACGTCGACGAGCGTGCTCCGATGTCCGCCGACGGTGTGGCACTGAGCCCGCAGACACTGTAACGAATGATATCGTAGGTCTAGAAATGTAGGTGCCTACATCTGCCTACATACGACGTACGAGCGAGAGGAACCAACGGTACTTATGGAGCTGGAAGTGGAAACTGTAACTTAGAAGTGTTCAAAATGCTTCTGTAGTTGGAGAATTGAGTATCAATAGTAAATAAATATTTAAAAAAAATGCCTGTTACAAGACCACTGCGTTGCAGGTTAGTATATGAGTTTTACTGCTGAAATTTCTTGAAGCTAGGTTTTAGTTGGAAACAGTAAATAAAAACAGAAAACGGTCACGAATAATATTTTGTTTTAATTTATAGGTACCTAAAAAAAAATTTATACCTATTTTTTTATGGGATCTAAAATGGCGCCTTCAGCGATAGGTACCCAAAAAAAAAAACAAAAAAAAATGCGAAAATAGTTCCAAAATTTTTTATTGTTTTTCTGTAACAGGTAAACATTTCAATCAAAACTATTTCTAAAAAAATCCAATCAATAAAACCTCATACAGAAATACCTTTCTAAAGAATGTGACCGATCTGTACAGTCACATCGACAAAGCGGTTTAATTCCATCACTTTGATCCATTTTCATCAAGAAAACCTTACTTTCTTCGGAAAAAAAACACTGAATTCCTAAGGTGAACAAACAATTCGTATACGCTTAGAAATAGGCTCAAATTCCAAATACGAATCAAACTTCAGCCGTTATTGGGCTCAGTTGATATAGATCAGAAGCTAGCGGTGAATTTCTAACATCATACAACTAAACCTGATATTCAACTTGCAAACATTAGGCTGCGATTTGGAAAACTTTCTTCTTTTAAGATAGAGTTTATAATTCCTAATCGTAATTTGTACAAAAAACTTGAGAGGTGTCAAGGGACACCCGGATGGAACGAAGTTCCTTGGGTGTTGTTTTCTTACAGTAAGTACACAGAAGCACCTAAATTAAAACAAAAACTTCCAACAATACCTACATTCATTTGTTTCCTTCCTGCACCAATTTATTCGAATGACAACTTTTGGTCTTCATTTTTTCCGTCTAGCCCCCTTTCGCAACGCGCGATAAAGAACTTCGTTCCAAAAATCTTGGTTTTATTAGGTCATTCCAATCGACCCCACCGGCCGGGTCACTATGATGGGCCATTAATAAATAAATATTTTATTATTTACTTATGAAGTTGACAGTACTGCATTGCTACGAAATTGCTACGGCGTAGCTTCTCTGCTACGAAGTTGCTACGTCGTAGCTCCTTTGCTACGCCGTAAGTTTATTACCACTTCTTTGTTTAGTAGGCTTCTTTTTTATGGTTTTAGTTAGACACATTTCAGTAGTATGATGTAAAATGTTTCCTAGCAGGATCCTAGAGTACTGCGATCTGTCGAAAGAAATTTACGGAATCACACGAGGGCATTCGAAATAAAGGCCGGAAGGGCGCGAGCACAATAGTCGGACAGAGGCGGAAAAGTGCTCGAATTTGTACAGTCAGCCACAGTAGGACATAACCAATTAGATAATTTTATTCACAAAGAAAATTACTACTAATACAGTATCCTACTAATATTAATGTCAAAACTTAGGTATTTGTTCAATTGTAAGTTTCAATCACGTTGAAGCTAGTCCGATTTGGATGAAACTTGGAATATACAAGGTGTAACATAATTACCCTATATGCCCGAAGGGGGCGTAATGAGACCGACCACCTGAGTGCTTGGACGTTTGCAAAGGGTCAATTAATCTTAATTGAAATTTTCACACGAAAATACAAGTTTTATTATTTTAGAAATTTGCGACAACCCTAAGTGTTTGTTTACTATTTGCGTAAACCCATACACACGCATGCACACGTACGTACCATCCTACCACGTCGCACGCACACGCTAGCTGTGTGTAGGTACATTTTAGGTAAAAGTTACGAGCTCATTTCATGAATGAAAAACTTCGAAATCTCAAAAGTTATAGCACAAACACTGTTCGCCATGAACTGTAAAATACCCCCCTTTCGGACGTATAGGGTATTTATGTTACACCATGTATAAACGATACGGGCGAAAAGTAGTTTTTTACAAAATACACAAGCAGTTGAGCTATCTACAAACCGTTGCAAACTATTTATAGATAGCTCAACTAGTAGTACCAATCGGAAGCATGCCTGTTTGGCTATATGAAAGATATAAATAAAAAGTTACCAGTATAATGTATCCGTGATCTATAGTAGGTGCCAAATAACACCGCAATACAGGTACTAATAGCTTATGAGAGAAATAAATCGTTTCAAATTTTCAAATTTAAATGCTGTAGTAGGTGCCAAATAACATGGCAATACAGGTCATTCACCCACCTTCACCACGATGTCGCAAAATTCAATTTATGAATGGCTAATTCTGTCGCTTTCCATACAAACCTGTTGCTAACACGGTTATCACTCGAATCTCGTAGTAGTATTTTTTTACCATACATACATTGAATTTTGCGACATCGTGGTGAAGGTGGGTGAACCTGTATTGCGGTGTTATTTGGCACCTACTATAGATCACGGATATACTATACTGGTTACTTTTTATTTATATCTATTTATTACTATAGATATAGTAAAAAGAAACCATAGTTCAAATACTGGTTTTATAGAGAGGCAATGCTTGAAATAACTAATTTTCATAGAACGTATTTCTAGCAATATTTTATCATGATTCCGCCATAAACAATAGTTTTTCTTTATAGCCACTAGCAATTGAACCCTGTAACAGATCAAGATATCGACGATATCATAGTTCATAGTCATTTAATAAAAATGTTAGGAGTCAGTTTCAACCAAGCAACTTTATCACTGCCTGTACTCAATACGATTGCGTAACAGTGCCATCTCTCCGCGGAAATAAGAACCGCTTAGTCGCGCGTTGATTGAAACGTTGGGGTGCAACGAGTGCAATTTGTTGCGTCTTTTTTGTACCACTTTTATTTCCGTTTGTACATTTGGTTTCTGATTTTTGACTTGTTTATTCTATAGTTTAAATTGTGAGCAGTTTTGTCCATGAACGAAGAAACTTTATTGTCCGTTGTCTAACTACTTTGTACTGTCAATTCTGATAATGTCTTCTCTATGGATAGATGTTAGTATGGATAATATAAAAACAATGAAAATGAAACATAAAACTGCAAACAATTCTGTAAAGTGAACTTTTAAGTTGATGCCATTTAGCGTAAAATATTTTCATACCCTTATTTATGAGTATGCAAAGGGTAGGTATAAACACTGACGCATATCCGCTAACTACAATTGTTTTTCTTAACTTTGCTGTACTTAAACGACCTCACATACGACAAATAATCAAAATAATAAATAAATCAAGTGTGATTAATTCGGTTGAAAATTGAATTGTAGTTTGAAATAAAAAAGATATTTTTTTGTACACAAACAAATACTAGTATTGCCTATAACGATGCATTGCTTTTATGAGTGCGTTCACGAAGGACACGCCTATCACTTGGAGACCTAATGATTTAGTTCAATTACAATACAAATACAATACAAAATAGTTTATTTATGCAAAAGTGTGCATGACAGGAGTAGGCAATCATAATTAAGTAAGTAGGTACATACTCAATACTCAATATATTTATTGCTTTCACATGGTTTAGGTAAATTTTAAATTGGTGGTGGATGTAAATAGATATGTCTCATGGACCCTGCTTAGGGTATAGCAATATGAAGGCAGGCCGAGGTTTATAAATAGCTAGTAGATCGTTAATTAGTATTACATAATAGGTAGTCATTTTATTTAGGATATTTTATATAATGTACGGGTCAGTTAATAGAAAATATTTTAAGGTTTGTTGTTCAAGTAGTACATTCAAGAGTAGGTACATGCATATTTATATGCATTAAAAAGGTTAGAGGTATTGTTTCGTGCACGCTTTATCTACTATAATTATTTTATCTAAATATTGACATATTAAACCGGATATTATGCCCATTGTCTTTTAAAATTATATAATACGTACATCGTCTAGTCTACACCGAAGAAAAAGTGGTTAGATTGTGTGAAAGAGGATATGAATGTGAGAAGAGTAGATTCAGAATTGACGAATGATAGGAGTGAGTGGAAGAAGAAAACATGTTGTGCCGACCCCACCTAGCGTGGGATAAAAGCAGGGGAATAATGATGATCGTCTAATCTACACCAATTTTAGAGCCAGCTTCTAAAACGATCCTTACCCAAGAAACAGTGTACATTACTGTATAAATAGGACACACAAGAAAAAGTAAAGATATCAAGCCGCAGTCGAGTTGTCGTGTCTTCCGTGTAACGTGTACGTAACGTACGGAACCCGTGGACAGAAGAATTTGCATAACAAATTGTATGAGGCCGCGGGAGCGCCCCAGACGATTTTTGTAAACAACCTTGTAGTGATGTTCTTTAACTTAGTAAGTTAATCTTGAGATAAAAGTAGTCTTGCAAATCTTTCCTCTTGTCTTTTACAGTATTTTACTATCTATAGTAGGTAGGTAACCCTAAAGCAAGCAAGTTCGTATGATTTAGTGGCCAACTCTGGTGGTGGAGTTTTTAGGCCGCCTTAAATCCTCCATCGTGGCTTAACTGCTAGAGCCACGACCGACTGTTTTAACATGCCCTCTTAAGTACGAAAGAGCTCAGATGTAAATGCCACTGTCAGTCTGCTAAGTAACGTGTCACCAAGAAATGACAGACAGAGACCATAGAAGAGAAGAAGATACAAAAGTCATCAATCAAAAAGTTGAAGTTAGATACAATAATATAATTTGAACGCACGTCGAGATAGTCTTGACATTTTTTAAAGATAATTTCTTTTAAATACTGTTTAAGTAGTCTTAAATCTAGCTTTTATCAAAACTAGAACAAGAAATAGCTTAAAAAAATCTATCAATAGTGAAACTAGAGTAACCCTAAAATCTTGATAAAAGTTTTAGCAAATAGAGTCTTTTGTCTCGTCTCTAGCGACAGTAAGTTAGTGACGGGGCCAGTTTGAACACGTTTATCTTTATTTATGCAAGGTAATGTACAAGTCTCAGGGCGAGTAGAATAGAGAAGGGTAATTCTTCAACCGAGTTCTTTGCCTTTTCTACTGTGGATTTAACTCTATTTGTGTCAGTCCCACTACTCTCTTATTTGTTGAATACGTACTAAATTGCCAAGGACATGTTTTTATTAAAAAATAGGATAATTAGGTCACAAGCAGGTGATCTACTAGTTAATAGAAGGCGGTTAATCTGCCTGTATCAGTGCACTGCCTCACATCCAATGAGGACGTGCCGTGTGAGATATTGCATCTATTACTCAGAGACGTAAATGTGCGGGCTGTCATTATCCACCTAAGCATGCCTAACATAGCACTGTGGGCATCACTGATTGGCGGCAAAAATATGGTTGTAATACCTTAGCGGATGAATGCGTTGACAGAGAGCTCCACTACGATACTGTTGATGGACTATTTCCAAATGAGATCGTACCATAAGTAAAATTGAGGTGAAGGCACTCATTAAAGCAAGCAAGCTCGTATGAGTTAGTGAATAAATCTGGCGACGGAGTTTTTAGGCCGCCTTAAGGCTTCCGTCGTGGCTTAACGACTGCTAGAGCTGGGACCGACAGTTTAACGTGTCCTCCGGAGCACAGAAACGCTCGGATGTAAATGCCACTGGTCACCCATCCAAACAGGCACACATTGACATTTCGACACTTTTTTTTTCGAATGGACTAAATGCTGACGTCTCTTAGGGCCGTAAGATCTCCGTTTATTTCATAAGATCAATGGTAGTTAATCGACCATCGGTAGCTTAAACTGACAGAGATGACAGTAGATTAATCCATCGATCAAATGTAATCGTAGTTCACGAAACCCATAGTTTAAACTGCTTTTGATCTTACGGCTCTTATAGCGCTATACCGAACAATTGCGACGCTTATACTTCGCGACAATGTTCTGCGGAGAAACTTCGCTACCACGCAATGTAGTAGGCCAACGCTCATGTTACTTGTAAGCCTAAATCAGTCTTAGTGCAGCTAACTGTACCAAACAGCGCCACAGAGACAGACTCACCTCGGCGGCACCTGCGTGCCAACTTCGTCCACAATTTAATTAGTTATGGAAATCGAGTCGCACCAGCCCTGGCCACGGGAACCATGTAAATTGTTTTCGGAGTTGTTAGTTTGCCAGATCCAGTTCCTCGCGCAGGTGGTTTGGTGCTGACCGCAGGGTCTGAAGCCAAATCTAGGCAGAAAAGGGGGAGAAGAAAAAATCCAAAAATACTGGCGCTGTTGTTAATTATACGAAAAATCATTATTTCGGTTACAGGTAGGTACAATAGTATAGCGACGATGTGCCTAGTGACAATACATTTTTGGTTTATATTTAAAAAAAAAATTTATATATAATAAGCGGTTTCTATCTAAAACCACAAAAAAAAGATCAAGAAAGTTATAACAACTTCTAAATATTTTAATTATTACGAAATTAATTCAACTAAAAACATCAGTCAGGATAATTCATTGGTAAATACAATTAAAATTCATTTGGGCATAGTGACAGCATATTTTAACAAAATTCGAGAGGTGTGAACTCCTTGAAGTCAGAAATGCAATATAGAGAGTCCAGCGCGCGCTTCGCTTTATATAGGATTTTTAGTCATGCGACCAATTTCCGCTTATTATATTTATATTTTTTCACTAAATAAAAATAACATTTGAAGTTGATTTCGCTGCTGCTGTAGTTTGACATGAGTTTGACCAAATAAGAAATGGTGACGTCATCATTGTACATTGCTGCTAGTTGCTTTTTTGTTTTATCGTTTTTTATGCGTCACCGGCCTTGACTGATGCAACCCTTTTCCTCCCTGCATTGTACTCATAACAATAAATTAAAATCGAAGTATTCTATTGAGGTTCAATATTCTGAAACTGTTGGTAATCTTTAGAATCTGTGGTCGGAGACTAAGAAAGCCCCGAATTGGGCAGCGCAGGCTATCAACAATTTGCACAGCACTTGACTGCCCAACAGTACCTACTCACTCACCCATCCAATAATATGGCAATTAAGTTTAACACTATCGAATCGGGTACAGTCGAGCTCATTACAGTAACGATTCAATTCAACTGGATTCCCGCGGGCTGTAACGATAATGAGCAAATCGCTTCCGACTGATAGGTATCACATACGGTAAGCCTATCAAGCCAATACTTTGGGGTTACTTAATACGAATTTATGATGTTTTATTGAATTTATCCATCAATTTAAGAAAATTTATATCGGTCATATCGATGTTATTTCAAATTTAGATTTTTTTCACAATAAGTCTGTTTGTCAGCGTGTGTTCAAGTTTTGAGAACTTTTTGGATCATTGATACCTATATCTAGCCATGATTTAACATGTTTATGTGCATTTATTAGCTACCTCATTAGGGCAATATTCCGTTTGACAAACCAATTGAAAAAAAAAAACTCAAATTCTGTTTTTTTTTACATTGTTTAGTATCAAATAAACAAAAAGACTTACGAACAGGCTAGTAAGTAGTTTTACTAGGTAGTAAGTACCCTTGGTCTTCGCGATACCGTTTATATTTTCAAATTGCGAAACAAACAGACCAGACGCTAAAACCTAAATTCACTACAACACACACAAACATCATCCATTTCGCTCAATATTAAACCCTATATTTATTTCACTAAGATTCAAATCCCCATGTCAAGCCCACAGACCACAGATGAAGCTACGCAGTAATATCAGTAGTAAAATTTTACTGTTATCTCTCGGCTTACAGATAAGTGGCCAGATTCAGGTATAGAGCTTGTGCCCTTATCGGTGCGCTACTGTTTCTTGTTACACTGTGAAATGAGGATTGTATCTGAATGAGTTTGTAAAACTTAACTAGTTAATGCTTTGAAGTGAGATAACAGATAAAATTATAAGGACAGAGAGGAATCTAGTTTTTTATTCATTATAGTAATGTATTCTTTTATAAGAACGATTTAATTGCATTATTTATTGTACATACTTAGAATGTTAATTAGATTTGTCTATCTGTTTCTATATTACGTTTTCAGAATTTTTTTAAGAGCTTTGGATTTTGTTAGTCAATAAAAAAACTCTAAAAGCAAATTCCCACTAAGCCTGCAAGAGTCCACACTACTGAAGATAGGCCTCCTTCATGTATTTCCTAAAAGATCGATTATATTAATGTTTTCCATCGAGTTTTCGAAACCACAATGCAGGTGCCTGATGTTGTTAGTAACCACATTATGTATGAATATATTATATACCTATGTTATATAGTAATTTCTACAACCCTTGTGTCAAGCAGTTGGTATCTCATGTTGATTTATTTCGTCAAAGTTGAATAGGGGAACAGAAAATGTATGTGATGTGTCGTTATAATATTTGAATTATTTATGCAAACTGAAATAGTACTTCGGGAGTGGTAATAATAACTGTGTTGGGGTTTGATGGAATCGTTTAAATAGTAGGTTTGTTTTTCTATTGACCAAATGGCTTTGGTTTATCTGGTTCAAGTATTTTTGTAGAATTAATAATTAAACTTTATAGATACACGACCACCGAACTCAAAAACAGCATTGCTTAACATCAAGTGAGATTGTGGTCAAACGGTTGCCTATATTGTATAAAAAAAAGTTGTAGATTTCACTGACAGGAAACTGGAGTGTGTAAGAGACACGTCCAAACATTACATGTGGCGTATGCTCACATATTTGTGCATAGCGTGCCTTCAAATACCATGAGAAAAAACAGTATAATGTAATAAATCGGAGTTGATAACCCTGTATAAATGATAAGAAAGTTTCATACATGATTTTAGGTATAATCGAACCTGCATATTCTAAAATTTCAGCCACTGTGCCAACAAAGTACAAATAGTGTAATAAAACCATTATTTTCACGACATGGAGAGATACTATGAACATTTACGAAGCATTACAAATGACATGAAGTTTTTCCATAAAGGGTGCATATTTTAGACGGATGGATGCTGATTGCAATGCTTGATACAGATTATTATACAAATAAGATGGAAAATTTGAAACGATTGATGCGTTTGTTGAAGTTTCTTTGGGGTTGATATGTTAGGTAGGTAGAGAAATGTTAGTAGCTACTTACGAATACAAGGTGATTGCGGCACGCTTGTAAAAAATATATTTTTATTTTCGCCATCGTTATTTTATTGGATTCAAATTTATTTTCTTTTCTTAATTCGATTGGTAGGAAAATGGCCGCTACAAAAGTATCATAATTTTATTTTCGTAACATCCCAAAAAACCATACAGTAGTACCAACATAATTCCCATCATCTAGGCCTCAAAAAAATTGTAGACCCATAACTTCCCACAGCCCATAGCACGATACCATAAACCCGACAGACAGACCGACGGCCGCGTAATGAATATTCCTTATAATAAAACTCTATAGAGCGGAAACAACGGTGCTGTTGAACTAATGAAACTACACCGGCCTTCGTTAATGCAACACACCTTATACTATGTATTACATAAACTGACTAGCTGTCGCCCGCGGCTTTGCTCGCATAGTAGCACCATACGCATTATTTGGTTAAATTTTGCACCCTAGTTATAGATCCTGTAGGGTGCGACTTTTCAAAACTCCTTTCTTAGCGCACCCCTACACTGTATAAAGATACTATATACCTCTAGGGCTTATAGTTTAGGCTGTGCGTTGATTGTCAGTCAGTTTCACAAGAGTTTTATATATTTCGAATAAAAAAATTAAATAACAATAAGAATAATAGATTACTGTGAACATTTTATTTGACTTGAGCGTGTAATTAAATAATATATTTCGGTTTATAGAAATTTATTCTCATAAAGACAATATTTTCTATATCTACTGTTGTTATAGTTGAAATATATAACTAGGTATACTTATAGTTGAATAAACTTGAAGAAATAGAAAAATAATATCCACGCAAATAAAGTTACGAAAAGAAAACATTATTTAGAATACTTCTCGTAATTTCCAATTTAAGTTCCGTTAAAAATTTCTCGATTGTCAGTAACATGCAGTCTCATTCCGTAGGGTGAGTGGGGCTAGTACGGGCTAAATTATTTTGATACTTTGATAAGTTTGAAACCGGAATCTAATTGATTTCTTTCTGCTTTCATAAATAGTATGTCTTGGTATTGATAAAATTCGTTTTAGGATATACGCTAGAATACCATATATACCGGATTTTGACCGGTATGTATGTATGTTCGTTCATCTTGAATACCATACAATCCTAATTTTGACCAGTATGAATGTATGTTCATTTTGAATGGCTATCCTCTAAACCTCACTATTTACATAGAATTTGTTTTTTGTTCCATACTTTTTGAACTTACTTTTTTTAGTTTTTACAATTTTGACTCTTTTGTATCTTAAAGTTGGTCGCTAGTAATCACCCAGTGGTTTTTGTAATGAATCCTATAATTTGCCGCCTGCAATCGTTCGGTGGTTTTTGAAAGCCACGTCTCCTCTCGCACTATTTACACGTCAGTAATGGCGAACGGATATGGCGGCAACGTCAATATCCGGTAGTGGCAGTGACGTCATAACGCTTCGATTCGTTCATTTTAATAATAACTTATTTATAAATGACTCTAGAACTCAGTAACTTCTAAAGTTCAATGCGACCTGAGAAAAAACACTGCAGGTAAAGTCAATGGTTTAACCTTTGGTATGCCAAAATGCAGATCTACGCAGATCGTTTGTGTTTTGAATTCAGGTTTAGTAGGGTTAAAGGACATATTTTCCCACGAAAAGTACTCTGCTTTTCATCATTAGGAACTCAAATTGTTTATTTGGGTGGCATCTTTTCTGAGAAACACACTGATGACAATGGAACCAACGTATAGTACGAAAAATACACTACTTTGCGCACTTTGTTTCCGAACCCATTTCATGAACCAAAGATGTATATGAAAATACATAGCGTTGTCTTTCTACCTATGTGAAGTCAATCTCTATTTAAACTGTATCTTCAGAGTAAAGTCTTAGGCCAAAAATAACATAGCTTCCTAGCGTTGCCTTTCAAAGCAGGCCTGCATATCCCAGCAGCCATTTCGCTCACAATAGCCAGTTAGGCTTTGCAATGCAATTTACATATTGAGGGGCTCAGTGGCGCCCCCTGCCGGCAATTGGAGGCTGATTCGATGACGTGATGATTCGATGATTGGTCGATCATCTGATTCAATGTTGTGGCTATTGAGGAATATTAACGAAGTAAGATTCAAGTTGAAAATCCTAACCTATATTTGTATAAACAACCCATATTGTATTTAAAATTATTAATTTAAAAGTAGTAAATATAATTCTAATTTGTAAAACAACTGAGTTTTTATGGTAGCTTTACTTAACATTAAGTGGGGTACTACCTAAATCTACTCAACTACTTTTTAGTCAGCGGATAAAGTCATAGATACTTTTAAAAACTCTCACGGTTCAACACAGTTTTTTGAAAATATTTGTTTTGACTAATTATTCTGTAGCATATTAACTCAGTTGAAAACAATAAATCCTTGTTCTATGTGTTCAATATAATGTTGTTGATAACGCTATCGCTCCCACGGGGTCTATTAACCGATTTGCATGACCACCTGTTTTAAACTGGGTTTTATCTATTCATCGTTATTATGCTTGTTAATGTACTTGTTTTGAAATAAACTACATAGCGCTGACAATAACAAAAAAAAATGATGATAAAATTCAAACTCATTTTTGGGTTGCAAAAGCACTGTGCTGTAATGGCCTGGAGCTTTTTAAAGTTGGTCCAAAATTTACACAAGTGCATAGTATATCAGAACTTTATAAACAGTTTCGACAAAGTCATGCAAGACATTGATTTCATCAAACGAAAAATGGATGCTTTTTTGACTTCCAATCGTCGTCCACTTATTTAGTCGTAAAGTACGCGGACCGGCTCAGTAGCTGAGTATTATTAAATTGTCTCACGCTTCGTCTCAAAACAAATCAAATACAAAATTGTGTTAATCTTAATTCCTACTTCAGCATTTTTTGCATAAAACATCAGCAGATTACGTTCCAATTGAAAATTGTTGGGAAATGGGCAGCGCAGGCCGTATTCGGACAAATTTATAGAGTGGCGTCGACCACCCCGGACAAAAGATACATTTACATAGCAAATTGAAGGGCTACGGATGGCCGCTACGTACCCACTCGTAGACTACGAGAGCGTACAGTACAATCCTTACAGAACATGAGCTTTTTTTACAGATGTCTCTTTCTACTTTTTGTTTAGAAATTATAATGATCAATGTATTTAGGTATAGCTTTATTCAGTTTTGACATGCGTTGTAATCTGCTGATGGAAGATTTCAGGGGCAATTAATCCAACGGTTTACGTAGTTTTTTTAGAGTTGGGATTGCTACTGTTACTATTCATCGTTTAAGAATTTTAGTACTTTTCCTTATAAATTATTTGAAAATACACTTTTCTTAACTTTCCATTTTGTGAATTACTAAGCATATCAATTATTTTAAACACAGTATTATATAAATTTCCTTGTAAAATTTAGTATTTTATCAAAACTCTGACGGGTCCAAAGGGTTGCTCCCACCGAGGCCACTATTCCAGAGCTGTTATTTGAAATTGAGATGCATCTTACTCTGACTGCAAACAGTCTTGGCTTCAGCTATTGTATTGCGTTGATACACTAGTAAAATTACAGTAGGCAGTTGTGCCTCTGTACGATATTTACTCTGTCCGTAGACCGTGCTACGATAGTCTACGGCTAAGCTTTAATGTGTCCATCTTTGTTGACTTTCAGATTATATGCTTCAAGTCTCAAGCGATTCAAGATGAAGAACTCTATGGTTGCAAGTAGGAAACTTCCGCAATACCTAACATACTTTTTTATACTGTAAAACATATTACTATGAATTTATTTTAAAACTGATTAAAATCATTTCATTCTACGAAAAAACCATTCTACAAAAACTTATTTATAAGTTCGTGGATACCCAAAAACACTCAGGAGTAAGGCGAATGTAATTAAAACTTAAAAAAAATATACAAAGAATATTAGGAAAAGTTAAATATTACTAAAAGCTTTCTTATAAAAACTTAAGAATAGCGACCATTTTTAAAATCGTTTCTCAGTTTATTTGCAGATAACCAACCTTTTATTATTCAACATGTAAATTGTTGGCAACTTCTTAAATCGAAATGTAGCTCAAATCGGGATTCTTCAAAAGTTTCTTTTTTTTTAATAATTCTTAGAGTAACAATACCAGTACAAGATCTCTACTCGTCAAATATAATATTGGTATTATCCACTTCAAAGTGTTCTTTTATTTCAATGTATAAATTGCCGAACAGTCAGAATGCAGATACAGGAAAAGCAAAGATACTTCTAACAGCTGTAATTCCTGATAGATTTTCAATAGTGATCTCTTTTCATACCGGCGCGTTCATATCTTTTACAACAGCATTATCCTAAATATTACTCCAACAAAACAGAAACTTTCCGATTAAGATTTCCCCCGAACGTTTTGAATTAACATGAAAATGTACTTCTCCCGTTTATTTTTTCGGATTAATTTTTTACATAAATCATGAGATTTTTTGCAATAATGAGCTGTATAATATTCATGATTGTTTAACTTCAAAAATGTTTCATTTAAATAAAAATTGGAATCATGAATGCTTTACGTGGATTTTATTTGTGTTTCAATTGTAATCACCGGGATATAATGTGCCATTATTAATTGCACGGCTACCGATTTTCGGTATTCTTAAACGCAAGTTAGCTGAATGAGTTGGGATGACTAAATAAAAAACTATTTAACTATACTTAGATAAAAAACTAACAAAAAATTATTTTTTTCTATGCAATAATAATGTGAACGCTCCAAAGAAAGATATCATATTTTTCGAATATGGCTAAGAAAATTACAGCAAAAATTGTCCAATTTAATAAAAGAGAGAACCGAATCCATGATAACCCCATAATATAAGGGATTACTCATTCTGATGGCAAGTTATTACTCCGTGTAAGTAATAAATGTCGGTAATAAAAGTAACCTCTTTCGGGAATTCAAATTATTAATCTTTTGATGAGATTTAATCTGTCACTGTGATTAAATTCGGTGAATAATATTTTTTGGCTTAAAATATTTTACAAAACTGCTGTGCGGACAAAATTATTGTCAAATTCCTAGAAATCTGAAATCACAATGGGCGCTGTAGATAAAGAAAATATGCCTTCAGGGTTGACACGTACTGCGTTTGATAGGGTTTTCAAAGACTTTTATGGTATTGTCTGTATTATAAAAAAATGACTACAAGTCGCCCGCCTTTTAACAATCGTGGAAGGGTAACTACTCCACTGTTTGACGTTGACCAACCAAAACTAAGGATTATATCAATTTATCTCGTCATAATCTATGTCTATATACACCCCACACCGTAAATACTTTTTTACGGTATTTACGGTTCATTTAAAAAATACAAGCTTCTAATCTTTTGTATTGAAACTTTAGAAGGCTTGTATTTTTTAAATGAATACTTTTTTACGGTTTGGGGTGTATACAGACATAGATTATGACGAGATAAATTGATATAATCCTTAGTTTTGGTTGGTCAACGTCAAACAGTGGAGTAGTTATCCTTCCACGTTTGTATGGTAAGGTAGGCGACTTGTTCACCCTCAATAAACAAAAATGCCACAGCTACACCAATGTCTTTCATCAAAATAACAAAAAAAATTAAACCCACAATTAATTTATCTTCTCTTAAACACTTCTTGTAAAATGAGAATACTGTTGTTTCTGACTTACCCTTAATTAGGTATTAGTTAATTTGATCACGGTTTCAGCAACTGAGGGTAAGTATTTAATTTCCATTCAAAATATCAGCTATACTCCCGCACACTGAAATAGCCATTTGGTAAATCAGTCCGCCATTATCATTAGCCGGCATTTACTGATGGCCGCTCCCAAAGGTCATTCTGTCGGCCATTTAGTTGTATGCGTTTTCACCGTATTTACCTCGTTTATCGAAATAGTTCTGAACGTATTTCTGGGAGCCAATAGGCTTGTAACCTGTCATGAACTTTTACAAACCAAATTAACATTTTATCTTTTAAAAAAGTGGTTTGAAAAGAAAGAATGGTTTCAATTGTATTTTTTAAAAGAAAATAATAGAGTTACACAATTTTCAAATCCAATTACTATTTACAAAGCATCAAAGAAGCCAGTCAGTTTTAAAAATAATTCCATTACTAAAACAAAAAAATGTCAATTCTTTTCAAACAAAGGCAGAAAAACCCAAAACTAACGAACCGTACGATACAAGGGACGTCTAAAGCCTCCCAATACATCCTCAATCGGCTCCACTCCATAGATAAAGTCTGCATTGGACCGAAAAGATACGTTGTAGGAACAGTAGGGGTCCGAGAGTAAGCCCCTGTAGCACGCCAACGGATTTATTGTTCAAGATCGGACACCGGACCGCGTATGAACAGGACAGTTTGCTTTCTGATATCTGATTCGACTTTTGCTTTTGATAGGTCTTTATTAGTGTATCTTGATTTTGATATCCACCAAAATAGAAATATAACATATTAAAATACATTTTAGATTTAGAATGTCTGCTACAAAATGATATTTTTACGCTGGACATAAGAAAAAAAATATAGTTTTACGTAGTTTGAGATGAAAGACTGGTGGTAGTCCAGAACAGTAACAACTAGATTTATTAAGTCCAAAGCAGGAATCATAAATATTAAATAAAATAGTGTCATAAAATAAAGTTTTTATATTTAAGAGTGCAAATAACTTTTAATAATAAGAAAATACCTTACTTATTATAGCATGCTTTACAGAGAGTCAATTTTTTCGTGAGATATCATTACATTTTGTGAAAGCACGATAAAAATTTGTTACAAAATTTAACATTGTTGTCATACATTTTTTATGTGCATTACAAAAAAACAAAATATTTTGAATAGTCCTCACACTATAAACAGATAATATACATTTGCATGTATTGAATAACGTAACATAACATGAATAAATCTTCGTATTAAACACGACGAAATGTACATAAGCTCGTACCCTTTAAAACCATACACCACAAGCGTTTTCATCAGAAAACCGCGCGCCCATATAATTGAATGAATATTCAAGCATCTTAATCAATAGCAGCATTACTAGAGGTCCTATGGAAGCATTCACCAGCCTGTGAAATTGGACTAGAGAAGACAGAAACAGCGAGATATGGGTACAGCAAGTGTGAAAGAGGCAGTGAAATCGCACCGAGCTTTTATAAATCATTTTTCCTGGCACGCCGGAGATTTAGGCCAGCTGTACAAGAATGATATATTAAGAATCATCGTCGTTTATAGGGGGATTTATGGGTAAGTCTAGACTTTCTAGGGATGTGTAGCTAGAAAGTTAAATATCGGTTTTTCAATACTCAATACTCAATATATTTATTGCTTTCACATGGTTTAGGTAAATTTTACATTTTTAAAGGTTTGTAGTACTATATTTTTGTGTAAATCTCAAATAAGACAATATCGTAAAAGTCGCAGAAAAGTTCTGGGCTTGAGACACCCAAAACAATAATTTCAACAGATTTAGCAAGCATTTTAGCTACAGTAACTAATATGAATAAGATAAAAGTCAAAAGTCCCGCCGTCTGGCCCAGCCTAACTTGTGAAACGCTGAATCGCGATTATTTCTCTTTGCGTTTACTTAATCAATTATTCTAATGTTGTTGGTTGAGACGTGTTCTTCCTGGGTTTGCCTAACGAGCGAGAACCACATGTAGAAAAAGTCCTTTTACGAAGAATCATATTATGAAAATACTGTGCACCGGGTGTAGCAACATTACTTCTGAAAACTAGACTTTCTGACGTTTCGGAGAAAATATTTTGGGACAATAAGGGGGGGGGGGTGCGCTCACACTGTTTTGCTCCATCATAGCAAATAAATAACATTTTATTTATTTCATTGAAACAGTGAATGAATGAATGAATTAATTAATTAATTAATGATTTATTTGCGTGAAGAGTGGTACATATTAGGTCTTAAATAAATTATTGATTCATATTAGTGGTTCATATTGATAAGTTTTCGGGAGTGGTCTTCTTGTACCCTCTTATGTCAGAACTTATTTGTAAAAATATGGCTGTAGGAACGTAAAGTCTGATTTTTAGAAGTATACCAATTTTCGTAAATCCGCGGAACTCCCAAAAAATGTTTGATTCCAACTCCAATACTAATTTCAGACGTGTTAATTCTAAATTAGCTTGAATTTAATTCCCAGTGCTAAGTGACTGAGAATAAAATGAAATTAGATTAAATATCACAAACTAAAATCCAAAACAGTTGGATTGATTTGGCTTTATATCCTTTATGCCAACGCAATCGAATTACGGTGTGTTTAAATGAGCGTGGGTTACGCTCATTTAAACACACCTATATTTTACTAATTTACCAATAGAGGTGACATATAAAAATGAATATAAGGCTAAACTGTGTAAAAAATAAAACTTAAAGTCATTAAGATGAATATATAATATGAATAATATGATAAACAAGTGTGTTTTTAGCGACCACAGAAATGAGGGGACTCTTCTAACACAGATAAGACCAATTTAGAAGAAGAGATCCCAACCCAAATAGTTAAAAACTTATATTCAACAATAAGAATAAATTTTGGATTTGATTTGGATGACATAACTATGCAATAACCTTGCCAGATATACCCTTGATCTAATTAAGGTTTTTTACGTTATTTTAATGCCAGCTAAGGAAATATATGCCCATTACAGTTTCTTATAATATTTTTACTTTTTGCTTTATCCAATCAAACCATATAGTTGTCCCCTTTTTCCATTCACTGGAGTCTTAAACTAACTTTCCCATTGAAACCATGACCTACCCCCACAGGAACCATCGCATGAAAATCGAGCAGCGAAAAAAATCTCGTTTAGATACCCCGATTGGGAATTTTAAAGGGAATTGGTGCAATTCCGCCCGGCATGCAAGAGCGAGCAAACTTATCAGCGTAGATGGGACACTTCTTTACTTTTTTCAGGTAGCTCCGATTGATTGGAGGGCGATTGGCCCCGTGACTCATTTCAAACGTCATCGGGATTTTACAAAGATCCGATTGGCTTGTGATTGGGAGAATTGGGCCTTTGTTATTGACGAATGCTCTTTCTGTTTTTGAATATTTTTGGAGTTACTAAGCCAGTTATCACCATAGCTTTTTTCAACACTACTTTTAATTTTAAGTATATTATACTAGTAGTTCGCCCCGAACTGAGATCTCGTGATGGTCGGAGGTTAATAAAACCCAAACAATTTTTATTGACCAATGGTTGCAATAAACTTTGCAAATCGCATCAAAATCGCCATCTAGCTAAGTACCACTCTTACTTGAACTACAAAATCATTGAAACTCCAAGAAATGTTAGCTCACGTTATACTGGGTTTTTCAATTTTATAATTTTTACAACATTTCAAAAACTATTAGACCTAGAATCAAAATAAAAACGGTTTTGGAATGTCTAAACAAAACCCTATCATATGACACCCCACTTGATATTTTTGTACGACTTTTTTTTGTCTCTACTTTGATCATCATAACTTCACGACCCCTTGACCGATTTACTTCATTTAACAAACCAGCAAAATTTAAGAGTACTATCCGTATACCTACCAAATTCTTTGAAGATCAAATATGCGGTTCAAAAGATCTCGAACATACAAACATACAAAGCATTTTTGCCCAAATTGTCACTAAGATCTCGTTCGCTTCGCTCAGTCGATCAATAAATATTTTTCCTGAAAACTGGCTTAAAGTTTACAACAGATTTAAAGTGATTATATGCGAATAATTATGACTAAGGACATATTCAACTTTACTGTTCTGTGTTCTATTTATTTTGGGTACAACATTATTAACAAATTTATTTAGTAATTTGTAGCTTACAGAATCAACTTGACTTCATAACTCTCACTAATCTCTCTCACCACCAACCAAAAACAAGCGCCAAGAACCAAAAACGTTTCTCAAAACAGTGTAATTTTGGACATTCCGTGGCCAGTCAAAGCGGAATCCTCTTACGCTCATTGCTATACTGCAGCAATACGCTTAGCATTATCGCTGGCCACTTGCTTTGAATTTCAATACAATGTGTACGTTAGCCGCAGTTTCGGTGATTTTCCGTCGAGAAAACTGTAAAGCGGTTATCATGTTCTATGTGGTAAAGTTTGTATTAACTAGTGGTGAATTTAATTTAATCTACCAACCACAAAAACGTTTTATTATCTAAGTGAATCGTAGGCTCGTATTCTGATAAATACATTGTTATTCAAGCATCTTGAGTAGAGATTCTCATACAAAAATCTATGCTTAAGTCCGCAAGTAAGTGCTTGTCCAGTAAATGTTAATACTGGCCTAAGTTCTTTGCCAGATTCTTAAAGAAACTTTGAATATACATAAAATATTTTTTAGGTCTTAGTGCATTCTTTTTATTTCAATAACTTCTCAAACGTTTCTATGTGAAATGTAATCTTTTAAGAAAAATAAATTATTGCCAACCTTATTTCTGACAGATTTTAAAAGCCCTGGCTACTAAGATAGTTATACAACCGGCCAGCATTCGCCATAACAACACCCAATGCCTAAGTGCAAGCTTGCAGTATTGTACCTGCATCCTGTCGCCGAGTTGCTTATCTCAACCGCCCACGCGATCTGTGCCTTGTGGCTCTTAGTTGGTAAGATTGTTTCAGTTATTCGTTCCGAGACTAAACTTCGTCTCGGACGTCTCACTTTAGTGTAAGCAATTTCATTGAATTAAATTTTTCATGAAATAAAGTTTAGTTTTTAAAAAAGCTTTGAGCGTTCCCCAAACCTTTACTAGATCGACACTGCGCTTAGTAAGACACACACTTGGACAGTGGTTAAAATAATACGCAATGTCATCGTACAAAATACAAAACATTTATCTGGCAACCAATAAATAATATCGTCTGGGAACGAAGATCTCTGAATTGTAAATGAGACGTTTCCGAGCCTACGTCTTCGCAAACAATATATTCATGCGATGGATTTTTCCCGGCCGTATACGGTTCCCATCTATCCTGTGTATAATGGAGCTGTTAAAGACAATATGCTGGAAACATATTGGATGCAGCGGGAGAATGTGTAAGCGAGCGACGACTACTCTCAGGTAAGGGCACACCGGGAGATTCGGTAGCTCGTTTTATTTATCACTTTATTATGTATTTTTAAAACAGATTTTCAGAGATTCATAAAAATTCTTAAGATTGAAGTTCATAAAACTTTGCTTTCTTTCGTTTTAAAGTATTTAAAAAAGAATGTTGAATACGATGATCTAAACATTTCTTAATTAATCGGCTTGCTTTGCTCTTGGCAACGCTCATTGGCTGATTTTGATGAAACTATATTTTCTGGATTTCTCGAATTATTTCTAACAATACTTAAACTTATTTTAGGGCTGCGACCGCACCAGAGAATCGTGAAATTCTTAATTTTCAAATTATACTAAACTAGCTTCCGCTCGCGACTTCGTTCGCGTCCCGTTGGATCCCGTTGATTTTCCGGGATAAAAAGTAGCCTATGGGTTAATCCAGGTCACGCACAATATATTCCAAGTTTCATATAAATCGGATCAGTACTTTTTGAGCCGATTCGTTACAAACATACTTACATACAAATCTTTCCTCATTAAAATATTAGTATAGAAAAATATAGATTAAAGTATTATTTAGCAACTTCTTTTATTACCAGTTAACAATCCAACTTTTATTGAAATCGGATCAGTAGTTTTTGCGTGAAAGAGTAACAAACATCCATACATCCTACATGCAAACTTTCGCGTTTATAATATTAGTAGGACTGTGCACTCAGTATGCCTTCGATCTAAGCGAGCGATAAATCCGTAGCTACATCTGGGCCGGCTCCGTTCAATTTTATTACTATTCTCTCCGACTTATTTGATCCAGCCGTCAAAGCGGGTGTCTACGGTTACATTATCGCCTCGCGCCGCTTATCTTCGCCTTTGTGGGACATGCTGAAAGGAACTGGAATTGGATGGCGTTTTAGGTAATAATGGACAAAGTTATCAGTTTTACTCCCTGTTTTTATGAAAAGGAGTATTTTGTTGGTAATTATAAAACTCTAAATTTTACGTTACACCATTTCATCGTGGTTTCGACCATGATAGAGATGATATATTTTTACTCACGTTGATGGAATAATGGTAAATTTCTGATACATTTCTTTTGACGCGTCTTTATTTATTTTTTATTTACAAAAGCGATTGTAAGCTTTACATACATACTGTAGTTACTCGAAGTACAAAATAGTGCAACGTGCGCCTTTTTTGAAGTAGTACTACTTAGTAGATTTTGTATGGTATAAATAATATACATAATTATCTGTTTAGCTATTTCAAAGATAATAGAATCAAACCGATAATACTAAGCCTTACTTTATGAAGCATTTCAGAAAATATTCGTAAACAAAGTTAAAGTTTTATGTTTATCATAACTGAGTTACAATTTAGTTTTGCGAGCAAAATACGGGATTGTACTGTGACTAATGCACCAGTTTCTAGCGCTATCAACAATATTTGTAGTAAGTGCTAGATTTACTGCCAATCGTTTTTTAGTCTCTGCGTAAGTACAAAACGTAGGAAACTAGAGATTATTTTTTAGTGTCAAAGATATTACTTTCAAAATAATGTTTAGTCGTAAAAACCTCGTGCTAAGGGCATTTATAGCATTGAATGGAAATATTTCATATTATTTTTGCCTCGAGCAATATACTCGTACAATCAAATGCGTTGCTGTAGTGTTATATTTTTTGTACAATTTTGCACACTATCTGCTGTATATTCGAAACCTAATTGGGAAAATGGACTGATATTGGTAAGAAATTGTTAAAAATTTTGAAAAATATTTTGTTGTGTATGTATGTAATTTCGCATATATTCACATAACAATATACCTCACATATTTCACATTTTTATTTTCACATGAGGCACTATACCCCCTACTTCTCATTTTCCTCCAATCCAAACCAAGAACAAGATTTGCGAAGCTACCTAGATTGGAAAGACCTACTTACTTAGGTAATCAATATTTAAGTTTATTCACAAAGAAAATAACAACTAATACAATATTTAAAAAATACACATGAAACAGTTGAGCTATCTACAAACCATTTGCAACGTTATATAGATAGCTCATATGGCAAAATGTAACAGTAATTGTTTTCTACAAAAAAAAAACTTAGGAAAAGCAACATATAAGTTGAGTAAGTAAAATTACAACAAAAAATTATTTCGTATTTTATGCAACTCACTATCGGTCTCATTATGAAATTGATCGTTGATTTATCTCAGATTTATCGAAATAGTTTTGATCTCGATTCGTAATGAGTCTGTATTGGTTCCAGGATATATTCAATTCAAAACCAAACACAACCATGATGGTAGCAGTGCTACCGCTGCAATTGAACTTCTGTAAGCTTCTTTCCATCGCTGAGGGTAGAGCAAAAGATCAGCTGCTGAAGGCTTTAAGTGATGAGAAGGATACAAAAGTAACTATAACATCACATTTTTTTTGTGAAAATCGGTACTTAGTAATAGAAGAAGAAGTGGTTAGATTGTGTGAAAGATGATATGAATGAGAGAGGAGATTAAGAGCTGACGATTGATAGGAGTGAGTGAATGAAGAAAACATGTGGTGTCAATTCCACTGAGCGTAAGATAAGGGCACGGGAACGATTATAATGGGTACTTAGTAACAAAAATTTAACTAATTGTAACGCCTCGCCATGTCATCAGCCAGCTTTGTCTCGCCATGCCATGCCAAGCCAAGCCAAGCCAAGCTAAGCCAAGCCAGAGTTGCCTCGCCATGCCAAGCCAGCCTTGAAAGCCGCTATGCCAAGCCTAGCCCGTCAAGCCAAAAAGAGCAGTTGCCATAGATTGAGATTCGATTTTCATGACTGATGACTCGAGACGTCATGGTGGTTGGTGATAAAATTACCACCGGGTACTTTTTGAATTCTTTGCGGTACGGTTGTAGCCTGAACGATACAGAACCTAAGCAAAAAGATTGTTACAGAAGAAGGAGAGAATAAATTGTTGTGCAAGTCATTTTGTCTCCGTTTCATAATGAAATAGTAAATCTGATGAGTTTCAAGTAAAAGAAGAATTATTCTATTTCTGCCGCCAAGCAGCGATGCTCGCATTGCTGTGTTCTGGTTTGAAGGGTAAAGGCGCCGGTGTAATTGCAGGCACATGAGACTTCAAGATCTTTACGTCTCAGAGTGATGGACGCAGTGCATTGCCTTACAGGGCACGTCCTCATTGGACTTGCTCTGTGAGGTAATGCATTGTTATAGGCATAAGTTACCATTTAACATCAGGTGAGCTATCAACTTGTTCCATTTCTTTTATCATAAAAAAAATATTTAAAAACGTATCTTTTTTCAGACTGATACATGTTATTCATCTATATCTGAGATGCTGAGTAAAATAAAACAAAGTGAGATGATCCTACTGAACAAGATATATCTGAACTACTCCGCAGAAGTGGACACGAATTTCTTGACCAATTCGAGCAGTTCGTACGGAGTTAACGTGGATTTTGTTGGGTTTAATATGCCTAGGAAGGCATTGTCTTTTATTAATAATGGAGTGAGTTATTCCAAAATGAATATCAAGACCTATAATAATAACCCTGCATAAAACTGAATAAATACTAACTTTTTTTTTTTCAGATAGCTTCAGCTACCTACAGAAGAATAAGAAATATAATAGAAATCAAAGATATAACTGATCAGACAAAAATGATAATGATTACTGCTGCATATCTAAAAGTTAGTTTGTTTGTTAAAAAATAACTAATGTACAATGTAGCAATCCTTAACTCCTTAATAAATAAAATCCTTACATTAGCATAAACACTAGTTTTAAAGAGTTTTATAGGACTCTTTTCTCGTTTTCTTTCAGGCTACATGGGAAACGCCATTTGATGTTAACGTAACCAAACATAGAAAATTCTTTCACCTCAATGATACAGTATCAGATATACTAATGATGTCCCAAGCAAGCGAATATCAAGTGTTTGAAGGGAATAGCTACAAGGTATATTACTACCACTTTGTCTAAAAAATGTCGGTGGCAAACCGCCATGACTAGACTTTCTCTATAAAGGCAAGTTTTCTGAAGTTCTTTCACTGAACTGACATGAGTGATGGCAAAGAGACATCTTGCTTTACCTACCACTAAAAGAGATCAAGCTGTGGATGATCGTTTAAGATTCCTTTAACCATCACGGGAATTTCTCTAGAATCAATAAACGACACCACAATTTTGTCTAGGTACTCTCATTAAAACTACAAAGTTCCGGAGCCATGTTCACCTTGATAGTCCCAAACCAACCTAAAGGTCTGCTTGGACTTCTCGACAATATGAGGACGAATCCTAACCTGTTGAAGGAAGCTAGAGCAGGGATGAAGATACAAACGAGGAAGCTAGTGATGCCGAGGCTGAAGATAAAGAGCTATCTGGATTTAACTGATATCCTTAAAAATGTAAGGACTAATTGGCTCAAGTCTAACCAGCCAAGCCAGAGTCAACCCTTGAGTTAAATAATTATCTATACCTCTATTCATGATGACTTATATCAAGTAAGATACTGCAGTTGTTACAAGCAGAGAAAATGGCTCAGCATCAGGAGAGCATCACTTCATAATCATCATAATCAACCTATATCGGTCCACTGCTGGACGTAGGTCTCTCCCAAGACGCGTCACTGACCCCGGTCTTCGCCTCTTCTCATCCAGATCTGAGAAATGTAGCATTACTTCGTTTCATAAAAAGAAGCTAAAATCCAACCAAGAACTTGCAAAGAACTTACTTGTAGGGTCACTAGTTGTGTCATACTTGAGTAAAATTATCTAAGAATTCATCATCTGCAATTCCAACAATCGTTTTCCAGAGCACAGTTAATGAAACTCTGAACAGCAATACTACGGACTTGAATAAGATTTTGAAAGAAGAGTTTAGAAGCAGTAGCAACATGTTTATTAGTAAAGTAAAGCAGAGCCTGTTTCTGGAGTTGGACGAGCTTGGTGTTGCCAGGCGCGAGATAAGTCGTAAGTGGAAACAACTTTCTTTATTTAAAGGTTCCTCATAAGCAAAAACCTCTAAGGTATAGATTTTTGATCGAGAAACGTGACTTGGAACAGTTTACCACACGATGGATCAACGACATTGTGAAAATTATTTGGTTGGAAAAGATTCTACATTTACTCTTCCTGGTAGGGAATAGGGATAAATTTTGTCTAGCAGTGATTTTAGGCTGATCTCAGAAATATTTTGATAAAATTTTAGTTAAGTACTAAGGGTCATTTTTTTTTATTTTAGCCCTAGATCGAATCTTGAATGAACCGCGGCGAGAGCCAATGAGTCCGCGAGAGTTTGCTGCAGATAGACCTTTTCTCTTTACATTCGACCTTGTCGAGTTCATACCCAGCAACGAAGGAGTTACTGTTGTACCACATCAGCTGTTCAGTGGCGTTTATTATGGGCCTGAATAAATGTCTTGTAAAAAAAGGTATACATAAATTAGTTCAATAAAGTCGAAAACGGATTTCAAAATTGTTTTTTCAGCTAAATACAGTCATTGTCATGGGGACCCTCGCATCCAGCCAATTACGTTAAAATTTCATTGCAATGACACGAGGTAATTGGTCAGTAACTAGTTTTTATTTCAACCCCTTTGTATCGTGCCCTCGGAGGGGTCCTATTTGCATTCATTTTGGACACGTGGTCCACACGCGACTGTTAGTTGCCTATTATTGACTATTTTGTGTGATAATTTGACATTTCAAAGTAACTAATCATGGAGGGACACGGATTCGTTATTTTCTGAGGGATCCGTTTTCAGTTTTATTGTTTAAAGTATTGAAAAGAAGGCATATTTTAAAATATCCCTATTTGAAAAACTTAGTAGTTTATAAGGTTTGCTTTAGTATTTTTTTACCGATGATTCAGCCCCTAAAGGAACTGAAATGAAATCGTTTATTTTGCTAGAAGTAGGTATAATATTTTTTTTAAATGCTGGTGTCTTTCTTATCCCAAAAACACGGGCACCGCTATAATAGCTTAGACATTCAAATACTTGCTACAACTTTTATCTGTTAATCCACTAGATATTGTAGTAACAATAATAGTTATAATCTCTACTCGACTGTTGTAAAACAATTATTGTGTTTGCTTTATGAAAATCTCAAATACGTTTAACCAACATTGCCATAATAAAATCAGAATTGCCTTTAGTTTTGCCACTTTGTATGCATGACTACGTCTTATGATTATTCAAATGTAGTAAAATAGCAATCTAGAGTAGTTATAAGCTCTCCGGTGTCGACGTTGCTCGTTGAGGGTAGGTGTGTTTTATGTAAATGTACCGAATATCAGCCTGTGAGGGATACTTGGAGAGAGCTATTCAATGCGTTAATATCAGATCAGATTCAGAAGCGAGGAAATCTGTAAGAAAATCAAGGTCATAGCTTTCAGAACGAGTAGGCTTGCAGGACCAACACCTATTGGAGCGAAAAAGGTAACAAACATTCGGCTCAAAATATTATATTCTTAAAAATATTTGGAAGATGACTAAATTGTATTAAATAAATAAATAAATAAAATAAATATTCTTGGACATTACACACAACGCCTTCTAGTCCCAAACTAAGCAAAGCTTGTACGATGGAAACTAGATGGCTGATAGAATACATACATACATTTTTTTTTTGTAAATACATACTTATAATATTATTATTTATTTTATTTTATGACAAACCTATGCACATAGATGTTTGATTCGTCATCAGGAGCAACTTTTTACACATACTACTCAACTAGAAAGTCCTTCAAATAAGGATTATGTGGGCAGATTCATTAAAAAATCTTTATTTACTTATATATTAAAATCATTAAGATCTCTTTAGTTACACGTTTTATGTAACTCCTATAGGGTACCTCTATGTCACTTGTAAGGCATTTTATATTAATTTACTTTGTTAGATTTTGGACCATTTTAAATGATTAACGTATTAATAAATCAATGACAAGTTTCGTCCGATCTCCGTCCGTTATCCGACAGGTGACGTCCCGCGGGACTCAATTAGTCGGGCCGTGACCGGAATCGGCCGGACTGGGCCGGAGTGGGACGGAGAGAACCAAACCACAGACTAAGCAAAACTTACGGTTGGGTTAGCTTTTTGTCTACAGTTCTAAACTGGCCTCCCACCTGATAGACCGCTGATAGAGTAAATATTTTGCTTCATTATTAATTTTTAACTAACTTCAAAAAAGGCGCATCTTGGCGTTCTTGGATAAAAATCGGCAGTTTTTTATGTGAGAAAATCACGCAGAAGATTTGTTTCGTAGTTTTTTTTTCTCATTGAAAAATCCCTTCATAATGAAGGCGTTCCATTGAAATCTCAAATTTTAAATTATCTAAAAGAGACAAAGAAAGGGCTTAAAACATTAGAAATCTCTGAAGTCAAATCCTAATTTCGAGTAGTGTAGGTAGAAATTTAACAGATAGATAGATAATACCTTATTGTACACAAGGATTAAATACATAAAAATCTTAAAACTAAGTATAGTACAATGGGCGGCCTTATCGCTGAAAGAGATTTCTTCCAGGCAACCGTAGCATGGAAAGTAACGAGCGGAGCAGTAACGGAAGGCGGTGCACAAATAATGTAACGCAAAAAAACGGACAAAAAAATTTTATGTGCACAATAAAAATATACTACATAAAACTTACATAAATAAAAATAAAATAAACTAATACATACTTTAATATTAAATAATTACAGAGTGGAACTTCTGTACATAAACTAAATGCTTCATCTGTGGCAGACAGGGTGACACTATTCTCCAAAAGAATTGAGCACTGAGTAAGGTTGGGTATTGGTAATTGGTCTGGCTGAGACGTTTCCGATGAGGTTATTGATGGGGAAAATAAGGTAAGACATTCTAATTATGAATCGAATAGGAAAAATATTGTATAGTAAAATTATTAACCTTCTACTAAATATTTGATTCAGGGATTTATCAGTTAGTATAATAAGTATTCATAAAATAAATATTTTGAAAAAAAAAAACATTATCTCGGTAATCTACTATATAAAAATAAGTCGAGTTTTCCTTCCTGACGCTATAACTCCAGAACGCACGAGCCGATTTCCACGGTTCTGCATTCGTTGGAAAGGTCAAAAAAATTCAGGAAAAATTCAATTCAGGAAAAGTCAAAATTCAGGAAAAATTTCAACAGAAAAGCGGGAAAATGGAATTTTGAAAAGTCACACCCTAACGCGAGCAACGCCGCGGGAGACGGCTATCAGACCTAAAAAAAAACGTTTATTTACCAAGTACTTTAAAAACCATTATCATAGTAAGTATACTTATAGATTATTTTTAATTGTGTTTTATATACATAATAGTATTTTTAATTACTTTCTAAGTAAAAGTTATTTTTGAAAGTAAATTTGTAATACCTTGCCGTATTTATAGTTTTACCTTGCCGTATTTATAGTTTCAATGTAAATCTACTTGTTCAATGTTCCTTAAATACCAGACTAATAACTTTATTTAAATCATTTGATCTCGAAAATGTATTTCTGGAACCAACTAGGATAACAGCCACCTCGGCTACATGTTTAGATAACATCTTTACCAACGTAAAAATAATAAATAAAAATGTAATTAGTCACATCTCATCGGACCACCTTGGTCAACTTATTAAAATAGAAGCTCAAACTAGAAATAATGAAACAAGAAAAATTACTTTTGTCCCATTGACCATGCATCGCCTGGATAAGCTGAAGCTGGACCTTAACTCCAAGCTTTCCACATTAACTTACAGTAACTGTAATTCAAATAACTTGTATGAAACTTTTTTCTATAAATTCAATAACATCTTCAATTCTATTTTTACATCCAAGTCGATTATGGTCTCTGGCAGTTCTAAATTCAGTGAGTGGGCAACAGCGGGTATTCATAAAAGCAGGCAAACATTGTACGATCTTTATAGTGAAAAACAATATAACTTCAGTGAAGAGTTCAAAGAAAAAGTTAGAAAATACTCGAAAATTTTCAAAAAAGTCTGTCGTATTGCTAAATCCCAATATATAAGCTCAAAAATCAAAATTAGTCAAGACAAAATCAAAGCAACTTGGAAAGTAATTAATAGTGAGACCGGAAGAGTCAAAACACATAACAATGTATTCAATCTAAATGTTAACGACACAATCATTAACCAAGATGATGATGTGGCCAAAGCATTTGAAACATTTTTTACCGACATTCCAGTCTCTACTACAAAGTCTTTGAACTCTTCGCACATAATCGCAGAGTCACTACTTAAAGAAAATGTACCTGAATTCAAAACATTGTTTAATTTCGATTATGTGCAACCAAATGACATTGTCAAAGCTTTTAAAATGATAAATGTAAAAAAAACCACGGACCTCTGGGGCATTTCTGTTGCCGTTGTAAAATCCGTAATTGATCTTATCGCACCAGATCTAGCTTTTATATTCAACCAATGCATTGACTGTGGTGAGTTCCCTGACTTAATGAAACATAGTAAAATAACACCTTTATTTAAATCAGGTAGTCATTCTGACCCTACTAACTTTCGACCGATATCAGTGCTACCTACATTCAGTAAAATCTTTGAAAAACTTATGCTTAATCAACTGCAAAGACATTTTGAACTAAACAACTTACTAGACAATAAACAATTCGGTTTTACAAAGGGTCGCTCAACCACCGACGCGGGTGTTGAGTTAATATCACATATTTTTGAAAATTGGGAACAGTCACATGACGCCTTAGGCATTTTTTGTGACCTATCTAAGGCGTTTGATTGTGTGCACCATGAAACGTTAGTCAGGAAACTAAACCACTATGGTGTGAAAGGGATTGCTCTTGAACTTCTTAATTCTTACTTAAGTAACAGAATTCAAAGAGTTGATGTTAATGGAAAACGTTCTCCGGGGTCAGTGGTGAAAATGGGTATACCACAAGGATCAATACTAGGACCGTTCTTGTTTTTAATTTACATTAACGATCTACCACGAGTGGTTAGAAACGATCATGAGATTGTACTGTTTGCAGATGACACTTCACTTGTATTTAAAGTGAAACGACGACAAACTAATTATGACGATGTAAATAATGCAATCTCTAAGGTTGTAAACTGGTTTAATGTAAACAATTTATTACTAAACGAAAAGAAAACTAAATGTATTCGGTTTATTCTACCAAACGTCAAACAAATAAATGCCAATGTAAAAATCAAAGAAGATAATATAGATCTCGTGGACACCACAGTATTTTTAGGCATAACTCTAGATAATAAACTTCAATGGGGCCCACACATAGATAAATTGTCGAAGAGACTTAGTTCTGCAGCATATGCAGTCAAGAAGATCCGCTTCCTTACAGATGTGGAAACCGCAAGACTAGTCTATTTCAGCTACTTTCATAGCATTATGTCGTACGGCATTTTGTTGTGGGGGAGTGCTGCAGACATAAACACCATATTTGTGTTGCAGAAGAGGGCTATTCGTGCAATTTATAACATGGGTCCCAGAGAATCACTAAGAAATAAGTTTAAGGAAATAAATATAATGACAGTACCTTGCCAGTACATCTATGAAAACTTATTGTATGTTCAAAAAAATATCAATCTATTCAACAAAAAAAGTGATAATCATAATGTTAACACTAGAAATAAAGACAAACTCGCTGTTCCCACCACTAGGCTCACAAAAATTAGTAAATCTTTCAAAGGGCAATGTGTACGCTTCTTTAACAAAATCCCAAGTGATGTGTCTCAGTTGTCGATTGGCAAGTTCAAAAACGTAATAAAACAGAGACTTCTTTTAAAAGCATACTATAAAATATCTGATTATTTAGAAGACAAACAAGCTTGGGACGAACTAGCTCCAACTCATCCAATAAAAAAAAATATGTAATCATACCTAATCATACAAAACGTAATGACGATTCAAAGTGATCAGTGAGATTTTATTGAATAAAAGATTTTTGACTTTGACTTTGACTTTGACCAATTCCTTTTCAGTGAGCCGATTTAAAATCAGAAGAATATTATTATTATCCTATGATAATTTATAGACAGTGTAGCTACTTTTATTCGTAACATACGAGTAGGTATCGGTTCTGTACCAGTAGTCCTCTTCAACCCGGCATAGCGCACAACGATACAGTTAGATCCCTAGGCCTAGGCCATAAGCTGAACATCAATTGTGCCAACGTACCGGCACCAACGGTGCACTACCAACCGCACCTACATCACGGCAAGTACGGTGCGCAGAAAAATCGTGTGCCGCGCGCTCACTGACAGGAGGTCATTTGTTAATTCACTGAAATATGGCGGCGGGCGACGGCTATTCATTATAAGGCCAGCTCGTTTGTGCCACACGTGTGCTGTACCGTTCGCAGAACAGACGTCATGAATGGAAGTATATATATTATGTAGGTATATTATGTATTCTATGATTAGTATAATTATATATTTTAACATAGTCCAGTTAGTATTTTAGTAGATTATAACTTTATGTATGTACACGGACCTACCTCTATAGTCACCTCTCTCAAAGGTTTGCTGTAAGAAAACTCTTTTTAGGGTTAAGCTCGCCTTTGTACATGTTATCTATTTCTGTCTTTTATGTGTTATTTTAGTGTACAATAAAGAACTAAATTTAAGATGGAAATTTAGCCAACTCTTTGGATGAGTACTATATACGCAGCACCTTTTTGGAATATGGCACTCGAAATCTTCTAAAACGACTAGTTAAGATTAATCAAATATTTTAATAACATCTCGAAAGTCCCAAAAGTCGAGCTAACGTATCAAAGGGAAGATGATGGGTTCGAACCCCGCTCGACTCATGACTTTTGTACTCTACCTACTTTATACTATACAACTATAGCGTTACTACCTAGTTGTTTTTTTATTACCACCAGTTTGCAGTTTTTTTTTTCTGAATTCCTTTCTTAATGTACTTTCCAATGAATATTTCTGACACCTTTTTTATTCGTAATTCTCATAAAATGTTTTTTTTATTCGTTTACCATGATTCCAGGTGGTCTCTTTATACCATCCCGCTCTAGGTTAGCCATATTCGTTTCTTATATCCTTAAAACACAGCTTTACAGGCAACCAAACTTGTAAGAACTCAAATAAATTGTACTTAATTTCAATCAAAGGCTAAAACCAATAAAGTACAGCTTAAACAATCTAAAGTGTTGACTATTAAACTTATTCTGCGCACTGTACAAAAGTCGACCTTAATGTTAATATCGCCCGTGCTGACTGTACCTACTTGCAGCCAGTGCATTTACATTGACTATGAAGCCTCTACAATATATTCTGCTCTGTCCCTCACCAACGTTTACCATATCGCTGTCTCTTTTCAATATACATTGAAGAAAGGCCTATATCACATGGACTTGATATTAAATTGTTTAAACAACGCGAGGAATTTTATGGCCTGAAATATTATTTTACCTTCAGTTTTGATGAAAAATTGCGGAAAATGAATATTCTGTACGTAGAAATAGGTCATTCATGTGTGGACATTTTTCTGACTACGCCCATTGGACATGATGGCATGTTGTTTATATTCTGGAAGGCGAAGCGTAGGACGGACCCTCATCCATTGGACTGACGACGTTGTTAAAGTTACGGGAAACCAGTGGATGGAGTAGACGTAGTAGAATCGTTTGTCTCGAAATTTAAAAGGCCTATGTCCAGCAATGGACTTCTAGAGGCTGTTATGATGATGATGATCTATATTTGTAAACTTGTTTTTAAATTTATCTAGTAAATGCTGAGTTACACTTCACTAGTTTTGTCATAGTCACTACTTAAAGGTCAAAGATCAAGGTCAATTTGTGTCCTTTATTTTGAGAACAGTGGAAGTGTTCAAAAAAAACAATCAACATGTAAGAATCATTATGAAGATGATTGTAGGTTCCAGTTTCTTACGATTCTAAAACAATTATGTGTGTATGTAATTGTTTTAGAATCGTAAGAATTTTTTTATCGTAAGAACTTTGACAGGCGTCATGGCTCAGTCGGTAGTAGCTCTGCCTTCCGTGCTGTGGGTCGCGGGTTCGATCCCCACCGAGAACAAACATTTGTGTGGCAAACATAGATGTTTGTTCTGTGTCTGGGTGTTTCTATGTATTATAAGTATGTATTTACAAAAAAAAATGTATGTATGTTTCTATCAGCCATCTAGTTCCCATCGTACAAGCTTTGCTTAGTTTGTGACTAGAAGGCGTTGTGTCCGTGAATATTTAAAAAAAAAAAAAAAAAAATGTGTGGTTCCTCGTGATCTGACACAATGACGTCATCATCCTGACGCGCTAAATGTTACTATTTAGTCACAGAATACTTATGATTTAGTTGAAAACATTACATAAAACCTGCCAGGCTTAACCTGGCAAGTTTTTATGAGCCAAAGATTGCCCCCAGATCCTCTCATTTGTAACTGTGAGTAATATCAGAATGCCTTTAACTGAAGTTATCTTCTAAATCGGTATTAATTAAATGGATTGCACCAAACTCGTCTGCATAGTTGCTTGTTGGTCTTCAGACTACTCGGTATCTGCGGCATTACCGCAAACGGAGATCAATTTTTAGTAAAGTTATTTACAATCGTAGGAATATCCAAGTTCTTTAAAACTGAACAGTTTTTTACCAATATTGTAAATATTATGGCAACCAAGTATTTGATTTTCATCAGCATTAGGATTTGTGGTAAGGCAGCTGCTATGGCCAAGACATACTGGATTTTGGCAGTGAAATAATTTTGTATAGCTTAGTTGGTAGCTTTTATTGGTTGCGGGTTGAAACTCCATCGAAAACAAATATTTCTTTTCTTGTGGTTAATAAAAACTATATTGTTCAATTTTTTAATTATATGGTTTAAAATTGGATTCAAGCCATTAAATTTATTAAAAACGTAGTCTACAAAACTGGGCCTCTACTACGAATATTGATTTACGTTTTTTTTTTTTTTACTTTAACTAACACGGTTAGACCAATTACACTAGTGGCTCTGGGAGCTGTAGACCTCGCGAGCATACTAAATATTCCAATATTCAACATCATCAATCAACATCATCAATGTCGTGTAAGGTGTTTTCTGAAAGTCTTTAAGTGCACTTTTATTAATTTCTAATTTAAGGCTTATTATTATGCTGATGCTCTCATTCAGTGAAGGAAAACATCATGAAGATAATTATCAGTTAGTATTCTAACAGCGACGAAACGCTTGCAGCCTGTCACGTATTGAAAACTAACGATAATGCAAAATGTTTTGTAATTTTTGAGGAATGTAATTTAATTTTGTAAATTTTTGAGGAATGTAATGTGCAAGTGCATTTTCCGTTTTGTGATTTTTTTGATTTTTTTTGCATCATCTTGTGTAGAATGAGGTCCTTTGTGTTTCTCTCAAATTTGATTGAAAACCATCGATTGTTTGATGAGCTATCCTGTTCATCATGCTGAAGATCCTTATCAGATCTTCGCCAAACTTTTATGAGACCAACTTATAGTTACTACCTTTCAAATAAAAAAAGAATAATTGAAATCGGATCTCATTTGGTGGAGATATCCAGTATATCAAATAGCCCCCTTTTTGCCTTTTTTTTGGGGGAAGTACCCCTCCAATCAAAAATCCCCGACGACAAAAAAAATCTAATAAGTCATATAACATATGTACCAAGTTTCGTCCAGATCGGTTGAAAAATGCGACCTGTAGAGGAGAACAGACAGACAGACAGACATCCGGACAAACGCATTTTTGGCCAATGTGGAAACTGAGACGCTTCGCTCGCTTCGCTCGCTCGGTCAATTAGTTAAAGAGATAATTCTAATAAGTCACATACATAGAAAAAATTAAGAAAAATAACATACCTTAAAAATAGATATAGTGTTAGAAATAATATTAGTCAATATCTAGTCGTTTGTGTTACACTGCGTGGTCGCCTCGAGTGATGGTCTAGGCTCTTTGGAAGTCACAGCGTTACTGCGCAGTGTAGCACAAACGTCACTACCAAATCTTCGGTAATCATTATTCACAGTAGAGGCCCTGGTTCGTAGAGGCTCTACGTCGCCACCTTACGCTCTACGAACGGCTTATTCAGTCTCCCAGTGAAAAGGGTGTTGAATCGAACTTAATCTATCTTATATATAAAATTCTCGTGTCACAATGTTCGTTCCCGTACTCCTCCGAAACGGCTTGACCGATTCTCATGAAATTTTGTGGGCATATTGAGTAGGTCTGAGAATCGGCCAACATCTATTTTTCATCCTGTTCCCGGGGAAAAGATGAACATCCAAAAAAAATTATTAGTAAAAACATCAGTCCAGCCGTTCATTTGTTAGAAATGGTACCTATAGCAAAACACAACTGACATACAACAACTGACAGCTTGAATAAAACCTTTTTATGTTGGTGGGTACACAACCTGGCCGTAAATAATCAAATTAAGAAAACAATATTTTCATTCTTAAGCTACGTGTACAAAGATTTTTACAAGCGATCCGATTTGGATGAAACTTGGAATATTATATTGTCCGTGACCTGGATTAACACATAGGTACTTTTTATCCCGATCCAACGGGATCCAACGGGACGCGAACGAAGTCGCGGGCGGTCTCTAGTGGTATTATAAAAATACACAGTAAATACATGTATTCACTGTGATAATATGTATATTATCTGCGATTAAAATAATGCTCTTATAAAATCTAGTACCAAATTAATAATACATCAAGGCATTTTGTAATTATTTGAGCTCTTACCTTTTATAAAATAAAGTCTAATTTTCTGTGGCGGTACAGTGCAATGCAACACGCAGTGTGTCAACTAGTTAGCGGCCGCAAACAGAATATGAGCCTGTATCGCAATCAGCGGCATTTTGTTTGATTTGCCGCATCTCGTTAGCGAGACTCGTGTTTGTTTGAAGTGAGCAAATTGTTTACAAATTATTTTTGAAAGATTTGAAAATCAAGAAATCCCAGTCTTTTAAATGGTATTACATTTTCGTCCGATAAATCACACATATGGTAAAATAGGGATAATTTTTATTTTACCAAGTTGTTGTGTATAGATTACTCTACAAAATAAACGAATGCCTATTTCTATAAAATCCAGTTTAAAAAACATTTTTGTGTTAACAAGTGTATTGTTTAATTTATTTCGTCAGTAAAACTGCAATGGAATGATGAAAATCGATTATAAGTGTAAAAAACTATTTGTAAAACTGTTCAAATGTATAACTCAATCGTGTAGCGGCGGGATTGTTACGTGTGCGAAATTCTGAAAACAAGTTAATTTAAGGCGAGTCGCGCACTCGCATAATACTTATCGGCGAAACCGAACTATTTTTTGTACTGTGTTTTCGACGCGAGGAACTGTCGCCTTAGTGTCAGTAGTACCATTGATTTGTACCATTGATGGTACAAGTGACACAACTTTGTATCCTTAGTACCATTAAAGAAAAATGAGGATATTCCCCCGTAATACCTATGGAACTAGTGATACAACTTTGTATCTCAAGTACCATTAAAGAAAAATAAAGATATTCCACGTAATTTCATTTTTGACATTGTCGCCTATTCACTTTATTTATTTAAAAACTTGAAGTAAATAAATATTCATGGACATTTTACACGAAGCAATCTAGTCACAAACTAAGTAAAACTTATCGTAGGAGAATACCTACTCATAAAATATCTATGTATATTTTTTTTTACATTTTTTATTGTGCTTGTAACCTTCGATTTTTAACACTTTACATATAATCTACACGTTAGAAAAAATCATAGCAATTACCTAGTAAAACGTACCTAGTTTGAATCTCCCGCTAAAATATTTCAAATTTTCCTTTCATCGAGATAGAATCATTATCATAAGAACTCGGGCCTAGAACGGCCTGCTAGGGCGATTTGGCACCGGTGCGATACTTTGTTATTATTGGCATTATTTTTACTTCAACTATTACTAAATTTCACATAATATTTTTCATAAACAAAATAATAAAAAACATTCGTTCGATACCGATTCGGTGGTTGGTAGAGAGTTGAGTTACCGAGACGGCAACCCCGATACAAAGAAAAATAAAAAAGAAACACTCTATGATCCATGCCAAACGGAATCGAGAATAAAAAAAAACCGAGCTCCTTGTCTGTGGCAGAGGAGATTTTGAAAATTGTGGAGTATCATCTCGAACCAACGAATTTTAATTTTATTTCGGTAAATAAGCCACATTTATACTCGAAAAAGAATACCGAAGTTGTTTCTACAATACATTTACATGAGATACGAGTTTCCAATTAGTTTGGAGTGCGAATAAGCGAAACACAAGGTCGCTGAGCGCAAAACAGTCATACGTTTTGAATCACCAAACTTCAGGTAATTTTATATCGATTTCTACTGTGATCCTGGACAAATCCGATAGCGTTATGACTACTCAAAGTTGACCCATGCATTCGTATCCATTTACTTCAGGTCGTACCGGCGTAAACGCGATTTGCGAAGTCAAGATTGGACCGGAACGTCCGTAACCGTCTTCAAGCATTTCCATACAAATACAACCAGCGTATCCCACCATACCAGCCTCAAGGTAGATATCTTTAAATAACGGTAAAAACCTGCCAAAATTTCACATAAAACTACCTACTGTACCTCGATGAAGAAATTTCCCTACTCAGTAACTAATTTATTTTATTTATAATCTTCAGCGAGGCTGTCAAGTGGCGATCAGACTTCCTGAACCACACCACAAAACGCCCGCGTCGAACGAGCCTAGCAGCTGGTCGATACCATACCTAAAGATCCGAGCACGTTCACTTCGCATACCCAAAACAAAACGGCTAGCCCATAGTAGCTCAGGTTAGTTAGAATAGGAAGAAAGGCAGCTAAAACCCGTTCTTCACCACTACTCACCTACCGGATCAAGAGTTTTCCCTATCCCTAACTACTACTAACTCGAGTATCATATTGTAAAAACATCAAAGTTTCCGCCGAGTCAGACGTCAGATGTGCACCATTCAGCTATAGCATCTATTTAGTATACTTTTAGGCAATTTCTACCTAATTTACTTAATTTTAAGTACTTTAAAGCATAGCATTTACACCTAATTGTTACTATGTACTTGGAATAAATAAATTCTTGTAATTTTGAGTATTTTAAACTTATTTTCTTCTTTGCCTGAGTTTTCCCCTACGGCAGGAAGGAAAAACTGTTACATGCTAGAGGTCTATTTATTGAATAAACTTTCTAGATTTGTAACTGACTGACTTTATATTACCTAGCACGAGATAAGATGAATCATTTTACTGCCTAATATAACTCTGACAGAAGACACGAGCTAACATAATCTGAGTGGACACTCCTGAGCCAAAATTGTTCTTTTTTTTTAAGTGTGCGTTGCCTCTTATTATCATTTCGCTTAGCTATTCAAGTCACAGCCCATAGCATTCAAAAAGCGTCGAGTAACGATTATAATTCAGAATCAAATGAACACTGCGAACGTGTTCATTATGCACTTTTGTTCGCACCATTTTTGTCTCCACGCCGATCGGACATTAACGGGTTAAATGCACGTTTATTTTTGACCTCGGTTTCATCTTGTAAAGGGTTAATTGCTGCTACGCATGCAATTTCAATGTGCGTCATACTTTTTGTAGACGAAATATGTATGAGATTAGCGTTAATTAATTGCTCTGTAAAGTGTGAAAATGCTTTGAGGTTATGTATGTATAAGCTTCCTACTTCCTTCCTACTTATATAAACGCGAAAGTTTGTGAGTATGGATGTTTGTTACTTTTTCACGTAAAAACTACTGATCCGATTTGGATGAAACTTGGAATATACATAATAATTATATTGTCCGTGACCTGGATTAACACATAGGCTACCTACTTTTTATCCCAAAAAATCAACGGGATCCAATGGGAAGCGAAGGAGTCGCGGGCGGCACCTAGTAAAAATAAGTGCATGAATATTTCGCTATTTTTAGTCGAATCCTGAAGAACTAGAACAGGCGACAGACAGGCGTCATGGCTCAGTCGGTAGTAGCTCTGCCTTCCGTGCTGTGGGTCGTGGGTTCGATCCCCACCGAGAACAAACATTTCTGTAGCAAACATAAGTGTTTGTTCTGTGTCTGGGTGTTACTATGTATTATAAGTATGTATTTACAAAAAAAAAGTATATAAGTATTATATCAGCCATCTAGTTTCCATAGTACAAGCTCTGCTTAGTTTGGGACTAGAGGGTTTTGTGTGTAAGGTCCAAGAATATTTATTTATATTTTATTTATTTTTAAGAAAAATCAGGAAATATGTGCCGTACCTACTTGAGTATTAGAGCTCATGATTTTTTTCCTATGTACTTTTTTAACTTATACCCTCCCGTGACTTCCCACGGCAGCTTATGACCCCTCGTATAAGATTAGCGAAAACATTATGTTAATATATAATCCTGTATTGTATTGTAACACACACTTTGCTTGTATTGAAAGAGATAAGAAGCAAAAAATAATTAGAAAAGTGAGAGTTATACTGCCATTGATTTTCAAAGTGATGATCATAGGAAAGGAAATAAAATTATTGTAGGAGAATATTAGTCTATGGTCGAATCTAGTTCATAATGTAATGTATATACTCTGTGAGCGCAGCCGGTACAACAACGCCGAGAGTGAGTGGCTAGAAGTCAGTTCCGGCTCCGCCCACTATTATACTGACCGTTGCGTCGGCAGTTGAAAAAGAGGAATAAAGGAGAGCGCACGTCGCTCGCTACATTATCTATTTATTTATTTGTTTTAAAACATATTTTTCTACTTTAACCAATAAGCTTAATCTATATAACTCTGCCTTTCCTGCTGGGTCGTGGGTTCAATCCTCACTGAGAACAAATAATCAAATGTGATAAACATAGATGTTTGTTCTATGTCTGAGTAATTATATGTACCTATATGTAATTTTGTATGTATAAGAATAATCTATTTCCATATTACAAGCTTCGCTTAGCTTGGGACTAGATGGCGTTGTGTGAATATCAATGAATATAATATTTTCTTATTATTATTTATTATCTTGAATACCCAAATTTAGGAAATAACTTACTTCAGAACAGAGACATTATGATGTAACCCAGTCTAGAAAGAAAATTTATTCACAAAGAAAATTAAAACTAACACAGTATTTACAATATTCAAAATATTTACAAAATACACATGAAACAGTTGAGCTATCTACAAACCGTCTAGAAAGTGGGTCAAAACCACAAACATTTAAAAATCTAAAAAGCAATATATCCACTAAGTAAATGAACTTGCTAAGTACATCTTCTGTCTAAAACTTGGGCTTCGAATCGTCTCAGCAGGATTTGAACCAAAATTAATCAAATTCCAGAACTGGCAACTTTGCAAAAACAAATATCGGCTGAAACCGTATCCACTGCCTGCCCTCCGATTCCAGTTCACTCAATTCAACTGCCTCATGAACGATGAACGAAGATAAAAAGAAAACTGCATCACCCAATAACCTGTCTAACGCAATAAAATAGCATTAAAAAATAATCGTGTTCTAAATTTTTTTTTATTTAAAACCACTTCGGTCTATGGTAATACACAGGTTGTAAAATAAAAATAGTGGTAGACATGTCGGAAAATGTAGTTTTTTGATAGGTAGGTATCGGAAACCAAAAACCACATATTTCACAACTTGTTACATAAGAATTGACAAAATAACAAAAATTTTAAAACAGTAGGTATTTGGGTTTTAGTGAATCAACTCGATATGTCAACCAACATTACGAGAGGTGCAGGTTCGGTGTCCGATCACACAGAACTGCATTCAACTTAGTGTTACTTAAGTTCAAGCTATATTATGACCTGGGAAGTTAGATTGCTTTTACATAATGGAAGCACCAATGTATTACGTTTCATGCAATCAAAGCTGCATTATATAGTTTAGACGCAATGAAATGTACTAATCTGTAGATTAGGTTAGTCATATACCAATTATTTTGAGCTGAAAGCTTTTGCGTCTAATCTAGGCAATTTATACAGCGTCAATACGTGCGGAGCTGACTAAGCCTTATCTTCCTGTGGATATGTCTGACTAGGCTGAGAGGATGGTATAGGTGCTGGGCAAGCCTACTCCATCTAAACATTGTCCCAGGCACTACAGTGTGTCGTTAAGAGAGATGCCACACGAGCGCTGCGACGACGCAACGCAACGCAGCTTTCTCCGACGTCGCAGCGTCGACGGAGATTTAGGTGTATAATTCTAATTCGTCGTGGGGGAATAAGATCTGCACTGACGTCCCGCGTTAGGGTGTATTGTGCATTGTCCCCCTGCTGACCTCACTCCAACCAGCCCAACTCCTTAGAGTAACGGAGAAGGACTTTGGGTTGATGACAGCAATGTTCCAGCATCCCAGATGGTGTTGCGGATGCCGAGGAGTGAGACCCGATCAGCTCCTGCAGTCCCGTTTTGGATCTAGCTTCGGTTGTGGCAGAGCAATGCAGCAAGACATGCTCTACTGAAACGATTCAACGTATAAAATTTTTAATGTAACAAAAGTTGTAGGGAAGTTCATACATACAATACAATATTGTTCATACATATAAATAGCAAAAAACGCATAGGAAACGAGATATTTGCAAAAGATCGCTTTTTGTAACCTTTGACCTTGAGATTTTAATGGACGCGAACACCCTACCATATGTAGGTTTTGAGACCACTTTTAGGAGGTCAAGATACAAGTTTATGCGAGTTTATAGCTGGGTATCTCAAATTACGAGATTCTTACCAAATTTTGACTAATTTGACTGGACTACTACTGCTGCGTGGTATGGCGCAGTATTTACGCTGTGTAGCTCTACTGTGCTATGCTACTTAAGAAAGTGTAAATCGGGCTTAATTATAATGCAAATTGCAGGCTGACTGAATTAGATTTCGTAATGGCATAGCTTAACTAAAAAGATGTAAGTATATCGTAATAAGTTATACAATGTATGTAGTAAAAATATTATTGAGATTTAATGTTGAAAGCCCACTATCATTTTCTCTTTCATCATCAACCTATATCGGTCCACTGCTGGACGTAGGTCTCTCCCAAGACGCGCCACTGAGCCTGGTCTTCGTCTCTTCTCATCCAGTGCTTGCCAGCTACATGTCTCAGATCGTCACCCCACCTAGCCGGAGGGCGTCCTACACTACGTGCGCCTAAACGCGCTCTCCACTCGAGTATTAGTTTGCTCCAACGATTGTCGGTTCTGCGGCAAACATGGCCGGCCCACTGCCATTTTAGTTTGCTAATCCTCTGAGCTATGTCGACCACCTTGGTTCTCTATCGGATTTTCTCTTCTTATTATTTAATTTTATGCATAGAATTTTTGAATAAACCTACTTCATTTACTGAATTCAAATATCTTTTAACCTTTATTTCAGTTAAAATGTCACATAGAAGCTTTAGTTTCGTAGCGACGATATAAAAAGATTGCGGTTGTTACAACGCACGTATCCTCAGATCTCCGTCCAATTACACGTGAGCACAGATAATAAAGAAAGACGCCTTCAGCTCCACACTAGGCGATTATTACGGCCAAATGACCGTCTTAAGGCTCCTGGTGGTGCAAGTTGGGAGAGCGAAGCGAGCAAAACAAATATATTTAAGCTATTCTATAATTGAAGCGATTACTTAATATATCGCTTTGTTTCTAATTCTTTGTTAAATAAATTTAGACTTTGCTAAATAAAACAGTTCTCAGTGATCAATAAAAAAAAATGATCCGGATTCAAGTGAAAGAGATGAAAAGTGAAAAAGACTCCAGGAAAACTGTTATACATTGTTTATTTGCATCAATGGTATATAAAACAAGGGTCAGGCATTATCTCGTTACATTCTAAACTCAATAAACTCAATTCATATCAAAAAACATCTCTCCAACGTTACTACTCCATTTCAATTGTCTACTTCATTTTTTTTTCTAAATCCACCAAAAAGATTGACTGAAATTCTACCGGTAGTTTCTATTTATTCTTAATTAATTTTATATATCTTTTAACTCATAATACTTTGTAATTGAAATGATTTAGTATTTTCAGTCGTTCATTATTCCCAGTTTTCAATAAATTACAACTTTATAGTATTAGTAACCTAACAAAAGCATAGATTTTTGTATGAAAATCCTTACTCAAATCTATACTTTAAAATGCTTTCTTTATCAGCATGGGCCCTAGATTTACCTTATAAAAATGACTAGTTTAAATTTTCTTTCCGCTTTCCTCTTATGATTTGCACCAGGAAAAAGAGAGACAGTGAGATGGGGGCTCCGTATTGCCATCATTATGAGAACTCATCTCCCGATGCGCAGAATTGATAACTGAACGGTTTTACAAAAACTACTGATACTTCAAAGGACTGGTATTATCTTTAACAAAGACAATTGTTTTCTTTTCGAAAATGTCTGGGTAAGATATGAACAGAGCTTAGAGATAAGGGCATTTAGTTTTGAGAGAATACTAGGTTATTTTATAAATAAAATACGCATTAAACGTTATTGAAAGAACATAGTTGCAAATCAATATTAACACCGTTTCTAAATCTAGTTTTTTGTGCTTTTATTGACCTGTTTCAATTTGTGAATGATTTGCCTGACAATATTGAATATTTCACAATCAAGTGAAAAAGTTTTAAGATACGTATTTCATGACATTCAACTCCCACCCTCTACAGCTATTAAAAGGACACAATATACTAAAGCAGTGTTTACAATAATTTCCATATTCGCCCCAACGTGTACATTTGCGCACCCTTTAAACTTTTTATTTCAATCCCAGTCCAGTTGACCCCTGAATCGTCCCTCAGGGTCCGATTGTGTCACTAGCCAGTTATTTCGAGTCACTAAACTTATTAAAAGGGTTGTCCTGATTGGCTTCCGACCGCCCCTATTTGACCGTCGTGTTTTTTAAATAGTTCTTCCAAGGAAGGTAAGCCGATTTTTTGGTTCAATAAATCGGTAAATTGGCTCATTTCTTAGAAGTTTTTGATTGACCGATCCTGTGAACTTTGTGAAAAAAGCTTGATTTTTGAGATTGAAAATTCTTGCTATTTTTACTCAAAGCCTTACAATTCTGGTTTTGAAAATAAAACCCTAACCTAAGCACATTTTTTAATGGTAAAGAAGACTTTTTTTTCATATCTAACGAAGGTTTTATGTAATGCTGGGGAAAAATAAAGATCTATCTGTCTCTCTACATAGGTTTTGAGCAGTTTAGTTTTAAAGTTTCAAGCACTGTTATCCACTCTGAGCTGCACAAAGAAAATGTAAAGACGATAGGAATTGAATGAAATTGTCAATTCCAGGCGATTTGGTCCAAACCGGCAGACGCTCCGATTTTAGGCCTCACAATATAAGACATTCTTACAGTATAGACACTCGTCTATAGTCTGAGTGGCATAATAATATTAAGCTAGCCTAGCGGGCTCTTATAACTAGACAGCTTCTGAGCAGGATTTAAAATAATAAACGTTAGATTGAAAAAAAAAAACAATAAGTACCTACTTAAGAGAATTCTCCACCCAATCTTCTTACCCAACTTTTTACTTGCAGTTTTTTTTTGACTGCAATAAGACTTCTTTTTTTACTTTTCAGCAACCATCATTACTTGATAACGTCCATACTGTGCCTGGACCGAATCTTAAGGATTTGAATGTTGAAGCGACTTAAAATTATCATAATCTTGCATTTGTTAAGTTTTCACTGCATTACTTGCAGCTTAGAGTTTGAAGCAGATCGGAGCATTGATCTGTTTACTTGGGAACGGGGCAGGCACCTTAAGTAAACTAACTTTCAGGTAATCATGTTTTCAAGTTGTAGTACACTCTGGGGTGTCATTCATGCGATTATAAGATCTATCAAGCACCAGAAATGTCAGTTTTGCAGATACAGTACATTAGCGCACACCATGCACACCACTAGACAATAAAATAAATAATTGTTAATGACTGGGTTACGTAATTTTTCTAATTTTAGTAAAACTTTCAGTTAATGAGTGTATAGGTTTTGTAACATTGATTACCTAGAGGCTAACTACAAGTTTCCACATATTGCGAGAGATATTTTTTAACTAAAACAAAACAGTCTGAAAATAGAAAAACTATGAAACTTTTAGTACTGTTACAGTTTCAAAAGTTAGACCTTAATTTACAAAACATAATATTCTCATAAACTACGGTGAATCACACGCGCTAGGTGAATACTGTGAATAGCTCTCAGTATGAGACAAATTCAATTCACAAAATGACAAAATAAACCGATGAATTTTGAAACCCACAGCTGAGAACTCATATCAACAACTACCGAAAACCAGCCAAATCTTACATACACGGTGTAGGCATGTAATCACCAAGTTGTCTGACAATCGAGGCGACACAATATTTGCATATGCCCCCAGGCGCGTGGTGACACAGCTACAATAAAACAGCTGGGGCATTTATATTTCAAGTTCTCTTTAGTTCAGATCATCGCATTCCTCAAGTCGAAGATAATGCCATATGCTCATATTAGCTAATAACATTCATTTATTTTGCGTTACTTTTATGTATTTTGGCATAAAAGATTAGTTGGATAACGAAATTCGGGCATTTAGCACTAAGCTTCTACATTATGTATCAGCAACATCTGTCTTTAGCTTGCACGGTTTATTTTTTAAGTTAACTATTAATAGTGGTTTTGAACTAGCTGTTGTCTTACTAAGCTGTGTCATAAACGTAGGGCGCGAACAACCGCCGACACTAACTTTCATTTACAAATCATTTGTTGTTGCGCGTTGGAACACCCTGTATAGTGGATGTTTCAATTGGGATCACACATTTGCATTTATCCATTTCAAAAATATACAGGGAGTATAAATTTATTATTCTTTCGTTATTCGTTTTAGGGGTTTTTTTCAAAGAAAGAGAACTGTAGAAATGTGAGGCTCTCATGCCCATGGACAGTATTTTCTTATACTTTCTATATGTATTTTGTTTAAACTTTTTACATAATTATGAGCAATGCTCTAATTCTTCTGAATTTAAGCCATTTAATTTAAATCAAACTTAGATATACATATTCCAGAATTCCGTTTTTCTTTTTTCCAGAAATCTCCACTGCTACGACGTAGCATGTCTACAACGTAGCAGTGAAGATTTCTGGATATTTTTTTCCAAAAATCCCCACTAAGTATGTGGTCCCTGTTAAAAGCCTTTCTTTATCCATTGAAATTGGCTGAGTTTATACTTAACAGGCAGGAAATTTTGGTTAAAACAACTTCATTCATTTCAACAACTTATACTGCAATCGTTTAGATAAAAAAAAAACTTATTAAGTATTTTAATTGTTCACTAAATAATACTGATTTTACAGAGAAAAATTCAAAACGTCTTCCACATAAAAATCTGCAGGTTCAAGAGTAATTCTTCACTCCCTCATTATCTCTGTGCTAATTCTCATATCGCGCGAACAGAATTTATGGGCCGCGAGTTTTAGGAAAACTCCTCTATCTTCGGATTTACCGGTTTTGAATTGCTAAATCCTTTTTTTCTTCTGACCTTCATACGTCAGGATGGCATTAGCAACGGTCACGGCTTTCGTTGAGTTCTTTAGAAGTTTCTCAAGTGACAATTACGAGACTTAAAACGTTACAACATTTAGATTCAGGGGTAATTGACAATGCACCACACCTCACTATTGACTAGCTTGATTGAAGGGGTTTTCAGTCAAAACCAGCAGTTTCAGAAGTAGATATTTTATTCTCGGGACGATTTGGATGAGCACACAGGTGTCGGCGGCAGCCATGTAGAAAAAGGAAGCAGAATGAATTATAATTTGTTTTTTTAATCAGAGCTGTCACACTTTTGACATTGACATCTCTAAGAACTAGCAGTTCTTGCATTATTCTACAGAGATAACCACTAAACACCCAGTCAATTGCTAATGGGCCATCGAGTTGTACAATCTATCGTAAATACCTTTTACGCTATTATTTGCTTTAAATCTTTGATTCCTTTGAGAGCTTTCAATCAGCTGTTGTAAATTTGATTGTAGTAAATGCAGAGGTCGCTGTCAAACAATGGTGACCAACGAACCAAGGTCCGTCCAGCCAGCCGTCCGGTGCCAATCAGCGTAGGGAACTCAAGGTCAATATTTGTTTTGACCTTTTAAATCAATATTTAAACGTGAGGCTGATTTACTACATGGTCTCTCTAATATTTGAATAAGAGAAGCCAAGAAGGTGGTAAAAAGCAGTGTTCCAGATTTGGCCTTAGCTCAAAGAAACTATGATTTTGTTTATTTGACGTTCGTAAAACCTGATTGTAATTAAATTGTAACGCTCTACTCCCAAAAAATACCACACATAATTTTGTTAACCAAATATATGTGTGGTGCTATTCTGACAGCTGTCATCTTATTTTAGTACCTACTCGTAACGATTCTTTCTGTATGTAGCTACCTATTGCTCATTCCCTCCCACATCCTTAAAACAAATACGCATCACAAACTTAAAAAAATGTCAAAACATGTCACTCTATCGCCATTATTAGCCAAAGCTGACAACAAAAGGGCGTCAGTACAAAAAGTTTGACAGCTCGTTACACGTGAGGGGAAGCGGGGTACTAATTGGGTACCACCTGGGGGACTGAGGGGAAATAAGGGATATTCAGCAACTATCCGTTCACGTAGTGCTTTGTGTTCAAATGGAGCAGATCTTGTGTTTGACAACTCTGGGAGACGACGGCGCCGTAAAGAAAACTTTACAAAGAAAATATATTATTACTTCAGTTTTTTACTACTTACGAGTATTTATAACTTTAGCTGAGTTTATCGGCAATTACTACCCAATTATTACTTCTGACAAAACAGTTTTTTTTTTTGAACGTTTTGGCGTGCCTGTTATGACAGCTTCCTGAGATACTAAGGTCCGAAATAGTCTGAATTTACTGCTCAAGTATGGATCTAGTCTTATACATATTTTTTTACAGTTTTTTTTATGAGAATCTTTACTCAAACCTATGCTTGAGTAACGAGTTATTTATTTGAATACGAGTCTAAGACATTCGAGTAAATCTCTTACGTTCGTGAAGTTTACAGCCGTGAGCGTATTTCATTTGAAAATAACATCAGAAAAACCAACATGGCTGCCTCGGCTGCATTTTAAATGCTTATTAAACTTATTACGAGTGTACGAATTGCCGTGCGAGCACCACTCACGGAATTAAATTACTTACATCGAACGGCCTCGGATTTCACAGTTCAAAGAACAAAGTTCCGTTGATTTGCCTACGTTTTACCTGCTTCGCAGAGGCTCGTTCGAGTATCTTAGTATGTCGCATGTCGCAATCAAAACAGCTATAATACTCGTTCAGCTAGGTACTTATAATAAAATTCTTTAAAAATCTAGTGTACTTATTTGCTCTTTCTGTTTGGGTTCATTTTTTCATCAAAGAATTTTTTTTTTGGAAGCATTTTATGCATCATGTAGGTGGAAGGCTGTTTCTGTTCTGTACTGACGTCTCGCAATCTTTGCGCCGGCAGGTAGGATTTTGATATTGCTGAAGAAGGTAAAGTTTTACATTTTGCGTGCGGCAGCCCGCAAACTTAATATTTTTGAAGAAAGTTTGTACGCGCCTTGCTATGTTTTAAAAACATGCAACTTAGGTACAAACATGGAAATAAAACTACTAAACCAAGCAAATATTTCCGTATAATAGTTCAAATTTTTGAAAAGTTGCATCAACCGTTTCTGATTGGTCGAATGCATTCGTTTCCAGTCCAATGAACACGCGCGTTCAATAACAGTCGCCAATCATGCGGCGTTCAAAATTTAAAAAAGCAAAATGGACGAACGCGACCGTTACTAATTTGACACGTGACGTCACATATTTTGTTCTGTAGCTGTCATGGTGGAAGCACCTAGCGGTCACTGAAATGAAAAAAAATGTGGGCGACATACCAAACTCAGCAGCGCATAAAAGCTACATAGCGGCTTAAAATGACAATAAAACTGTTACTCTAAAGCCATTACTTTCTTTATAAGCGTGGACAGAAGCAAATTCAAAGGACAATGTCAAATTAGCGATCGAATAGTGCTCTTTTGTTTTCGCGTCAAAAGAGAAGCGCCCCTGGTGGCCCTATTATAACGACTTTAAAAACCGATAGAGTTGACACCAATTATCAACTCGGTCCAAGTCAAAGTGCCTAATGGAAATTTAAACACTCGTTTCCGCGAGCACAATGCATCGGCGACAACCCTAATTGAAACTTTTTTTAGGTTTTTTACTCACTTTAAGTGTCAAATTGGCTATTGTGGAGGTGCAATCGTGCGGACGTAGGACCGTACTTTCGATTGCTTTTTAGTTTTTGTCACTGCGATGGATAGAAGTGGAATTTTGGTTCGGTGATGCGTTTGACAAGGAATGCTGGCTTTAGTGCCTCTCGTGTAGTTTTGATTAACTTTTAAAAGACAATCAATGCCTGAAAACGTTCTAAATGGGGGCTAAAACTTGTTTTAATGGTTTAGTACGATGCGCCCGGCTAGTTTACGATTAGTCGAGGTTACAGTAAAAGTTTTTACGTTTTATTATTTTTTCACCAAAAGTATATTTTTTTTTAAATATCGCGCGATTCGCGATTCTAAATTAAATGTAGGTGTGGTATGTTATTTTCATAGGTCTATGAAAAAAATTCAAGACCCTACTTAGTTACAGACGATCTCATTGACAAACATAATCTTTAGTTTTTTTTATGAAACACAATAATAATATTATTAAATAAATAAATATGTATTCACGGACACTTAACACAAAAAAAAATATTATGAAACATGCATGTTTATGGTTCGTGTTTTCTATCAAAATTGTTGATATATTCCAATCCAAATGAATACCATCCGATACGATATCATAATCGCCCGTGAATTGGAATCAATTGTGTAGTTTGATTGGCAGATTCGTTAAAACTAATATAGGATTATCCAGATATCTCTAATGGAATCGAAACATAGGGGACCCTGAAAATTAACAATATACGACTAGGCAGAGGATTTTAGCAATAATCTAATCTAACTATGACACTGAGGGTCAGTTTTAGAAATACCTACGTCCCAAAATAGAGTTGGTTTTTCAGTTACCAAACCAATATGTTTTTTCAAGTTTTTTTTTTTTTATATTTAATGTTAATTGTTTGTGTTTTTTTTTTAATATAAGGCACCATTTTAGTAGTAATTACAATTGTATTTGCACTGGTAAAAGTAAAAAAATCGAATACTGGGCATAGTGATAAAGAGTTGGTACCTTTCCCATTCGAGTGTGATATGCGTGATTGCGAGATAAGGTGATGGCGTAAAATGCTGTTTATGTTTAGTTTACTTCTAGTAGACAGCTACATCCGAATTAATCACCAAAGCTAAATGAATTATGTTTATCAGTTCTTTCAATCGTACACCCGTGCACACAAGTGCTGTTCAAACGAAACGACGAGACAAGCAAATAGAGACGCGTCTGCGCTTTGAGGTGTACTAACGCAATTTACACCCTGAGTTTCTATTGACATTAAAATTAAGATTTGAATACAATCTGAATTTAGATACTTGAGAAGGTGGCTTTGGGTTTTAGTTAGAGCTTTGTTATTATGTTCATACCTATTCATGAGAACACTGGTGGTCTAGTGGTAGAAACCTCGTTTTCCGATCCTAATTCCGAGGTTCAAATCCGGTCGTGCACCTATAGATATTTCTATTCGAAAAAGTATGTGCCCAATGCGCGTATTGACCTTGTCTTTCCTATGGATATGGCTGACTAGGCTGAGAGGATAATATAGGTGCTGGGCCAACCTATACTTCATCTAAACATGGACTACAGTGTCTCATTCATCGGGGCATGCGTAAATAGTAGACGCTGTATAAAAATCTTCTCACAAAAACGTATTTACTTTTTACCTAATTATATTACCTAATTATAATTATATTATTATTATGACGATTCAAAGTTATCAGTGAGATTATTAGCAAGCAAGCAAGCTCGTATGAAATAGTGGCCATGGCGCTTAACGAGCCAAGACCGACATTTTAACGTGCCCTCCGAAGCACGGAAGCGCTCAGAGAGAGAGTAAATACCACTAACGGTCACCCATATTAACCGCGCAGAACGTCGCTTAACTTAGATAATCGTTGAAGATTGAGTAAGCAAGATACGCTTCGCACAAACGCTTCTGAGATTGTATTGAATAAAAGTATGTCAATACATCAAACTACTCGTTAATTTAACATTTGACAGTCATATTCATTATTGGCGGCACGTCCCGGTAATTTCTCTGGCCCTGGCGCCCCAATCAGGGACATTACGTGTTAAACGTTTCATATCGCACGCCCTCTGCATGCATTATACAATACTAATTCATTTCACATGATTTTGGCGTTTATACGCCATATTTATAAACCATAATCACTAAAAGAGTATGAATACACAACTAAAGAAAGGCCGAAGAGTATGAGTTGTTTAAAAGATGATTATGAATGTGATAGGTAGGAGGTTTAGGGTCGTCAGATATCGACTGATAAAAGGAAGTCTTTGGAAGACCTTCATCTCCCTTGCCTAGTCTTTACCAGAAAACTTGTATTTTTACTTCAAGGCTTCATTGTCCAGCGTTTCCATAAGATGGGATCTTGATACGGAAAATCAAAGCATCACATTCTGCCGAAGGGTTGGTCAATAAGGTCCGGGCGAGGGTCAACTTATTTAGGAATTGATAAACCCTTGCTGACAATAGTGAGGAATGTCTGATTATTCGCAGACAGACCAGTGTAAGTTGGACTACTGGTTGGTGCAATGTGAATGTTGATAAAGCTGACTTATTAAAAAACACATATTTTTTTTATTATAAAAGTAATGGAACAAGCTGATAGCTCACCTGATGTTAAGTGGTAACTTCTGCCTATAACAATGCATTACCTCACAGAGCAAGTCCAGTGAGGACGTGCCCTGTAAGGCAATGCACTGCGTCCATCACTCTGAGACGTAAAGATCTAAAAATCATCAAAAACTAAAGATCAATTAAATATTTCTTTTTCCATTTTTACTGTATGGAAAGTTGAACTCTGTCCTGATCTCGGATAAATGTAAAAATCGTAAAAGTATCGTGTTAGCGTCCTGTGATACACTGCGTGGTAACGCTACAGCGTTCGGCAGTCGACGCTGGCGTGGACGCGCAATATGAATCGGTTTATTGTCTTAAAAAAAATGTTGCCGTTTTCCCCACTATCCTGGCTGGTGGGGATTCTATTACATTAGATTTATGAAATGTAACGACTGTCAGATTAGCTAGTTTACTGAACGAATAAATTGATAGCTGAACAAAATATTCAACGCTGTTGGTCAGGTCAGTATTAAATGTTCACTGGAACAAGAGAAGATCACAGTTATGACGAATTTGAACACCAATTTTATAATTTAGTCACATTCGCTCAACTTTTTAAATACTTAAAATACTACTTCAATATTTTCTGTTCTCTCATATATTATGCCTCAAACGCTTACTCCAAGCGTTTTTTTATTCCGAAACCCGCAGGTCAACAGTAACTGGTCACCACCCTATGCTCTCCAATCCCTGGAGAGAGCCCTTTGATACTCGTAATAAAATTCGTGACCTCCAGTAAATAGGTCTCATTTAATACATGTTTATCATCAAAACTCGTAAAAAGGTTTTATAGGCTTTCCAGATAAGTTACTTAAGTGTATCTTAATCTAGGTTTTTGTCTGTGAGGTTTATTTTTAGAGTTTGTAATTTATTATTAGGTTTTCTAAGTTTAAGTGAAGTTATTATCTTTATGAAGATCGCGATCAAGTCTACTAGACCACCGTGATCGTATTCAATGTTATTTAAAGTTGAATCATACTAGATGCTACTTTTACAAAGAAAATTATGTTATAGCCCTGTTAGGACTTTTTAGACCATTGGAAACTAACTGATAAATGAAATAAATAATAATAAAATATCCTTGGACATTTAACACAACGCTCTCTAGTCCCAAACTAAGCAAAGCTTGTAATAGGGGAACTAGATTGCTGTTAAACTATTTATATACATATTTTTTTTGTAAATACATACCTACATACTTATGATACATACGGGCGAATACTCAAAAGCCACTCAAACCCCACTCAATTTAAGTTCCGCTTAAATTATTGCCATCTCTTACAAATGAGTAATGTCAAACAGAGGCAGAACAACTTTAAATGGTGCTCAAATTTGAATGACTTTTGAGTATTTCAGCCATAGTAACACACAGACATAAAACAAACATCTATGTTTGCCACACACAAATGTCTGTTCTTGGTGAGGATCGCACAGCAGTTTTAACAAAACTGGTATTTTCCCGAAAAGATAGGTACAACACAAACCGTCAAATCAGCTTATTCGCTTATTACATTTAATTGCTCCCCGCTTGTGACCATGTGACCAATCAGGGGACGTGACACGTGTCATTTCGCACCCCTTTGATGCGCATTCCTTTGTTACGTGCGAGCAGACGGGCGGGAGAAACACGACGTTATTTACGTTCAAATAAGTACGATATTTAGATCCATTTTTATTCTAATACAAAAGACATCAACGCTTTCAGATTTACTTTTCGTAACCGTTTTCTTTTGGTTATTAGTTAGTAGAACACTTAGAGTATTTATTTGAATATTGTATTTACAGTTTCTCGCTTTTACTGATAATTTCTTAGGGTATCTAAATCTGAACTATATTTTGATCCATTTATTATTTTAATTTAATTTCTAGATAACTAAGTACCTATATTTACTCTTTTATTTATTTACCCAAACCGCCTTTTGAGCCGCAGTGGGACGATAAGTGTACATTTTACTTTATTTTTAACATTTAACAACGTAAATTAAAAATAACTAAAAATGTGTTTCTACAAACCTTCATCATATACTATTTTACAAACCTATTATCTATTTATTTATTTCAAACGTTGTATAACCGCCCGTTTGCCACAGTGTAATAAACCCCGTGGGACGCGCACCGAACACATTGCATGTGACGGATCAGCATTATAGTTTGACACTGCGTTTATTTAACTGGACCTTCTGTTTATTATTTAGCAATGTATTAGTGACTGCTTCAACTGAAAATACAACGGACAAACGTCCACTTAGTTGGACGGTTAGTATTTTGGACTTCTTGTAACAGGTTTAATTTTATAAATGGATTATAAAATTGGTTGAAAAACTAAAACTCTGAGGACAACCAGCCTTTACAGATTTTATAAAAAAAACTGACAAAGTAGGTACTAAAGAAAAAAAATACAATGTTGAAGTAGGTACCTATTATAGAATTGTATGGTCAAATTAAACCTGCATTGTCAAAAACGGTTTGTAGATAGCTCAACTTTTTATTATATACTCGTATTTTATAAATATTGTAAATACATACTGTATGTATTAATTTTAATTTTTTTGTGATTATAGTTCTCATTCCGTGATCTATTGAGGCTAAAGTTGAGTGATTCATTCAACTTAGTATTAGCTAGTATAGTATTATATGATCTGTGGTATTAGTATTGGTTCAATGTTCCTTTATCCTTTGAGTTCAGCATCACAAATCATACAAATAAAGAACAGTGGACCGAGGGCATCGGTGTATGAAATCACCAACACGTGATCTAAGCATGGACGTTGTGATTTACGACATTGGACGCGAGAGGGCACGACTGGAACGAAAAACATTTTCTGCTCTGTGACCATTACGTATTGTTATTTTTTTTAGACTATTGGATGCAGTAGGTATGCCTACACAGATTTTTAGAAAATCTCTTACACAAAAGTATCTATTTAATCGGAAATATTACGAAATTTATTCAAAACTATGGAGTACAAGCGTTGTGTGTTCTGTTATGGCTATGGTGTATTAATTTTATGTTTGAGATACTTTTTTTTTATAGAGTCGAGTTTTTAGGATCATAACTTTACGATAGTACGCGAGATTTTAGTAAGTCATTCTAGCCAGGTCCGCAAGTGCGCTTGCAGCTTTAGAGACGTATTATTACTGTTTGTTGACCCTTTTTTTTATGATCTAGATTGTCCTTTGACCATAATCTGACCTGATGGTAAATGACGATGATGACCTACGATTTTCTTGTATTTTTTATGAGAAAAAGTGATGGAACAAGCTGATGCTCCACGTGACGTGAAGCGGTTACTTATGCCTATACACAATCCATTCCCACACAGAGCAAGTTTAGGGACGTGCGTGTTATATTTATGAATTTCCTAAAACGCATAATTAGTTCGTAAATAAAGCTTATTCCCGAAAATTAATTAGTCGAAAATAAGTTCGTAAATGACAGTCCAACAAAGGGGACCGGCAGATGTTCAGAAACCATACAATCTATGCGAGAATAAAGTTTCGATTTTCATAAAAACTATGTCCGTTACATAGCGCCATTGAGTTAACTCCACGGCAATGTTAGAAAACAATGTTGCAGAGGGCCTTGTAAAGCAAGCGAGCTTGTATTAGTGGCCAACTCTGGTGACGGAGTTTAGAGGCCGCATTAAGGCCCCCGTCATGGCTTAACGACTGCTAGAGCCGGGACAGTTTAACGTGCCCTCCGAAGCACCGAAGCGCTTAGATGTAAATGCCACTAAAGGTCACCCATCCAAATAGCTTATCTTAGATAATCGAAGATTGACTAAGTAAGCTACGCCACGAGCGCTTCTCTCTTTTCTCTTCGTGAGTTGAAGAGCCTAGTAAGAGTTTAGGTTTATAAAACCGATGCCAAGTGCCTGGCGTCTAGTTCACCAGTGCGCGGTGATTGCATGGACACCGGCAAAGCCCCTAGTGGATTTATTGAGAAGCTTGGCCTCTGATAGTAATATGACCTATTATATGACCTGTGGTAATATTCATACAAAATCATGCACACTAGTGCATTAGGCGCCGGTATATCTATAATATTATAATATGTATACATAGATAATTATGTTTAATTCTTACTAGACCCTCAGTAAGCCACGTAAACCCACAAAATAACATAACGCAGTCATCTTTTAAAACTAGCACGGTCAATTTACCCTCTTGAGATCAAATTTGGTGTCAAAAGTCAAAGTCAAAGTCTAAGTACATTTATTTTCAGAATTACATGTGTGTGTATTATAAAGCATTGTTTCAATGTAAAATCTACCTTACAAGGAGTGCAAAAAAACAAAAAAATAATAATACAAAAAATGAAAATATATGAGAATTATAGAATGAACATTAATAGGTAAGATAAGAATTATAGAATAAAAATTATGAGTTAAGGTAGTAAAAGAGAATTGTCAAATTGTTCAAAAAGGGAAATCGTCTCATTTAGAATTATTACGTTCTCTGTACTTTAGGAGCTCTATCATCAAATTCAGCTATTCCACAAAATGTTCAGAAGTTGTTTCAGCTGTGCAACTCTGACACTTCATGGGTTTCCATGACCGCTTTAATGAACTCCATAACTACCGTAGCTCAACTGTTTCATGTGTATTTTGTAAATATTGTAATTACCTACTTATAATATAGTCATTTTAACAGACCATAGTATAATAATACATTTTTTGATTGAATTTTCTTCACATCCAAAACCTAATCGTAGCACAAATCTTATTATTGTTTTCTCTTTACACGGCGCCAATTTTGATCTACAAAGAATCGCTTTTCAGTCATACTGGGGCGCGATCGGTGTGCTGCCTTGCCAGGTTTACTGTTTTCATACTAAATCATAGGTATTCTGTGACTAAATAGTGACATTACCTCTAGAGCATTTCAGCGCGTTTTTTGCCGTCAAAAGCTTCTTGTTTTCGTATATCTGTAGCCACGTCACTTGACATTATGCTGGGCAGCGAAAGAGATTGCGGTACGGGACCTGGCGTGGATCAAACGAACTAGTAGGTACCTAGATAGAAAATAAACTCTGAATAGAGTTTAAAAGGGCCCCTCTATGTATATAATCTATTTGAGATAACTTTCGATGAAAAAAAAACATCAGTAAATAGCGGTGTACAAATCTAGTAGGTGTACATTTCCAGTAGATAGATAGATAGATAGTTTATTTGACATACACACAGGTAGGTAGGTATTTGAATGCTCATCAGAATATCTACATGTAACTTATGAGTTAACTTTCTAATTAATATTATAATTTACCAAAGTATCTCATAAGAATTTACCGCTACAATATAGAAAAGTAATAATGTTTTAATCAGAGCGAGAAGCAATGCAATGAATTCTCATATAACCGAATAGGGGAGGATGGGGTAAAACAGGCAACGTTATGGAAATTTAATTATTTTATAGTGCACACAATAAAACGCTGTGTTTTAGGGAGTAGGGGAGGTGCGCCGTTTTGAGGCTATGCGCCTAATTTATTGTAACAGTCGTTCACCAGTTGGAAACTTTCTAGGAATTATTCGGCTGGTGAACATACAGAAATGTATAATAGACAGTTATTAATGTGTTTTACACAGGAAACTAATTGGCATAATATTTTGTCATTAAAGGTTATTTGTAAGTAGTTTATTTAGATACTAAAAATATGTAAAAAAAATGTATAACTGAAATCCCCATAAACCCAGTTAACGTTCTAGCAAATATCTTGAATCTTGAACATAAAAAAATATTTAAGCGAAGGAAATTGTACACTTCATCAGATTTCCTTATAAACGTTAGTAAACAAGGAAAATATGAGAGCAACAATAATTAGAAGTCAAGAAATTAATTCACGGTTCCGCCCAAAGTCTAAAATTATAAATACAATTGACAATTAAACAAATCCGGGATCCGAATGAGAGCAGCCGGGCGGCTGGGACGGCCGGTGTTTGTTCCCACCGTTTCTTTACAGACACGTACGTAGGGGCACTTTTCTCTTGACCTATAAAAAATTTTTGGTACTCTGGTAATTTTTTTACTTCATATAATAAAACATTTATTTTTTTATAATAAGAATGGTTACAACGTTCAAAATTTACGTAATGTACCTAATTCCAAGCATTGGTTCAGTTTTTTTTAATTCCAAAATTGCCCCATATAATTAAATTAATTATTTAAAAAAAGAGGATCAGGTAGTACTAAAATCAAAAATTGCACACAGAAATAAAAAGTAATCTAACCATATTAATGCCTTAGTCCATCCCTCACCATCACCCATCCGAGTAATCAGATGAGATCCGTCAACCGGAGAAAAATTAACCGGAATTTTCATATTCAAACTTAGAAACCGGTTAATTTGAGGAAATTATTAATTCGTGAACTCGTGCCGAAAGTTGAATTATTTTATGGGTTAGTTAGAATGGACTTTTTATAACTTTTAAAAATATTTCAGGGTTGGTTAATGAAGGGATAGCGTTTTATGCGTGATTATGAAGAAAAGATTTGTAAAGATTGAAAACGCTAATGTGTTTTTATGGTAGGTAATAGCTGGCCGATGAACAAGCTGGACAAGCCACCAGTGGTCATTACATAATAATATATTGCCTCTATTTACCTGCAACACCAGAAAAAAATATTGATACAAAACTACCCATTTGCTGCAAATGGAACGTTTTTGAATAGGATGAATATTTCTTATCATTTGAAAAAGCTATTTCATAAACTGAAAAGCAAAACATTCCAAAGATTAAAACGCAGACCACACATTTCAATATCGCTGAAAGCCTCCCCCGAGCAAAGTTTCGAGTCAGCGAATCTGAAAATATCCGAAAATGCTTGAATAGTTCAATCAGTGTTGCACAACACATCAATCTGGGCTAATAACCGACAGAAATAATTACGTCGTAAAAGCGCATACTGGGCGTGTGCGGGGAGTGTGCGGGGAGGATGCGGGGCGGGCGCGGGGCAACTGCGTGAGCGCTGACGCGGCAAATTTGATCGCGCGGTTTCGGCTTACCGGGTACGTTTAGTTATGGTCCTACAGGATGTTTTACCTTAATTTTCCTTACGGAAGATACTTATTTTACAAAATCCTTTAGGCATTTTTAGGTTTTCCGCCTACGCGCACCAAATTATTACGCAAGTTAAGTAAGACAGTATAAAATGTACCAAAAAAAAAACATTTTCATTAATACAAACTAATGAAAACCTGCAAGTGATTTAATTTTCATGTAAAAATGGTATTTCTCTGCAAAATACTTTACCTAGTCGAATGAATATAAGGAACCAGCCTCCTGTATAAGTGCAGCGGCACGGCGGCGGCGGCGGCGGCGGCGCGGCGACGCTGGCGCGATTCGCACGCAAAGAACCGTGAAATTGGTATATTCGCCCGATCCAATGAATAATTAATATTGTTACGTGCTGCCATATCTAGATTAAAGCAGATCGCATCTGCATGCATCAAATATGTGGGAAACTCCGCGTGCTGGAGCTAGGCTTAAGGGAGTAATGGATTGCTTTGGAACTGTATGAAAATTGAACCTTTTTGTTTTTTTTTATCAAATGAATTTTTTAGTTAGCCTGTTTTTGTTGTAATTTGTAAATTTTCTGGACTCTTACGCTAAAAAATGAAATTAACTATAAATTTTGCAATAAAAATAAGTATTTTAAACATTTAGAAAGGAAACCACGAATATCATAATATTATATCTCCTCACGCACGGTTATGATGACGTTCAAAGTCGGTGTTTGAACGTCATCATAACCGTGCGTTGATTTATTAGTAAAAAAATTCTATATTGGCCAAAACTGCCACGTTGACCTCTAAAATGTATAAATCTTTCTGTCTTTTTAACTGACTTCAAAAAAGGAGGAGGTTCTCAATTCGGTTGTATTTTTTTTATACAGTTTCTAGTTAGCGATTGACAAAATGTAAAACTCTTCGTAAAACAATTGATAGATAATGTCTCTTCAACCGGTAGAGGATAAATGGTGCAATGAATCACCGGCTCACAGTAATCTACCATCGATTGGGATTAATTCGTTTTACCTGCGATTTAAAAAAAGTTGTAATTAGTCACTTTTTGGAGGATAAACCATTTTACAGAAGAAGAAGAAGAATTTGATTGAAATTTTGCCAAAATTATCTAACAGAGTTTTTATTTTAATATCCTTGTGATTTTATTGCGTGGAGTACATACCTAGATAAAGATAAGTATAGTAAAATTAAGAAAAGAAAAAAGTTAAAATGTTTTTATTGACATAATAATGCTCGATTCGATGAGCTTCTAGTAATAAAAAGTGTCATATAGAAGCATAGTGTCAGTGATATAATAGGTAGGTATAGACAAATAAACATAAAAAATAAACCGTATATTTTTAACAACGCTTTCAGTAAATTCCAATCCTTAGGTAATTACTCGCCACAAAATTACAAAACAATATTCCACGAAATAACAAAAAGCTTATCCGCAGTTAATAAGACCAAAGCAGCAAAGATCCTAACAAAAACATAATTCGTACACTGTATTTTGATGACTGACATGTACGAAAAGTTAAAACTTGACGGTAAAAAATAAATAACCTTAGGTACCTTGGGAGCAATCGTTGTTTCATAAAAACCTAGCAGGTTTTCTGAACTGTTTTCATATGTATTCTGTGACTAAATAGTGACATTAGCGCATTTCAGTGTGTTTTTTGCCGTCAAAAGCTTCTTGTTTTCGTATATCTGTAGCCACGTCGCTTGACATTATGCCGGGCAGCAAAAGCAGTTCAGAGCTTGCGACGTGGGCGCTGATACCTTTTAAATAAAGAATTTACAGGTGCTAGTTTGTGTCTCCTGTATGTTTATTATGTTTATAAATGCGGTCAATGTTTAATACAAAAACTTTTTTTTATTTTTTTATTTATTGTTTTAAAAATACATAATAACTTATTTTGTACTATAGCACTAAGGAAACCACAAGGTTTATCGGAATAATGCTACATGAAACATGAGTCTTAGCGTCGATAGCCTTACATTAGGTAGGTTATATTCAGCCCTCTGTGTCCCACTGCTGAGCAAAAGCCTTCTTTTTACACACTCCGGTTATAGGCTATACTTTGTCTGTAAAAAAAAACAAAAATAGGTGAAGTTCATTCCACCATCTTCTTTTAAGCCTGCCGCGTCAAAAATTATAAATGCAAATATGTCAAGCAGCCAGATAAAATGTACACAGTATAATCAGACAATATTCGGTGTAAGTCGGACGTTAAGGTTTCGAGCTGATTGGACTTTCAAATTTAATTAACTTAAGAATTGTCTAAGTTGAGATGTTGATGGAAGTTTCAATTGAATATTGCGATATTACTGCGAGGTATTTTAAACTAAACGCTTTGTTTCAAACTTACAACCTTACTTAAAAACTCTGAGTAATAGCTAACTAAGCTTTGTGTATTAGATCCTGTCTATCCAAAGATTGCCTGGAAGAGATTGCTTTAAGCAATAAGACCATCCTGCACTTACCTCCTAAAACTAAAACTTGTTTTTTATTACTAATTTTGGTAGTTTCATGTTATTTTTATTACTTTTAAGTGGTGTACACCACTATACATAATATTCTATCTATCTATCTAAGCAAACCTACGGTCGAAATTCGGTTCCAATGACGCGTTGTCACTAATAATGAACAATAAAACACTATGGAGTCTGTTGTAAATGGTTTTTTTGCTATAGAGCTAACTTTAATAAAGAAAAATATAATATGTTTTTACGTTTTCAAATCAAATCAATCAAAATTGATTTTATTGTTAAATACAGGTTTTTAACTAATTGGGTTGGGATCACTTCTTGATCTAACCTGTGTTAGAAGAGTTTTGAAAAGAAGAAAACACATTTTCAAAAATAAATAACCCAATTTTATGAAGTCGTCGGTCGAAAAGTAAAACGTTAGACGACGACAATTTCAATTCATCTCTATAAAATTTATTTAAATAGCTCTCACAGCGCAATGAAAGTCAACTAGGAGGCGGAACCCGAGGTGACAATATTATTCGAGCCGAATTGGGGATCCGCCGCATTTATTAAAGAGAAAACCACCAACAAAGGGATGATATTGAATTGTAAAGACGCGGAGGATAGATAATATGAGCGAGGCGCTTTTTTTTACAAAGTGATTAAATAACGTAAAGAACGATAATGCAGCTGATGATGATGATGCTACAACAACTACTATTATTACTATTACTATTATTTTTAACATTACACTATATTATTACAACCAACACTATTTATTGTTATTTTCAATTATTTTGTTCATTTTAATTTTTACCGTCTGTTTTTTTATTTTTACTTACTTGTTTTATCAAAATTAAATAAATGATATTTTAAAGAATTATTTCATGTATTAAAACAATGTAATATATTACAATAAAACAAAAATATAATTATATAATTTTATCTTAGGAAATGTACTTATGTATGTATTTTAACTTCTTAATTTAAGTTTAAAATACTACCATCTAATTTAAATTAAATTTGTTTGGCGGAGGGCATTGATACGCCATAACACAGGTTAATCCTAGTTTGGGTATCAATGTTGTCCAACCAGGAAACACAACGCTGTTAACCGACTTAAAATATTGAAAATGTAATATTAATGTCTGTTGTTATTTCAATAAATTTCATCTCATTTCATTTCATTTCAAACTACTCCTGTAGCTTTTTACAAACGTGGAATGCTACGAGCGTAGCAACAGTGCTACGAGCGTAGCAACAGTGCTACGGTGCTACGAGGATCTAGTTTCCATAGCTTTGCTTAGTTTGGGACTAGAAGACGTTGTGTGAAATGTATACGTATAATGAAAAATATTTATTTCTTTACAGTCTCACTTTTTTACAAACTAAAATCTCTGTCTTATTAATTTTTGAAATTATTTTCATTTTTATCTTTGCACTACATATGAATGCAAACGAAAGTATCTCTGACTATCAAAAATTGTTCAAAATTGTTCTTAGTACAAAGTCATCTCCTCCACGGCTTATCGTTCGTACCTCCATGTATGAAACCAGTGGGTACCGAGGGTCGGGTGGTAGGTGACACGCACAAAGAACTTCCAAGTTTCTTTCATTGTAGATTAAATTCTTTGCTTCCCGCACACCTAAATGCATGAATGGAGTCCACTGGTAGCTAAAAGATAAGACGCTGAACTTTGACTCATTCTCACCAGTAAGCGAGAGAGATCTTTATCTTCAGCATTGGCCTATTGAACAAACAATCTTGCCAGTGAACATAAATTAATAAAAACAAAAGAAAATCACGAGAAGAATTGTTTGACGTATGGTAGAACGTTCAAAAAAGCATGAATGTAACGTATTAGGTTGGGACGCGATTAATCCCCAATCCAAGTTTTTTTGCCATCCAGTAGGTACTTACTAGTAACCATAATTTGAAGGAATTAGCAAGCTACTGTGGATACGATTATACACAGATCGCCTAATAGTTTCAAAGCTATACTATTATATTTACCGCACTGCTTGCACTACAGCACGGTCGCGCGTAATATCGGTTCACAGCTTAATCTTCTTTCTCCCAGATTTAATACATATTTCATTGGAATATTCCACAAAGTATTGCTCTCTTTCTCCAGTTTGTCAAATGCCAGTTTATAAACGCCAGCTTTCTTTGAAACTCTTGTTTGGTGAGTTGCGTTTTTATGAGTTACGGGGTATCAGGCTGAGTAAGCCTTTGATTTGCTATTAAAATGGAAGCTGCTGTGTTCTTTTGTATTAAAAACTTTTTTAAGAAGTATAAACCTTTGGCTTTAAAAAGACAGACGCACAGATAATAAAATATGTTGTTATTTATTTAGGTGTTCATTTATTAAAACTAAAAACAATGTCTTAGATAAAAAAAAAAAAAAGAAAAGAAAAAAAATATGTGCCTTCACTTCCAGTTTAAGCCAAAACTCAAGTCGAAATGACTCCTAAGTATCTGCAATTCACAATAACAAAGCGTGCAAACTTTTTATCATTTAAATCAGAAGCAAACTTTAGTGTTTTCGTTTCATTTGTTAATATCAGAATCGACCCCTGGCGCCAATTACTTAAACATCTTATCAATAGACAAAGATCATCCATTAGAACTTTGCCCCTGTGGGGGGAAAGGGGGCAAGGGGGTGAATGGGGGTAGGTACTCGTAAACACAATTGTTGCGAGTTTAAATCAAACAGTTCGCTACAGTCATTACCGCCACGTGCGACTTTATGTAGTCAGTTGTGAGTTTTGTGTGCGTTTCCGTTGTCACACGAGTTTTGGCGGAGAAAATTATTCCATTTTGTTGGACCCAGCACGCTGTATTCTAATATTTACAACTGCATAAAAACTGATGAAACTCTGAACAAAAACATAAAATTCCACGCACGGTACAAATCCCTATTTCGGTATGTCGTAGCTCTGTAGAAAAAACGTTCCTAAATTTTTTACTGGTTTGATGTTGGAAACAAAAACAGTTTTATTCTAGAATTTCTCGCTAACTAAAAAAATGTAGAATTTTATTTTATTGTGTTTTTACTAAGTATATAAGTGATATGCGAAATAAAAACTCAAAAAATATGAACCCAGAAAAATCATACTTTAAAAAGTTTCTATTTATTAGCAGCGCCTAGCAGCGCCTCGCGGTTTCACCCGCGTAATTCCCGTTCCCGTGGGAATTCCGGGATAAAATATAGCCTATGTTCATCAGAGATAATGTAGGATTCTAATGGTAAAAGAATTTTTTTAATCGGTCCAGTAGTTTCGGAGCCTATTCAATTCATACAAACAAACAAAAAATCAAACCTTTCCTCTTTATAATATTATTATAATATTATAAAGTATAGATTTTTGTAAATGTCGTCGGAAATTGGAAACAAACTACTGAGAATAATGAAAGTACAAGTGAACGGACACCCCACTGTCGTAATTATCCGAGGAAAGTTTGTATGTCTCCTAATTTATCGCGTCGAGTTCACCTTACAAAATAACTTCGATACTATGCAGATACTAACTCATGTGTCTGGTATAACTTACTCGTAGTTGAGATACGATCGGGGCCTGGCAAAACATGGTTATCAATAAATTGTTATAATTGGTACCATAATTATATTTTCGTACCACTTGCTCAAAAAAGTGACATTCTATGCCACAAAAAGCGAACATAACAATAGTCATTTTTAATCTGTTAAAAACAGGGAGAAAAAATTGTACTGGATTTCTTTCATCCTCTAGGGGGAGAAAGTGATTTAAATTTGGAATACAATTTATACTGAACTACATCTGTGTTTACACCATTGAGTTTGTATACAAAGCATTATACATCTTTTTGAAAAAGGAATACGCATTTATTATGCAGGCCGTATGAACTTGATGCCTTTGCTTTTCCGACAAAAAAATATTAGTCTAGGAAAATGCCGCGTTTTTGTTTTCTTCAAATACATAAACGTTAAGTTTATTTTAATTTATTTTTATAAATAAGTTAATGTTCTAAAATGCTATCTCATATTATTATTGTGTTAATTTTTTCGCAAATGGTACGAAAAGTAGAGTATTTTCCTCGGTGATAAATAGATAGATAGTCTTGGGTGAACTTAAATCCCTCGCTACTCTCAGGACTCGTCTTAAATCCCTCGCTTTGCTCGTGATTTAAGTTTTTAAAACCCTCGCTACGCTCGGGAGTAAACTTCGAGTCCTTCGTTACGCTCGCGATTTAAATCGTCACCCGCGACAGAAGACACTGCTTTATCCCCTTGTTAAATAATCTACTATTATAACATCGAATAACTCAATGACAACAAAATAATAGGTATTTATATGGTTTACGTCCGGTAATAATAATAATAGTAATTATTAATTATATTTATTGATGTTCACATTTTCTGTTTTTTATAAACCAGAATCAGGGCTCAGAATAGTCGCCTCTGTCATGGGCGTAAGTGTGACTGCAACCTAACGTTATGACAAAAGATTCGTCAAATCCAAAAAAAAATTAAACCTCTTTATTTCTAGTAGTTTTCAGCAACAAACCAACAATCTTATTTCCACTAAAACCTAAAACTTCTCCTGCAACATCTTACAGTGCACCTTAATTTCCTTTCGAAAGTTTCCAAATCTGAAAACCAGCTTCTATTTCCATTTAAGCCAGCTCGGGTTTAGTCAGGATGTATTATTATTTGAACCATAACCGTGGCCGTTTCAAGTTAAAATCTAGTTGGGTACCTGAGTCTAGACCAACCTAGGTCCAGCGCCTATGGTACGACTCTGTAATCAGCCATTCCTATGCAAATTCGAGCTGAACCAACTATGGCGTTATATAAGGATGCTGGCTAGTTGCTGATGCTTCATTCGACACTGCGAATAAGCACAAAAATCATCATTATCATCTTCCTACCCTTGTCCCACGCTAAGTGGGGTCGGTACAACATGTCTTCGTCTTCCACTCTCCTCTATCAGTCGTCATCTCGGTGTTCACTCTTTTCTTACTCACAAAAATACCAAGAGATAATAAGATACTCCTTTTGAAAAGACTGAGATATTTAAATTACTTGGAAAAATCTTTTAACGACTCACTGTCAGTAGACCAGCAAAGCAAGAGAATCCCCAGGATCAAGGAAAGTGGAAGACAAGGGGGCTTTTGACTAGCAGAATGACAGTTTAGGTTCATAAAAAAAATCCCAGAAAACATTGAGGTTCTGACCTTCGTCCATCGTTCGTTACTTAGTAACTTTACCATTATTCTATGTCTAAAACACTTGAGTATCTAATCCCAGAGTGCAGAATAAGAGTCGACCATCCAATGTTTGGAACGGCGTCCTCCGTAGAAGTAAGTGAATTTTCCCCTTTATGCAGCCACTTGCCGTCTACAGAAGGTGTTATCCTTTGATTACAGGAGTCAAGCCGATGGAGTTCTGGTTTTTTAAGACTTGGTTGACGTCATGAAAGATGCAATAGTGTTGATGGAAAAATAATAAATACTTAGTTCTTGAAAAAGGCAACACAAACTTTGCGCCACAGAAGTCGCTAAGTGTTGGCGCACACTTGACGACAAGAATGTCGTGTCGTGTAGTTAGGGAGAGAAAAGAAATATTTTTTGAAAATCCGTCTTTTTTTAGAGCCGGATTACTTCACAATATAAAGCATATTGTGACGTAATCCGGCTAAAATATAAAATTGGATGGCATAAATAGGGCTTTGTTTAGCCATTCTAAAAACGTTTTTATTTTTATTCCAGCTAAATAGTTTTTGATTGTAGATCATTAAATTATCTATAAAAAATGTTTTAATACTTTTTTTCTTACGAGCCACCGTTTCTGAGATATTACGAGATTTCAACCATTCGTAAAGTTTTATAATTATTACTACAACTCACTAACTCAACTATTTAAGCTGGAATAAAAACAAAAACGGTTATAGAATGACTAAACAAAGCCCTAATTATGCCGTCCAATTTTATATTTTAGCCGGATTACGTCACGATATGCTTTATATTATGACGTGATCCGGCTCTAAAAAAGCCGGATTTTCACAAAAATATTTCTTTTCTCTCCCTAGCTACACGACGCGATGTCTTGCCTTCTAGTGTAGTTTGACGCTAAGGGACGGTATACCTTTGCCATCAGGAGAACCTGATGCCAGTTTGCAGAATTATGGCTCATCTTCAGTTTCTGCTTTCGTAGCACAGTTGTACTAGTCGTTTGATCCTCATTTGTTTTTTTTAATTAGCCTCATCTGTCTCACAGCTGGGCAAATGCCTTCCCCTTCTCTCTTCACTCGTCACGGTCCCTCGACTCATACGAGGCAAATATGAATGTATTTGCACGATTTACAATTTGTCAGTTATCGAGCTGGCTTGTTCATTTTTGTGATTCGTATTTGATAGGAAATTATTAAATAATTTAATTATTAAAATCATTCATTTGGAAAGTATGCATCAGTATAGTAATCAGAGTATGGTGATACAACGGTGGACGATTTTTGAGAATCCAAAATCTTATGTCCCGCATCGCAGATAGATGCCAATTGTCTTAAAAAGTTGAAATTCTGTGTTTACGTGTCGGGGAGATGAGTTTTATGCAATTTTGTTTGGCGTGGATGTGTATTCGGTTTGATTAGTTTCTTATGTGTCTTGTGAACTTGATAGAAATTAGAATGAGTTCATATCGCAAGCTCTGAACTGCTTTCGTTGCCCAGCATAATGTCAAGCGACGTGGTTACAGATATACGAAAACTAGAAGCTTTTGGCCGTGCTCACTTTAGATACGATTTCATCCGAATTTGATTCGTACGACTACGCACGAATGATACCGACCTTCCAAGGACTATAGGAGCGCTCACACTGCATGCGATCAGTCGTACGTATACGTACGTTTACTTAAGACGTCCGAATACAATCCGAACTTGTTGGGATTTATCACGCAGTCGTACGTTCAGTTACGCGATATCACCGGTGCACTGCCTATTTGACGGAGAAAAACGTATTCAGTGTGAGCACTCAATTCGTACGAACAGTAATCGTACGTTTACGTACGAACAAATTCGTGTCCAATGTGAGCACGGCTTTTGACGGCAAAAAACGCGATGAAACGCGCTAATGTCAATATTTAGTCACAGAATACCTATGATTTATTTATTTATTTATTGCATACATGGTTTATATAATATAGCTTAGGTCTTATTTAGCTAAAAGAACAGTCATGTACCCTGTGAGGGCGCCGCAATTGTACTAAAGTAGATAGCAGTAGTCAATTAATATTATAGATTACCTGCATAATGAAATAGTGATAATGTCATGGTAAAAGTTGGATGAATATCAACAATAATGGGAGGTACTTATACAATTATCAAGCGGATGCAAAGTCAAACATAAATTCATAACATTATCTACGTATTTACAATATAATTTAAATGTCAAAAATAAGTTGTAATTTAATTAGAATAATGTCAGTTTTTATTATGCGCTACAATTTATCGGACAGAAATTCGTCAACAGAGTAAAAACAGTTAGAAATAAGGAATTCCCTTAGTAGATTTCGGAAAGTAGAATCTTTTGGTTGGCTTTTGATAAAATTAGGAATTTTATTGAAAATAACTATTGAACGGATGTACGGACTGTTGTCAAATGTTTTTAAAGTGGTCGGGGGTCTAATTAGCATATCTTTGTGTCGTCTATTATAGTTACCGTCATTTTCCGATTTTGATAAAAATAAGTTTCTGTATTTTTAGTATGAAAACAGTTCAGAAAACCTGATTTTTATGAGATATCGATTGCCCCTGTACATAGCTAGAGGTGTAAATTCATCCACCAACGTAAACTAGTCCTAAAAACCACGTGTTTATTTTCCGTACACGACACGACACAGTTTCAAACATTTGTAATCTCTCCACGTATTTCTCAGACGAAGACCAAAAATTGCAGAAACAACGCTTGCCAAGTCGGTTCATTAGAAGCTGTCGGAAGAGCTGAACCTAAGGTAAACAGCTGGTTAACACTAGTTTCGGGCCTTTTTGAGTAGTGGTACACTTGAGGGTCATATGAAAAACTTCAGGATTAAAAGCACACTTGCGGCCATGACCGCAGTAATCGTGGTATAAATCATATTATGAACTCTAACGCGACGGAATACAAGTCATCAAATTTCTCGAAATCTTTGGTCGATGATTGCTGGTTGTGTAATCACCACGTGTAGCTTCTGGAACAGGAACAGCGTGTTTCACCCGGGCCATGTCTTAATTTCACTTTCAAAAAAATCGATTGTGAAATCATTTGTGATTTTTTATACAAAAAAAAATCCTAACTTGCCCACTGGCATCCTCTTTATTTCATAAAAGCACATGTCTAGATTATTGTTAGGTTCAAACCGGTGCTTGAACTAATCTAGTGACGTACACGAACCACTAGTTACAGGCTGTTGAGGCTTTTTAGACGTAACTAGTTGTGGCCTGTCGCATTTACAAGAAAAGCAAGTAGTTTAACAAGCACCCTGTATTTTGTATTTTAATTTTAATCATATTGTCAGTGTCTCCGAAATAGACACGAGTGGCATTTGAGAGAGGAGGCTTATGCCCAGCAGTGGGTTACTACAAGCTGCCTATGATGATGATGATGTCAGCGTTTCCAATTGGCGAAGAACATCATCGTTAGGAAGCAGTTCTTACCCAGTTCCTCAAGTCCAAGAGCCAAGGGTTTGTGTCGCTAACTAATCTCCTTAGACATCTTTCAAAGCGCGTAAACGGTTTTAGAAGAAATCGCTTTCAGCAATAAGACCGCCCATTATACTATACAAAGTTAGTTTTAAAATTTGAACGTTTCTATTCCTTGTGTACAATAAAGTATTAACAGAACTATCTATCTATCTAAAATTAGGCATTCAGCAGGTACCAAAATATTTGAAGGGTTGGTCTATAAGTAAAAAAAAACTGGAAAAACCGACTTCAATTTGATACGCTTTCATCATCAAATGATGATGATGATGACAGTTCATTGAGACTGTTCTATTGATCGTAAACACCACAGAAAAGCAAAACACGCAATGCCATGTACGTGGATGACGTTCTATTTCCGGTTACTCTTATTTAACTTTTTAACTACTGAAAAGAAATATAACCGAATTGAGAACTTCCTTCTCTTTTGAAGTCGGTTAAAAATGAAGTTTAACGAAGCGAGTTTATTTCTGTTTTTCATTTCTCAATAAACCAAAATAATAACCAAAAATCAGACTCCGCATATAAAATGAAAAGGATGCTAATTAATTGCACATTATCAGTGATTTAATGGTTATTATCAGTGGTTTTAATATAATTATGTTTTATTGCGGAAAATGAACAATGAAACACGCGAGAGGTACTATTGACTTTATTACAATGTTTATTACATACATTATTCGTTGGGTGTGGAATCATTGGTGTTTTAAAAGCATGGCGAAGAAAATATAACAAATACAAATACAAAATGTTTATTTTCACAAACTTAAAAATAAAGCACACAATTAATTAAACACGTTTTAGGACACGAATTGTGCCTAAATATACAGTGTTGTAAAAAGGCCCCATCTCAGCATGTGCAGGTTTTACAACCTGCGCTGGTCTTCCGCTGGGACCGCGAGAACTTAGCAAGTTAAACTAAATAAATAAATATTAAACTAAGTGGACGTAGTTACCTATATAAGTAAGAGTACCTATAAGACTCATTAGAACTAGTTACACTGCGCGATACTAAGAATAACGGTATAGTAAACAATGAAATCAGATACAAAAATAGTGCAAATAAACTTCACAGTTGATGTAAAGAACATACATAATACGAGTTTAAACCTAGACTTACCAACTAATAGTGCATGCATTAATAAATATATACTTATGAGGTTAATGCACTTTATTTATTATTTATTTATTTATTTATTATTCATTTATTTATTTATAACATAACACATAAAAAAACTAAATAGTGCCTTAAAGCCTAGGTAAGGTTTGTCTAGACACTAGGTTCTCGTAGGTATCTATATCGAACGATTCGAACGAACGAAATGTAATGAGAGGTACATAATTCAAGTTATTTTATAAGTTTTATAGCATAGAGTTAATAAATAAGTTTTATAGCATATATAAGTAAATAGTGTGTATGCATGATTGTTTATTTTAAATATTGCGAAATATACTATATCAGTCGAATTTTCAAGAATCCTTATTATGACGTAACTTATTGGACAAGGCTAGGTGCACCTGCTATTAACGAAATACCACTGGTGTCTAGTCTGAGAACTACCTATTATTTTTTAACATTACACTATATTATTATAACCAACACTATTTATTGTTATTTTCAATTATTTTGTTCATTTTAATTTTTACAGTCTGTCTTTTTATTTTTACCCACTTGTTTTATCAAAATTAAATTAATGATATTTTAAAGAATTAATTCATGTATTAAAACAATGTAATATATTAAAATAAAACAAAAATAGAATTATATAATTTTATCTTAGGAAATGTGCTTATTATTGTATGTATTTAACTTCTTAATTTAAGTTTAAAATACTACCATCTAATTTAAAATCAAATTTGTTTGGCGGAGGGCATTGATACGCCATAACACAGGTTAATCCTAGTTTGGGTATCAATGTTGTCCAACCAGGAAACACAACGCTGTTAACCGACTTACAATATTGAAAATGTAATATTAATGTCAGTTGTAATTTCAATAAATTTCATTTCATTTCATTTCATTTTACCTACAAAACTATTTTTATACACTTCCTACAGCAGAAACACGTGGTACTTTCTTGGAGGAGCTATTTGACAAAGGGTCCTTGCCTTCCGGTGATAGATCATAAGGTACAAGTTACTTGCCAGCTTATCCAATAAACAGTTCCAAAACCAATGCAAAGGCAGGCAAATATTGACGTAAAACATCAACACTTGGGCTCGGGTGATAAGGGGTAGTTATTGAAGGGCAAACGGCAATCACAGGGCAACTGTCCGCTCTGAGGGTCAGATGTAGATGAGGTAGCGTAAATAGGACAGTTTATTTACCTACAAATGTATAACTAATGTCACATGAGATGAGAATGACTACACAAAGTTGTAAAGCAGTGATAAGTGGGTTTAAAATTGTTGTACAAACAAATTGCTGTCTTTGTGTTATAATGGTGATTTTAAGCTTTATTTTTATTGTTAGACTTATGTTTTTAAAGAGTCAAGGAAGTTATTATTTTTAATCTAATAAAATTAAAACCTAATTTACCTAACGTATCTAAAAATAGTATAACTTTTGATAAAAAAACTCAGGTGCTTATTGGTTTATCGATGACATTTTAAGATAAGATAACGTTTATTCAGCCACCACAATAAAAAAAAAGTGAAAACAAGAAATAAAGGTAAAAACTAAAATAACAAACTATAAATATATCTTATATCTAGACGAAACCATATAGAATAAATAATTCTATATGAACTCATAGTGGTGGTGAAGAAGTCTATAGCTCAGCATGTGCTTCTGTATGTTTCCATACAGAAGCGCTGGTCTTCCGCTGGTCCGATTTTGTTGCGTTTTCTGAGCCCGTAGTCTGAGTTTTGCTATGTTGATTTGGGACAAGCGAGAATCGAGAAACTCGCAGTTTTTGTACGGAGAAAAATAGTTTGCAAATCTCCCGCTAGAGGCGCGTATCTGATTGTCATACAAAATATCTCGCAAGTCGCTTCTCGATATGCGTTTTGAACCACAAAACGAAACTCAGACTTCGCTCTCTGTACATTGGTTTGTCTTTGGCATTAGGTAGGCCGCTTGGTCAACTATTTGCATTGGTAATTTATATTAGCGTTATTGTCAGTTCGGCTCCCTTTGATTACACGAGAATAATTGTATTTCCGTATTGATTTTTGTCATCAAACAATAACTTTTAGGCCCTGTTCGAAATCAAATTTAGAAACAAATGGATTGTACGGGCGTGTTTAGTCAAACTCAAGAGTTTGATTGGTCACGCCACGATCATAATACGTCACGCTAACAGCTGTGATATAACGTGACGAGTTGAGTTTTTCAAACTCGAGTTATTTGAGTTGTTATATGTATAGCTTAAAATATTTTGCGATAGCGAATTTTTCTTTTATAATCAATCCAATTTATGTGCACATATTATAAATATCCATCAAAAAACTTGCAGGTAACTAACTTATTAGCTGTTCAAACACAGTTTTGTAAGCTCGTAGTAAGCCTTGGGTATTGGATTTATTTACCCCTTATATTATTTCTCCTTACGTTTGAAATGGCAACATTTTTATAAGATTTGCAGTAAGTCGACGTGCAGTAGACAAACAAGACGTTGCGTCTTCTATCGGGAACATGACACACGCAATACTTTACTATTCAACATCTAAACACAACTTTATTACGACGCCCTATGGTTCACTCTCGCCCGTTACATTACAAAGTGCCTTTGTGAATAGCGTCTTGCAATTTTATTTTTGCGGATAACAAAACTTTACAGCCTTGGAACAAGGTTCACTCTCGCGTGGCTGATTACAAGTGCCTTCAGTCACTTTACCTTTGTTTGCGAAGACTCTAGCATGTGGGTATAAAGACGGGTTTCGCTTGTCCGGGGTTAAGGTTCAGGGGTTCCAAAGCTGCACCGGACACCAATGGATTTATCGTAGGTTTAGACAAGCGGAGGCTTTGTTGCGGATACGCGTGCCCGGACAAGTGGCCGGACGTGACGTCAGACACCTTAGCATTGTGGAAAGGATTATGCAGTATGTAAGAGTTGATTGCCCTTTGCTAAACTTGAACTACGTGCTCAAAGATATGCTTGACTATGCTTGTCATGACCTATGATGCACTACTCTGTACTAATAGATAAACTATACTAATAGACTTCCGACCACAAAAGTCAGGTTAAGCTCGCCTTTGTACATATCTTTAGTTTTAACTTGTTTGTTCATATTTTTTTGTGTGCAATAAAGAATCTAAGAACAGGTGGGAATAGAGATAAGTCAGGTGTAAAGCATAGTCTTTTAAGTCACAGAACTAATGGGGAAAAAAATCCCAGTAGTTCTGTCAACAGAACTACTCAACAGAACAGGTGGGAATAAACGAAATTCTACATCTATTTCACTGTGCCAAGCTTTCTCCCACGTCTTCTTCTCCATTCAAAGTGTTTAATAGCTACTATTTCAGCGAAAAATGAGTTTCTATCTTCTACTGTGTGAAGTGAAATGTATCTTTTCTAAGTGGAATTCTTAAAAGTTCTAATAGCTAAGATCAGCTACATTTTATGCTAAAAATATGCTTTTGAACTTAAGTACTTATTAAAAACATTATTTTTCTCTAACTAGTCTGTTTGCTCCTGTAACAGCTATACATTGCAATTTGTTTGCTCTGCTCTTTAGACTTAGTACGTACATGCATCCGACATGTCTCTGTTTAAATATGTTCCCCAGCAGCAGTGAAGCTGGCTACTTTAGCACCACATTGCTCCAAACTGCGCCATACCGAGTAGTGAGCGTGTTTAACGCCCCGCGACCTTCTATCGCCTATTGTGTGGGCTTGTAGAATCACAATGATTTTGGAGTGATTAAAGTAAATCTGTAAATCTGAAACTCAAATCAATTATTGCACTTTAACTGCATACAACGATGCAATAAACGATCTAAGGCCCATGTACATGATACAAGTTTCTTATCTGCTGCATACAAATAAATTGAAGCAATAAATGACATGAGGTGATAATTCTGAGTGTAGAATCGCTACGTCGTAGCTTCTGCTACAGCGTAGCATTGCATTCTCGTAGCACTTTCAACAAAAACTTCAATTTGCAAATTAACTACCTATGTGCATGTGTATCCTTGAAAAGAACTAAAGATTATTCTTTTCATTTATACTCATTTGCCTGATGGATTTTTTCAAACTGACCGCGGAAGGGAGGCGTTGAATAAAGCTAAGGGTAGCGATACTAACCTAGGGTTTAAAGGTAGGTAAGTAATATTAAAACTGCTAGCTATAGGCTTAAGTTAATATACAAATATATTGAGATAGATTCAAATTACATAGCGGTAAGTAACGCTATTTTTAATTTGATTCTTGCGTACTGCTATTTCCTACGTATCGTTATTCAAGTTCCAAGTATCGAAATTTTACGGAACCGGTACTTTTACATATCGCTCCATTTTATCCATCGATATCGATGTCACTCAAACCGGTAAGTAAAAGCAAGTAAGCAAGCCTTATTCACAACTAGTTGGTGCCCGCGACTTCGTCCGCGTGTAATAGTGTCTTTGAGTAGCATAGCTTTTACAAACTTTGATTTTACATCGAATCAACAGCTTAAAAATAAGTTTCAAGCTTCTAGCTCTAAAAATAACGATACTTACATACAACTTTCATTCCCCCTTTAAACCTTTTCCAACCCTTTTTTGGTATTAAAAAGTAGCCTATGTCTTTTCTCAGGCTCTAGACTATCTGTGTACCAAATTTCATTCAAATCGGTTCTGTAGTTTTGGCGTAAAAGCGAGACAGACAGAGTTACTTTCGCATTTATAATATTAGTAAGGATAAGGGTAGTGTAATCTAAATATCACTTGGGAATCTTTGTTCAAAGAATCACAGAGTAAATCGCCCGTAAGTACAGTCGTACCTACAGTCTAAAATTGCTTCAATCGACTAAATTACGAAGTAGTACAAGAAGGTATACCAGGAATAAAATCTTCAGGCTATTCCGATCCCGGTTCCACTGGGAAGGAACCGTTCATTTGCATACGAGAACTTTTTCACGGAGACTTGAACTTTAATTAAAAACAGAATTACTGAGAATCAAGCACACGTCCGGGTACACTCGGAGACAAAAACCGACCCATATTTTTTACCAAATAAGCGTTATTTTGTAAAGATTGTAAATTCTTATCCGCAAAAAAGTCGCTCAAGGTATTTTTATTATGTCTTGTAAACTTGAAATATGATAATCGCATACTCAATTTATAATAAATACACCGTTTGAAATCCATTTATATAGCAGAAAATTATAATTATTTTTTTCTAAATATTTACGCTCTATCAAGTTTTTATTCAAAATGTTGCGTCCTTATATTTGTTAAACCATTTTTTGTAATGACTCTACATTATTGTCATAATGCAAGTACTTTCTAACGTCGAGCAGTGTACTCAATAGTGGTGCTCCTCAGAGTTACTTATCTATCACGGACAGCTATCTCCGGGGATGCCATTGGATGGAGGAAATCTGTAAGTGCCTCACTAGCTCTATATTATACTAACTAGTATGGTTTCCACCCTATTTAGTAACATTTTAGACTAACATTTGGGAGACAATATTTAGTCTAAGTTGAGACTCAAGCACAGATTCTGATCACGAACAGTTTCTTCAGTGGACCAAAAAATTGTGGTATTTTATGCTGGACTCTCAATTTACACTCCATTTTTTGTACAATTCAAATCTAAACAAATACAATCAAAATTATACTGTACCAGCTAACATCAATAATATAACTACGATAAAAATGGATGGTATCAAAACATTTTTGACAAGACTAATTGCTACTTACTACCCGACTCAAAACCTCAAAATCTTATTATATTAGGCAATCAAGGGACGTAAACTCTAAGACCTACCTATTTGTTTATTTTTAATCTCAATGATTGAGAGCAGGCGAGAGGTGTCTAGTCACATAAACCACACGCTTTACCGACGTATTATACGATAGCGTTTGGCTAATACGACATCTCCAACTCGGAATCTAAATTGGTGAGAATTTTATGACGATTTACAGCGTTGCAATTCTGACTGGCTCTGTTGTTATTTTATTGTAATTTGTTGTTTGTAGAACAAGAAACTTTAATTTACGTATTTATTATATGGAACTATTTACGAAAACATTTTTAACTATTGATGGTCGTTACGATATTATGGTAAACGATATGTTGGAACACGTGACTGTTGGATATATTGGAACACACTGTATATTTAGGCACAATTCGTGTCCTCAAACGTGTTTAATTAATTGTGTGCTTTATTTTTAAGTTTGTGTTGCAAATAAACATTTTGTATTTGTATTTGTTGTATTTGACTAATACATAATATTAAGTTGTTTTTATTTTAGAGTACCTAAATTACTTTGTTTAATTAGTATTAGTTAGTCTTTGTTGAATCACGGTTACCTTTTTGATATGAATACGCAAATATTGTACTCACACCTTTGGAAATAAAAAAATAAGTAACTAAAGAATCCTTTAACTTATACCTCGTATTTACAGTGTTTTTCTTCGTAACTTGAAATTCTAGATCCAAATAGGTATTATTATATTTGTAGACTTAATAGACAGCTACGATATTGCATCTAGAATCTACGAGTATGTGAAAAGTTCATGATTCCACTCATATTTTGTGATTGTTATCGCAATAATAGAGGAGCCCGTATTGCCCCTCTCAGGACATTGTTTACGTGCCAGTTTCCCCTCGCTTTAAATAGCAATATATAGCTGAAGGTATTTAAGTCTTGTAGATGTTTTGATAATATCTTTATTGTTGATGAATTTGGCCACCTTCTTTCAAGAGAACAAAAGTAGTCAAATTCATAGTTCAGAGTCAATATTTTGTATGTGAATTTTTCTCCCCTACAATGTGGTGCACTTTCTGTTTAAATATTCGGTTTTCTGATCTTTTCTTTCTTTACAATCCATAATCCATTAGGTTAATAGATTATATCTCTTTTCTCAGTTCAAGTATAGCTACCTAGTTTTCACTAAAATCAATATTATGCAGAAAATAAAGCTTTTTTCTTTAAAGCTAAATTGAGAACTGAATTCTAATTTATATTGGTTTTAAAGTACCTGTCAAAAGCTCGTAACGTTTTAAAGTTCCCTTCAAAAAGCTGACTATTATCACAAAGTTAACGGCGTCGTTTGTCAAAGCTCCAAAGTTTAGTTATTAACTGAACCTATCCTCCACGTCTAAACTTAAAACTAAACTCTCACTTAAGTTGACGCGATCATAATCGATGCGCTGGTGATGGCTCGTTTAATTATAACTCAGAAGTATGGTAATTAAGGCTGGTGTATACCGGCGTGGTGAGGAAAAATCCTAAAGCTTGGAGATACATAGTTGAAGATTGTATAGGATAAGTATTTAGTGTATACTTTCATGATGCAAGAAGTCGAGTTGGACGTAGGGATAAAAAAAACACCTAGTGGTATAACGGGTGTACATAATAAAACCCCTCCTGAAAATTTCAGAGGGTTGAAGTACTGTACCTACCTATCAATATGAAGAACGGGTTTAGTTATAGAACCATGGTATCGCAAAACCTTAATTTTGCCTCATATTGCTCGCCATGCAAAAAATTGGTTCATTTCGCGTTCAAGTCACTGAACTTAAGAGGAGACAATGATAAAAGTATTCAGAAAACCACGAGAGTAACAGAAATAGCTATACTAAGTGATCGATTGAGTGCCCAATGAATGCTATTTTTAGCAATAAGCCAACTTAGGCTCGATAATTTTGATGAGAAGTAGCTATATTAATTTTCATCGTCGTGCTATCAATTAAGTTCAGTATCAGTCGAATTGAGAGGTCTCGAATGGAGTTATCCAGGGTTACAGACCCTATGTAACCCTCAGCATTAAAATAAAGGAAACCGATATAAAATTAAGTCAACAAGTCCCTCCAAAAATTATTCATAGAAAAAGAAAAGGTGCAAAGTGGGGGAAGGTAAAACTTGGATAAGTTTGTTCATGAATTGGAAATGTAATTTGAGTGTGGATGCGTTGTTTCGGCAATTGTGGCGCGATGATTTGGGATCGGGACTTTATATTTGGAATAGAATTTTGTTAAAATAGGGTTATTCTCATCTAGCCTACTGGCTGGCCCACTCTGGTGGGGCCGATGGGAAAAAAATCCCAACGAGCCCACTATGCAAATGAGTGGCCTTGATGGAATTTTTTTTTCCGGCTCACCAGTGGGCTTGATGGGAAAACAATATACTGTCATCACCCGTTGTGATCAAAAATAAACCTTAGGGAGTATTTAGTACCTACCTATGTTTCTGTTATATTTCAGAGGTCTTTGGTCTAGCTAGATAAAGTAAGTAGCTGTTTATAACTCTTAGCAACTTGATATTGCTTGCCAAAACTTGCCATTAAAATGTGCAGTTTAATATTATGATATCCGTAAATACGCACAGATTTTTCAGGAGCCTCTACGAAGAAAATTGAACGAATAACCGTCTATTTGTTTGGATTTATTTTAGTAATTTACTTACTATTCAGTTAATACCTGGTTATCGGTAGATTTGTACAGGCACTACAGGCGTACCGATACCTACCCAAAGATAGAAAGTTCTATGACGTAGCAGAACTATATTGGAATTACCGATAAATCGATCATATTGCACCAAGTTGCTATGTTTCCAACTCTTTTTCTTTATGTTGGTTTCTAGATCTACTAAAAATTAGACTTTGAGGAACAAAAAGCTAAGGGAAACCGTTCTTCGAAGGGGTCCCAGAACGAGCACAACTTGGCGATTTTCCTACCAATTACCTGACCCTCTTGAGACTTGCAACTGAGTTTACTTGGCATTCCAAAAGTATACGCTAAGATGTACGTACACGCTAGTCTGGAAATATGTGGATAATAAATACATTTTCTTGAGAAATGTTAGAGTATAAATTCCAGGGTTTCTTCTTATTAACATGGAACCATCATGGTATGCCATGGATGAAAAGTAGTTATATTCATTTTAAAGAAAGCCTTATAATTATACAATTTGCTCTTGAGTAGGTCACATCATCAATAACAGGTTCACAATACTTTAGGTGGTAAGTTTGTCAGGCATGGTCGACATACACATTTTAACAGCATTATGTTCGTTCAACTGATCTTGTGTAGTCTGTTCTTCTCTCCAAAAAATCATCATCATCATTTTATGTAACCACAAGTGATTAAAGTCCAACAAAACAATCGGACATTAATTACCTGAATTAAAATAAGCTGTTCCGCGCGTTAAATTAACCGTGGACTTTTAATCTGAGGGTTAATTCTCTCAACAATATCTCTGTAAATATAATTGAGATTATTTTTGGAACATCATAAAAGTCACATAGCAGTCGGGTACTATTACGATGTCCCAACTAATTCACAATTATATTTATACTAGATTTTATTAAGAGAATTAGACCTATAGTATTTACCGGATAAGCCCGGGCTGTTGTTTAACTGTAACTACAGTCACTGTAGGTAACTTTAACTGTTTTATTTTCATATCGAATTGCAGATTAAATTGGATTGGACGGCGCGTCGATAATTAGTTGATTATTTTAATAAAATAAAGTTTACTCAGAGATGCCCCTTAAATGTAAGATATATACACCGAGCTTAACGGTGAAGAAAAACATCGTGAGGAAACCCTTGGCTTAGTCAGCTCCTCACGTATTGACGATGTCTTTCCTGTAGATATGGCTGACTAGACTGACAGGATGGTATACATATTGTCCCAGGCACTGCAGTGTCCCGTTAAGTGTAGGCATAGGTTGCCTCCTGAAGCTGTATAAATCATCTTCAATAGCGCAGTTTTAGAAGACCAATAGGAATATAATATACTCCAAAATGATTCGTAGAGATTTTTTTAATATTTTAAATATTTTAGAGTCGCTGTTTTAGACCCAGAAAATGGTTATCGCAAGACTATTACCAAAATGGTGTCTCAGGCCAAGTCTTGGGAACGGGCAGGTGCCGCCGTCCACCCATGTAATGGAGTTATGTCGTCAGCAGCCTTGTTAAGCCTCGGAGTACCCTGATGCGATCTCATCCGCACCAGTAATTGTTGCTGGATTTACTGATTCTGCTTTGAATATATGTTTTAATTAGCTTTTGGGATTGTTTTGTTTTAAACTTTGAGGATTTCGTGAGTATAAAAATAAAATTCGTAGAGTCTGCGGAGAAAATGGGTTGTGAACAAACAGTCCGATTGGAAAAATAATAAGCTGCGTAGGTAGGTTCCTTATTTAAGTTCACCAGGTAAACTAAGGGTTAAACTAACTAAAGAACTCGGAGAAAAGAACATGGTGTGCCGACACCACTTAGGTAAGGGCAGGAAAAAAAAAGATGGGTCAAACGCATACTCCACGACTTCTCAATAATCTGTAAAATAACACGTACGTGTTATTTTGTCCAATCATTATTTTGTCTCCCCAACCCCATATATATCTCGCAACTAAAAAAACTTCGCACATTCGATCCTCACTTCATAATACATAAAACGTGTTGAAACCTTTAGGGTCACGAGGCCCTAAGGACGAGAATATCAACGCATTAGCATATGAATTCAGTGAGAGTAATAAAGGAATAATATGCAAATAGAACCGTTTTAGTCAGAAATGGTTGAACATAATTTATTTTGTCTTCAAAAATACTTCAAGAATTATTCAACCGTGTGTAAGATATTTTTGACTAATGCACAGGCAACATTTTTATAATCCAAAAAATAATCGAGCTGTTAAATGTATAGCCAACGTGTAGATACGTACCTGTATCTAGAGGAAGGTCGTTACATTGTATACTCAGTCAGTGATGACGAAGACTCGTGCTCTTGAAATCAATGATGGAGGATGCTTGGTGCTTAGTCATTGTAGTAAACTTGTTCAGGTTGTATGCGACGACTTTTGACTACCGCCGTTGTATAGTGATTATTGATAATTTTGGTCAATGAAAATTCATAAAGACTGGGTTGCTCAGCTAGTTCTGAAAGTACCGCGGTATTGTTGAAATGCCAAAACAACACCATAAACGACTTGTGTTGTTATGATTATCGTGTGTTCGCATAAATCTAGACTTTCCACTGGTTTATTATCCTCTGGAGGCTGTCGCAATGAATTGCCCGTTGGTTAAATGTTAGTTTAAAGGATTAACATGCAAAAACCCGCAATACAGTGGACACTACAACTATCCGGGGATTCTAACCGGACGTTGGGTTTTTAAACCAACTTTTAACTACGTTTTGATGTCGAATTGCTTGAACTGCTTCAGCAAATCGATGTGTGTGTGTACCTAGTTGTGTGTGTACAAACTTACTAGCTATTATTTTTAGATATGTTTACTAAAATCTCGGGCTATTTAAATGTGTCTCTCAAAAAGTTTACCACCACCATTACTTGTTCCAGTACACCCATGGACTTTTATGTTATGCCATACTTTTCAAAAACATTATATGAATGTTGAAATTCCAAGCGTTTACCTGCGCAACGGCTATAGAAAAGAGTTATAATGTCTTCCTCGTACCCATCACAAATCCCGTTTAAAAAACAAACAGGCTGCAGGGAGCGGCAGCGCGTGAAATTGCCCGCTCCGCCCGACCTCATCCTCATAAAATATATCTGACAACTAATGATGTATGGGCCTGTGTGGCCACTGACGGCCTGACGCTGTAATAGAGGGTAAATAGCAATTGCTGTGTGACTTAGCAACCTGCTATGCTATAAACGTTTTGGCTGACGTCCGGCATACCTCTCTCTACCTTCTAATTTTAATGAAATTCGCCCTAAACAAATCTTAAGTTCTTGCTCGACCGTCCGAACTGCTGCCAAGAGGGACATCATGCTCGAAATGCAACCAATAAAGTTGAAACAAAATTACGACGCACGAATTGCTACCGTTCTGTACAAATCAAAACAAAACGACTTTATTCTCAAGGTTGTATATATTTTTTGCAATATTTTCATTTATTATTCTGTAAGAAAAAACATAGGTACCAATAGAGTCTTCGCACTGATGCGAGTTTAATGGTTTTGTCTAAAGTTTTTTTTAGATTTTGATAAAAAAAACTTTTAAAATTAAATGTTTATCGTGGCTAATTTAAGCTGTGAGCGTTTCTGATTAATTGAGTAGTAAGGTGGGTAATTGGCCGAGTCGACCTCCTCCTCATGAAATATATCTGACAGCTAATGATGTATGAGTTCGCCTTCTAGCGGCCTGACAGCTTCCGAATTACTTGTCACTCTGTGAAACTAAATACCGAGGGCGAGTACGAGTTTTCAGTGTATAGTGTGGGTGTGAAACGTCTGACGCCCAGCACGCCAGTGCGCGCTGATTTGTATGGAGACACAGCGGATTCTTTAAGAAGCTCGAAATGCGAGTACGGGCTTGGTGTAGACCAAGCTTCTCCAAGAATTCGCTCCATACAAATCAACGCCCACTGGTGTGCTGGGCGTCAGACTTTTACACCAGTTTAACACACCAAAACTCGTACTAGGCCTGTAGCTAAAATTGTCATCAAAGCACTATTATACCACCTTGTAACCAAGATCACTGTGAACACTTACCGGTTGTAAAGATTCTGCTTGTGGCCCAAAAAAAATATTGGAAACTATATTAGCATTACGTTCGCTTCATCGTCATCATCATCACCAATTTGGCCCATTGCTGAGTGTAATCATCTCTTTACCATTCCCCACAGTTTTGGCTTTAAAGTATTCTTTTATGCATAACCTGGGTATAATAAAAAAAATGTTAAAATACAAATTAAACAGCTGCTTCATTCATTGAAAAATTAAACAATTATCAGTGTTTCTAGATTCTTGCCTTTGTTGGTTCGCGGCTCGTCGTTTGCATTTTTATTACTTTGTAATTTATTGCACAGACTTGGAATCATTTACATAGAAAGTGGAGACATATACTTCAGTATTTTCAACTTATAACGGCATAAAACTCCCTGGCTTTTTAAGAAGTTCCAGTTCTTAGCAGCCAAACGGTAAATGCAGACTCTAGCATCTAGCAATGCAAATTTACACAGATAGAAGCTGGTATGCTGATATACCTGCTTTCTTTGTAAATGAAATCAGTGGTGTACCGGTTGGTAATTAAAACTGCCCTCGTCTTGGACTACCGAGGCACCATAACCGGATTTTTATGATAAAGTCCTCACCAGCGTATTAGTCTAATATTAGATAATCAATTCCATAGAGAGAGTAACTTCAATCCGTCGACATACTGAGATTATTTTTCCTGAAGCTAGAATGTGAAATCTTTATAAATTATTTAGTATTGCGTTAAAATGGCACTAAGTACTAAGAATGAGCATAATTTTCGGATGTTATCAAACTCACAAATGATGGTAAATATTCAGTTCTTAGTGTAAAAAAAATTACTTCTAAAACTTAGCTGAGTAGGTACTTCTCTATCTTCTAGAAAGGCATTTGTATCTTCGTGGACGTTTGTGCACTGACCGATACCGACTAAGGTTCACGATACTACTAAGTAAAGTAGAAATATCGATGTCGACACGATGTAAAGCGTTTAGTACTTTATCATTAAACGCGATGCAAGCTTGGATTGGTTACCACATAAAGGTCGTCTGAAAGAAATCGTATTAGGCGATAAGACCGCCGTTTTCAGGACTTTTGCCTGTTCTTACGTAACTGTAAGTTGTACTTGTCCTCAATAAAGTTTTTTTTTCTTTTTACTACTTGGAATTCGAATTTGCTTGTCAATACAATAGACAAAACAAGTGTAACAATTCCAAGTTCACATCGAGTTTATTAGTAAACGGGTATATTAGTTTTCCGCTAATATCGTGTAGCTATCGCATCGGTGGCTGTGTGGAAACAGCCATCAGCTCAAACTCCAGTCGGTGTGCAATCACAAATGCATTATCCACTCGAAATGCTGACCAGTGAGCAAACTTGGGCCGCGTCGTCTCAAGTGATCCTATGCTAATGCCGAATTTGACTACGCATTCGACAGTGAAATAGCGTAGATTATCATGCAGCGACTGAGGAGTTGCTTATGTCAGAAAATTTAAGAAGAATCGCTGATGAAAAAGTTAAATCGCTAGGCTCAGTTAGCTGCCCCTGTATCGAAAGCTCTGAATTGCTCTGCTGCCCAGCATAATGTCAAGTGACATGGCTACAGATATACGAAAACAAGAAGCTTTTGACGGGAAAAAACGTGCTTAAAACGCGCTAATGTCACTATTTAGTCGAATACCAATGATTTAGTATGAAAAAAGTTCAAAAAGCCTGCCAGGCTTAAACCTGGCAGGTTTTCATAAGACAACGATGTAGGTAACTTTCCCACAAATTGTCGCCATACGCGGTCACAAACAATAATGAAGCATCTAAAATATAGATGCTTCACTTTTGTTTGTGACCACTAGTGACATGTTTGACACATGTTTGAGACATAATGATTCTAGATAGACGAACCCCATACCACGCCCATACTTTTCAGTAACACTGCGCGTCACTGACAGCTCGACTGCAAAACGCTGCACCGTCACTTCGCAGTGTAACTATCATACGTTGGGTTTACGTAACGCGTCGATCGTCAGATTGGTTCTCACCCCCAGACCTCTGCTAATACGAAACCTTTATCAAAGTCTAAGAAGTCCCCCTCCCCCTTTCTTCGTCCCCTCTAGTTAGCGCACGGGTATTAGTCTTGGTTAAGCACGCTTAGGGGTCATTAATCGTTACTCTTCGTTTCGATTTCGTACTAATTGGTGAAAAATAGTTTAAAACGCCTTTTAGATTGGTCTTAGTTTGCTTTTAGAATCTCTAGATAAACATCATCATCATAGACAGCTTGTTATCCCACTGCTGACCTCCCTTATATGCTACTCGTGGCTATTTTAGGCCTTTTGCACCTAGGTCTTCCTTTGTACGCCCTGTACGACAACGAACACATATACCTAAACCACAGATCATAATCTAGACTAGGAGAATGATACAGAATAATGATTCTAGACATAGGATGACGTAAAACTCTTTCAAACATTTCCAAGAATTCACAGAATCCACATAATTGTAGCGATCCTTTTATTCTAAGATAAAACAAAAATTATATCTAGAAATATAAACAGGATAATTTCGGCTGATGACAATCTTGTTACAACTTTAAATAAGCATTTCTTGGATCCAATAAAAAATCTAATTTCGACCCCAATTGTCAGGGTTACCAGCACCGACCAAATCTGACGGCTACAACCAAGTATCAACACTCAACGTAAAGTGACACCCCAGTGTATTAAATCTTGATTACAGCTAATTTTGGGGGACGCTCCTTTAAAAAGTTGGCGAGTACTTCGACTTCCAACGTATTGTATTTTGTTATTTATTTTGTGGTCGCTTTAACTTCTAACGAGTTCTTAGGGAGATATTAAATTCTTTCGTATTTCAGGGCACGTCCAAGAAGGTACCTAAATTTACAGAAAATAAAATTGAATCAAAACAGCAAATGCCTCGCAAATCATGCAGATCTACGAAAGCCTACGCGGTGCTACGAACGTCTACACGCTGCTACAACCAGATACGCGAGTAGTTTTCATAACTTTATCCTAAGTAACAACCTAACCATTATGTAGAACGTACGTACGTTCTAAATCTACAAAATGTATCAATGTATGATTTAAAACGTACGTACGTTCTAAATCTACAAAATGTATCAATGTATGTACTAAATATAGTGCTAATGTGTTTTTATAATCAAGAACAATTTTATTGTTTTATGTATAGCATTTTTTAGCGTAAAATCCACTGTGTAAAATGACATTAAAAAGATCTTAAGTAGCGTAAAGTATCCTTTAAAATAAAGCTGTAATGAAAGTGTCGAGGCAAATAATACGAATCACCCGCCGCCGCGTCGGTGGGGAGGTACTGAACGTGCCACAATTTAAATGACTTTTCTTCTTCAAAAGTATAAAAATTTGCAATCGTCAGAGGGATTTTATTTAAGAGCCGTTGCATTTTGCGATATTTATAATGAAAAGTTTATATTGAAAGTGTATTTAGCGAAGCATTGATTTTTATCAGTAATGTAACATTCCTCGCAAGTGACCGCAAGAAAAACATAGGGTTTCAGAAGTTGATTAAAGCCATCATCATCATTTTAACTGCAGGATGTCCACTGCGTTTTTACCCATTTCCAGACTTTTTTGAGCTTGTAAGCTAGTAAAGTTTCACCGAAATACGTTTCGTTGATAAACGTTTTGACGAAAAAACTCTTAATCGATTGCGGCATCCATGCCTCTTAGCAGCCTTTACAACGTCGTCTTTCCATATAGTAGAAGTAGTAGAAGGTGTTTTTATAAAGAGCATTTCTTACAATCTACACATCTTTTTTTTTATTAAGGCAGCCAACAAAGGTAACATGACAAAACAAAAACAACAAGAAATGGGCTTAAAATCTATGTGTTCCTTTAATAAAAGAATGCCACAGCGCACACAGCCGTACACAGCCTGCTCAACTAATAATAATTGAGCAATTACCAGTTGAGCAATCTAGTTGAGCAGTGGGGAAAAAGCGAAAATTACCCACATCCGATACAGAGTCGCCAGTGGAAATAAAACACCACTAAATCACATCTAGTTGCATTTGCATACAAAAACTTGAGTCAAAACCATCGGAATAGCTCCTCAATAACTCTTTTCAACTACAGTTCCATGATCTTAAACCTCGCAGAAGGAGTCAATAATAATAAATCCTTCCTATTCAAAAAGCGGGACCAATTTAATAGTGGATACAGTATAGTTGAAATACAGTAGATCAGCTCTTAGAGCAATTTAATTCTTTGTTTTCTGCACTACGATCATCCCGCTGAATAAGCCGACCTTCTGAAAGGTAAAAACGAATGCCTAAAGGTTTTCATCTTAAAAAAAACTAAATAGTCTCACTTTAGATCACACAATAAAATTAACCGGGCCGTAATTTCTTATCCATTCTTCTAGGCTCTGGTTGCGAGAAACTGGTGCGTATAGAATCACCTCAATCAATCAAGACGATTCAAATCACCTAGTATATAGGACGATTCCAAATGATCTTTCTGATTTTACTGAATTCATTTTTTTAAAGGTTTTAATATCTGCAAAAACTGCTCTACACCTATACGATTTATTCCACACGACTGTTGAAAAGCTAGAAGAAAAGTAAAGAAAAAAATTCACCGATTGATATAATAAACAATCTTGCTCGTAGATGGAGTAGGTGTTAGAAAATAGTTCTGATACATTACATACCATCGATACTGTACTTTAGATAGGTACCGGGACAAAGGCATCGAATTGGCGTCGATAAAAATGCGAAATCCTCTTGCAACGAATGGAATTGCGTATTGGGGCTCAGACAGGGTGTAATCTGCCTGCCTACGGTACCCTAACTGTCCCGAGAGTTCCACGAGTACTCTGCACTTACAGACATAGACTAGGCATTGAATAAGAAAACGACCTAATACTATGATAATAATGATGGTGCCGGTTTGCAGTACCTACTTTTTACAATAAAAAAAGAAACTGCTTAGTTATAGCTGCATAACTAAACCTGGGTATTTTTTTTCAATCAATTGTTCAGAGTTCTAAAGTTTTCTCTACGTTGCTCTACATCACGAAGTTTCGCTTGTCAAAACAAGTATAGAAAAAAACTTACTAGAGTAGGTACTAAATATTTCGATTTATGTAGTTAGACGCACGAAGAAGGTAATTTCCGAGAGTCTATAGAAGCTGTCACTTCTGTTCAAAGCGCCAGCTTCTCTGTGGGCGGTGCATGGAATCGCGCCAGAACTAAATGAAATTGAAATTAGCTTTCTCTCCCCAGAGCCACTGGCAGAATTTTCCAAAATAAAAGCGTATTATATTTTAAAATACGATTCCACTCGCTGTAGAAAATGGGAAAGTCCGCGGAAACTTAAGGCGTCTGGGAGGAAGTAAAAATGGAGATCACTAACCCTTTAATCTATGGGATCTGTTGTTTTTGCAGTCTTGTGGCTATTATAAACATAATATCTAGTACTTATAGTCTCAGTTTGCAGTTGTGCACAGTCATAGTGTTTACTCTACAGAAATGGTTCTCAAATGGAATATTTGCGGGTAGTCCAATAAAATAGGTATTGTAGAGCCTTTTGGGGCATGTTTGCGTTCGGATACATGCGCTCAAAATTCAGCCGCGCGCATACTTGATGAGCGACCGTGGGAACGGGGCAACGCGCGGACGCGTAACCTTCTCCTCCAATTCAAAACGCTTTGGAAATTTAAATTTATACAGGCGTTTCATCGATGAATTTTCTAGATTCATTTTCCAGAATTACTTTCTGAATAATTTGGTTCATGAGTTCTTCAAACTGGAATCAAACTCTATTAATATTCGATTAAATTACTAAACACATACTAACTGCCTATACGTGCGGAGCTGACTAAGCCGTGGGTCTGACTGTTGGCAAGCCTACATCTAAACATGGTCCCAGGCACTACAGTGTCCCGTTAAGTGTAGGCATAGGTTGCCTCCTGACGTTGTATAAATCATCTTCAATAGATGTAAAGGCTATACTAACTGCCACTAAAACCCAGCACAATAGAACTGTTTCTTTTACCACACTTACCCCATAGCTTCAATACCATTGTCGAAACTTGAGTGGACGAGGCAACCGTCGTAATCCGACGTCCATCGCAAAGAGAATGCCGTGGAATACGCACGGATGAGCAAAAAGCGCCTGATAACCCTTGGTTTGCTGACCGAACGTGCTTCAATAACGGAGAACTTTGAAAATGTGGATTGGAGAAGGTACCTTTACTATCGAAGCTAGCGGATTTTTAGTGCGAGTTCATTGCAAGCACAATGACGTCATTGCATTACTGTGCAAGTGTATCTACAAAAGCAGTAACTCCCAAAATTACATAGAGAACGGTCGTACTGCACCATGTAAATCTAAATTTTGAATTGCTACAGCATGTCAGGATGGCCGAGCGGTCTAAGGCGCTGCGTTCAGGTCGCAGTCCACTTCTGTGGGCGTGGGTTCGAATCCCACTTCTGACAAATCTTTTTGTTCTATAGGTCAATCTATAAAGTTTTTTTCTAGCTTTGCTATATATTAGTGTAGGTAGGTAATTTGCAAGCGTCACAAAATATGCCAGAAATTCTCACCAGTGGCAGTTTCCGATTTTTTTCCAGAAATCTAGGGGAAACCCTTTTTCATCAAGACAACTCATCACTAATTTAGAACAACCTACTGTACCTACATACCTACTATATTCGTTATACATGGTTATACTTACCAACTGTGTATGGTATAACGCTAAGCCAAATTTTCCATGTAAAAACAACTCGGGGATCTCTACCTCCTTCGGTATTCACTGGTGATTGCTATATGCCTATGCCATATCCAAATAAATACAGGTCTAGGAGAAAGTGAGGAGTTAAATTAGTGACGTGTTCAGTATTCAGACGGCGCACGTTGGTTTTTTGTTCGGTTGGCGCGCGCTCGTGCGTGATACAACCTTCTATTGTTCGCGCAAACGCCATTACATAAATAGAATACTGAATGGGTCTGTTATTGTACAAAACACACTGTGCTTTCGAAATTGAAGTTGAGCAGGAAAAGAATTCGACCTTGATACGCTTACAATCTTCAGATATGTACCTGAGGAGAACAAGATAGGATAATGTGTCTTCCTACGAAAAGGGAAGTTCCCGTGCCGAGGGACGTTTGGCTCAGGGTCCGAGGACCAATGGATGGTATTCGGTAGTATTACGTTCAAAAACCGTGCTATATTGTTTGCGCGATCTAAGATAGTTCTCATGTAGCGAGCTAGATGGCGCTACATACCCACCCAGCATTCATACTGGTCGAAGCTCGTGGCTTAGCTCGCTTAGTCAATCTTCACCGATTATCTAAGTTAAGCGACGTTCTGCGCGGTCTCTATTTGGATGGGTGAAATTATTCATAGTGGTAGCACAGTAAACCTCATTGGTGAGATGATAGGTTATAAATGTTAGACCTAGAACATTTTTAGTAACTAGGTCTAATGTTACTCGGCACCGTGTTAGATTATGCATTTGAGAGCTTTGATCCTTATAAATAAACGACTGTCGAATTAACGATACAGGGGTATTGTTTTTTCATTTTTTTTATTTAAAGATAGGACTTAGGTGTACGACCTAGTGCTCTGTCACTTTAGATGGGCACCAACAGAATATAATATTGCCCTTAGGTTCACAGTTTTATTAAAAGTCTTTTCAACAGAGAAATAAAGACATTTATTGACAAAAAAACAATTGGGTTTAAAAACAAACTAGTAACAATAACAATCTATCACATTGATTAGAAATTACATTTAAATAATTGTTCTATTTTATGCTGATTCCTTGAATATAAATAAAAACTTTTGTAACCTATAAGATTGTCTCATTAGATGACACAATGAAGCCATTTTGAAACATTTTTTTAACTATTTTAAACAGATTATGATGTTATCGACTAAACGCGCCTTATTTAACTCGTCCTCAGAAAGGTACGACGAGTAATAGTCCCAAAAAAGTGTCAAAAGTTGATAAATAAATTTCACAACGCGGTCACAACTACAAAAGTGGAATTACCTACATACTTTCCATCTTCTCAGACTTATAATAATCTATTTACACACATATATGGGTGTTACTATGTATTATAAGTAATGTATGTATTTACAAAAAAAAAGTATATAAGTATTATATCAGCAATCTAGTTCCCATAGTACAAGCTCTGCTTAGTTTGGGACTAGAGAGCGTTGTGTGTAATGTCCAAGAATATTTATTATTATTATTATTTATTATATACAGATCTATTAAACACATTACGTATTTACAAAGCGAATAATTGAGTAGAAATAATTTAAAACAGAAAGCGATATCTACTAAGTAAGTAGAGATCATTCTATCACTCAATAGTTGGACCATTTGGACCTCTGAAGATATCCAAAATAATATCATCTGAGGTAGTGTTATCAACTGTAAGGCTCGTATACTGGTATAGAAATCGTTACTCAAGATTTTTATACAAAAATCTCTTCTTGAGTTCATCGGCATACGGGCCTAAGTAAACCCCTATTATGACTGAGGAGAACATTGTAGGATAGGTGTCCTCCTACGAAAAGGGAAGATCTTCCACGCCGAGCGACCTTTGGCTCGGGGTCCGAGGACCGATGGATGGTATTCGGTAGTATTACTTATGTTCAAACTCCGTGATAACTTCGTTTGCGCGATCTAGGATATTTCTGATGTTAGTTCCTATGTAGCGAGATAGATGGCGCTACATCACTTCAACGATGCTTTCATGCTTTCATGACGTTGGGTAAAATTGAACAATTAATAAAAACATGCCGTTGTTTCAAATTATAGGATCTCAGCGTGCCCTAAAAGTGGTATTATCAACTCTACAAAAGCCTCAAACTTAGCTAAAAATTAACGCTGATACATATAAAAATACGTAGTCGTTTGAAGTTAATTCTAAATATGTCAAATAGTCATATTCTTGATTACGCTTAGAGCCGATACAGTCTCTCGAGGACATGGGCGACCGAGTGCGTAAACAACTATAGAAATTCAGTCGCCGGCGACCAGTCGACAGTGCGTATTGGCTCTTAGTCAGAATCGTGTCATGCGCTCTTAACCTTCCTTTCTTTAATCAAGCTAGATATAAAGAACTCTCCAGCTCGATACGATGACCTGACTAGGGGTCCGCTGGCTGTATACAAGAAGCCTAGTTCAGCCCCCTTGGTCTCCCATTGTTGGAATTTGGCTGGAGTGACGTATTCGAAGACTTTGAGATGGCGTTTGGTCGGCTGCATGTATTGGCCGAGAGTTAGACAGTCCACGCCGGCGGAGCGAAGATCTGAGAGGAAAGAGATAAATACTTTTATACCATTCCCCCTCTAAAAAGCTTATTTTATTCACTGAAAACAGTGAATAAAAAGCTTTTTCGTACCACTTGCTCCAAAAAGTGACATTCTATGCCACAAAAAGCGAACATAACAATAGTCATTTTTAATCTGTTAAAAACAGGGAGAGAAAATTGTACTGGATTTCTTTCATCCTCTAGAAAGTGATTTAAATTTGGAATACAATTTATACTGAACTACATCTGTGTTTACACCATTGAGTTTGTATACAAAGCATTATACATCTTTTTGAAAAAGGAATACGCATTTATTATGCAGGCCGTATGAGCTTGATGCCTTTGCTTTTCCGACAAAAAAATATTAGTCTAGGAAAATGCCGCGTTTTTGTTTTCTTCAAATACATAAACGTTAAGTTTATTTTAATTTATTTTTATAAATAAGTTAACACTTTAATCACGACCTTAGAATCCTTCACTTGCTTGTGTTTCATTTATGGCCCTCGCTTTAAATCCGTCTTTTATTCACTAGTTGCATAATATACTATTTTGTAGCTATTTAACCTGTATCTTCATTGATAAATCCATAGGTAAGGGTGCTGTAGCTAAGCCAAGCTACAGGACATGTTTGAAATCCACAAATACAAAATAATAAAATATAAATGATTTCATATTAAACAATTCCTATTGGGTGTCAAACACATCCTTAGCAACGTAGCTTTGTTTTGGTGGAAAAGTACCCTAGGGCTTGCGTTTATGAGCCCATAATTTTTTTACGATGACAATGCCATTTAGAAACACAAGTCTATAGGTAAGTTATATAAAAGTTGTACCTTTCATAGTTTGCTCGACTTGCTCATCGGATTCACCAAGTCCCAACATGATTGAGGACTTTGTTATCAAGTCGGGGTTGATCTCTTTCGCCGTCTCCAACACTTTCAGGGTTTGACGGTATCTGAAAGGAAAGACAACTAAATAAACGCATCTGTAGAATCGCAAATTGATATTAGATTATTTGTAATTTGAAATGTAAGCATCATACTTAACATTCGTTCCGGAATCTATGAATGTACATTTAACTAGTATTCATAAAAATGAACATCTGGATTGATTTGGATTAAATTTATATAAATAATATATAGCGCCTTCTAGCACGCTACATAAGAACTGGTTCAAAACAGCGCCAATAAACTAAATTATCGTGGTTTATTTGAACACTAGCTGATACCCGCGACTTCGTACGCATGCGAAACTTTCCAGCAAAATATCTGTCAATACAATGAACCTCGTAGCAAATGGCAGCTTTTGGTTTAGAGAGTTCAAGCTGTATCTAAGAATCCACGTCTTTGATTTCAATAAAATTTAGCCCATGTTTCAATCCAGAAAAAAGGCTTCCGAACGATATGTTTCGTTGAAATTGGTCCAGTAGTCAGAAGATTCAACTTTCCAAGCAAATAAAGGTCTATCTATATACACACCCCGCTCTCGGGTCCCTTACGAAGGGCGTCAATCGTTCGACAGTTTCGATGTTGTGCGCGAACACGTCGAGACCGCAGTTCGCGAGCCGCTCGATACAATCGCGAGCGGCTCGGAAGTCTGGCACAAGACATTCTACTAGGATTTCTTTGTTTCTGTAACAAAAACAAAATTTGTCTGAAATATAAATAACTAGGTGTGCCCGCGACTTCGTCCGCGTGGAATAGTGTTTTTGGGTAGCATAGCTTTTACAAACCTTGATTTTATACCGAACCAACAGCTTAAAAATAAGTTTCAAGCTTCTAGCTCTAAAAATTACGATACTTACATACAACTTTCATACCCTTTAAACCCTTTACAACACTTTTTTCGCATTAAAAAGTAGCCTATGTCCTTTCTCAGGCTCTAGACCATCTGTGTACCAAATTTCATTCAAATCGGTTCAGTAGTTTTGGCGTGAAAGCGACACAGACAGACAGACAGAGTTACTTTCGCATTTATACTATTATAAAGTACCTAAGGATTCATTTGCGCGACTTTAGACAGGCTTAGTAAACTTATATTCAATGTTAAAATAGACAACAGCTGTCTGAAAGTATATTTTTAATACAGTTGCTCAAAAAGTGGCGTATTGCAGGGACGTATAGCGTTCGGGATGTGGGCTATTACACACTCGTGTTTTTTTTTTACCTATCCCGAACTCGTGCGTTCTCTTTCCCAACTGTCAAAATAATGTCTATTAAAAAGAAAAACCAACCATGAAGTTTTTACTAAAAAAACTCATAAAGTTTTTATGATTCATGCGTATATTTCTAAAAAGAAGCTACTAATTTGTTTCAATATCAGATTTAATGATTTGATTGAATGAGTTAGGTTAAGTTTCATACCATTTCATCTCATTAAATTTCATTTTCATTTCATATCAATAAAAAAATTCTACTGAAAACTTGGCTGTATGGACATATAGTTCCCTTTGCCTACCAGAATGGGTGAAGAAAAAAAAATCTCTGCTTATATTCTACGGTTGGCGCCATTTTTCAGAAATTTTCGTTACTAAATTGCTTCATTTTTTTCGCAACTGTATTAAAAATAGTCGTTCAGTACACGTGCGGAACCGTCATTGCAACTTGTTCCGACTATCAACCCTCGCCTTTGGCTGCGCCTCGGCATGGGTAGACATTTGTGGGAACTCTTTGCAATGACAGCCTTTCCGCACTTGTAATGAAATATACTATATTGTACATACTGCTTTTTGATTTCAGTAACAGTTTCAGCCAAATGCGCAGATCCTCCGTCTGGCAAATCTGTAATGAATCAATCATTTTAATGTTATTGTAAGTTAATAGTTTATTTTTAACAGAATTCAAAAAGAAGAGGTTAAATCATTATAAAAGCATTTTAGAAATATCTGAAAAATAAAATTTATATGTAAAAACGAGTCGACAATTCAATGCTGAGGCTTTGAGATGACTGCCGTGCAATGTCTCACAGAGCAGTCCCTGATTGAAGTGGTCTGTAAGGTGATGCATTGTTATAGGAAGGAAGCTCGTATGAGCTAGTAGTCAACTCTGGTGACGGAGTTTTTAGGCCGCCTTAAGGCCTCCGTCATGGCTTAACGACTGCTAGAGCCGGGACCGACAGTTTAACGTGCCCATTGTTATAGACAAAGTTAACCTCTCATCAATCAATGGGTTAAAAAAATTTACTCCAATAATAATAGAGAAAATGATGTCGATTATGTTGGTATTTTTTTTTAAATATCCTAATTTGATAGAATTCAAATTATACCTGTCTTTGTTTCAGCTTATGAGAAAGGGACGGTCACATTTTAGAGCAGTCAAATTAGATAAGTTTGAAAAATTTGACAGCACTATAATTACAGCTGTCTTACTCGTTTCCGCTTATGAGAAAGAGATGACCACATTTTTAGTGCTAATTAGATTAGATCAAAAATGCAACATCAAAATCAACACAAATGTTAATGTATTTACCATCTCTGTCAACAGATGTCAGCACAATATACCCGAGTCCCCACTTATGAATGGCAATTGCGGTGTTGCGAGGCTCATCAGGGTCTAATGGAGGTGGCTTCCGAGATGTCTTCACGGAGCAGAACATGCAGCCACGGGTGCAAGTGTCGCCCATCAGCTGCAAAGCCAGCAAGCTCGTATGAGTTAGTGGCCAACTCTGGTGACGGAATTTTTAGGCCGCCTTAAGGCCTCCATCGTGGCTTAACGACTGCTAGAGCAAGCTACGCAACGAGTGCTTCTACTGTAAGTCATTTTAAACTGTAGGTAGGTATAATAAAGCAGGGAGACAATTCACAATACACCCCAACCCGGATGTACAGATCTCATTCGGCCACAATGAATTAGAATTAAACCCTAACGCTTATTTATTATGCGGACAGCCAAAGATTGGAACTCGCTGCCGGCGTCTGTGTTCCCGAATGACTATAATTTGGAAGTTTTCAAGAGTAGAGTGAAAGGGTATCTTCTAGGTAACCATGCTACATCGTCGACCACATCATTGCTTAACATCAGGTGAGATTGTGGTCAAACAGTTGCCTACATTGTATAAAAAAAAAACGAATTAATACAGAAGGCGTACAGGGTGAATTTTTGAGACGGGACAGTAAGGGCAGGTACCCTGACCTCAGTCAGTCCGGTAGAAACTTTTGATCTTTATATTATAAGAAAAAGGATCGATTGGCATCAAATAAAGTTTTTGTGTAAAATTACCATTTTCTTGCTGACAGTACATTTTTTTCCAAAATCTGTAAACGCAGTTAGAATATCTTAAAAATTTATAGATAGTCTCCTAAACGCGTTTTCCTGTAACTATAACGAATAAGGTACCTGCCCTGACTGTCCCGTCTCAAAAATTCACCCTGTATAATATGTAAGTATAAAGATTTAAACATTATAATAAAATAATGCATTACCATAATAGTGGCAGTAGACATGCCATGCTTGCCTCCACTCCAGCACTCTCCAATGTTAGGGCATCGAGCCTCCTCACACACAGTGCTGAGTTTCAAGCTACGGAGCTGTTCTTTAATCTCACTGAATTTTGACCCTGGACACAAAGGGTAAAATTATTGGATGTTTATTGAAAAGTTACATAACATTCTTTCAATAGTTTTTAGTGTTACATTGTTTTGCACTGCCTTCTGTTACTGCTCCGCTCATTACTTTCCATGCTACTGTTGCCTGGAAAGAAAATCAAGGTTTAAACCGTGACGTTTACGTTCAAATCTTGACGTTTAAACCTTGACTTTCTTTTAGTCTCCGTTCTGTAATAGGACCGTGTGAATCTCAAAGAGTTATAATACTGCAGTACAAGAGTCATTTCATTACCTGAAGGAATAGTAGTTTTCAGCCAAGGAGGCAGCCTCAAGCGTGCAGCCTCTCCTTTCTCACGCTTCAACTTCCCTTCATAATCATCCCAGTTCCTGGGTCTGTCTTCCGATACAAAATCTGCCAACCCTGGTCCTTCTCTTAGCTTATCTCGTATAACATCTAGCTTGTTTGTGTGTTTACTTCTCTGAAACTGTATCCAAAATAATAAATTATAGAGGACTGTACGCTTACCTACCTACCTACCTAAAATAGGTAGGTAGGTAGGTACTTTAGTTGCGAACTACGACGAAAACAGCTGATTTTATCGAGGTTATTTTGTTATACCTTGCAAATCGCAATGAAAAACTTACCTCATGAGATCTAGGAACTAAACGAGGCTTTATTGTATTTCTAATCATGTTCAAATACTAGAAAACACTAGAAAACTAGATTTTGTTTGTTGTGTTTTATTTTAGTGCGAATGCGAAACGAAATGAATGAAAAAACTTCTTTTCTTGGTTGAAGAACAAAAAAGAAAAAACATCAAGTCAGTACATAGAACTGTCAGCTATAAAAAGATTTTGTTAGGGCATGGCAATGTTTTGTTTTATTGATGTCAATGTCGACGTCTAATGTTGTCAATCAAAAAAGAAAAAAAATAACCTCAAAAAAAGAAAAATTACAGATGATGGAAATAAACAAAGTTGTTTTCTGAGTTTTAACAAAATGAGGAACGTTCAATCACAGCTTCTTGGTGATAAAATGGACGAGGCGGTCACGCATTACATAAATACACATCAACCGAGCGATGTAAGTTGCTAACAGTATAATGCCATTGTATTATTGATAAACTCTTTGTTTAACTTGCATTGGCATAGAAAATAACTTACAAATGTACTAGAGTATTGAGATCTGAAATCATCTAGAAACATTTATATGCCTTGTATAACATTATGTATTCCACAGCATGTCCACATAGATACAGATGGAATGCCCATAACAGTGCAGGATGATGGTAGCAGAATCACTGTTATGCACCAACAAACATACTCGTCCCATCTGTGCAGGTATGCAAATACTAACATAGGCCCGTATTCCGTAGCCTTACTCAAGCACTGATCCGTACTCAAGCATAGATTTTTGTATGAAAATCTCTACTCAAATCGATGCTTGAGTAACGATTTCTGTCTCGGAATACGGGCCTTAGAATCTTCTTTTTCTTTTTTTTTGAGAGAATTTTATGGCCAGAAAATCCATGACCAACATGAAGAAAATTGATAATGAAAATCAAAAACTTTGCTTGCAATTTTTACAATACTCAAAATCTACAATATGCTAGTCTATATCTATACCTACTTAAATTATAAAGATGCCAAATTTGATTGCTTGTTTGCATTGAATAGACTCCGAAACTACTAGACCGAAACTACTGGTTTGAAAAATCCTTTCACCGTTGGGAAGCTACACTATCCCCGAGTGACATAAACTGTATTACATTTTCAAAAAAATATGGGATCCTTACTATAGCCCGAATAGTGTACCAAAGGTGTAAAAAAGGTCAATCTTCTGCTTATACTTATACATTTGTCCATTTCACAGACAAGTATCAGTAAGCGAACCAGTGGGTGAAGGACCATGGGGTGAAGAGCTTCTGGATCCGGAAGGTCGTATCGCGGCGATAGTGGCGCACCTGTCGCAAAACCCGAGAACTTCTCATCATCATCCACACCACAAGGTAACTGACATAGTTGAATTAGCTCCGACCTATTCAAACATCTAAGTATTTTGGACTAGTTGAGCTATCTATAAATCGTTTGCAACGGTTTGTAGATAGCTAAAACTGTTTCATGTATTTTTTAAATATTGTAAATACTGTATTAGTTGTAATTTTTTTGTGAATAAAAAACTATTGTTATAGTACGTGCTAAATAACAGCGCAATACAGGTCATTCACCCACCTTTACCACGATGTCGCAAAATTCAATGTATGTATGGTAAACAAACAGTACTACGAGATTCGAGCGATACCGTCTTAGCAACAGGTTTGTATGGTAAGCGACAGAATTAGCCATTCATAAATTGAATTTTGCGACATCGTGGTGGAGGTGGGTGAATGACCTGTATTGCGGTGTTATTTGGCACCTACTATAGTATTTTGTATGAGTGATCATGCAATAAAGTGCTAGGATTAGAAGTCAAGGCATGTTACCTAGGCCCGTTGTGCTAATTCAGCACTAAAATTTGGGAAATTTGATGTGCCCACTTACTAGATCCAATTAAAATCGACAGTTCAATAATTTTTCAGGTGCCTTCAAGCAGAAATGAAGTGGACACTTCAGTAATATTAGATAGCTCAATAAGGTTCAATGGACAACCATTGGTAAGTTCTATTGACTAGGAGTCATGTTTAGTGGCATAAGTGTTAGGTATTTAAACTGCTAATTTCACTCTAATAGTGCATTTAGATTAGGCGGCTATGTGCAGGGAAGTGGGCATGAGCCTAATATAAACAAGATCATGCCTCTGTCTCAGCTCATACCCACTTTCATGCCTCTGCTCCCTAATAAGAATAAAGGCGATTTTGCTGTGGCAATAAGTCAGGAATTGATCGTGGCAATAATGCCAGCAGCGGCATGAGCTGAGAGTGAACGCGTTATAAACGTAACTATGAAATTTCACTAGGGTTTAAAAAGATTGACTACAATACACGTTTTGTAGGATAGTATTCTTAAGTGATTTTTGTAATGTGTACATAGGAGGTGTTTGTGTTGCCAATAAAAATAAAATAAAAGGTGTATCTTTAGGATCAACAGTCAGTGTCGTTGGCGGGCTTGCCGCCTATGCAGGCTCTACCACCTTTACAGGAAATGAAACGTTGCCAGGATACAGACTGGTTTACTGATAAGAATAAAAAGGTTCGTTTACTATATATTTTTTTCATAGTTCTAAAAACTTTACATTTTCTGCTTTGCTGTCAAGAAAAAAATTCATTTCATTTATTGATTGCATAGAGTCCTTTTCATGAAAGAAGTCCCGCGGAAATTTCCGGAACTAAATTTTTAAACTAAATTTTAAATTAGTTGTCAGGTGCTGTTATTGTGTTCGGATGCTAGTGCGTTTTTATTTGGTTTCTGTGATCAAAGTCTTGTTTTCAATGCCTAAAGTTGTTAAAAGTGCTGCCCGAGAAATAATACTTAAGGTCGACTACAGCGCCGCGTCTGTGGGACTTCTTTCATGGAAAGGACTCTACATGGTTTCTGTAAATACCTTAGATCATGGTTAGCTAAAGGAATAGTCATGTACTTACCCTTCTTTCATGTAACTTCGTCACCTAGAGTTCGAACGATTATGAAATTCGTTTGCATAGTTTAATCTTTTGATCATAAAACAGGTTTCAATTATGTGGTGTATTCAATACCCTATAATCCACATTTATTTTTGCGACAAACTAGCCACTTTCGAAAGATGATGGTGAGAGGAAGCTCGGGACAGAGAACATCGGAAGTCTTTGGGGGAGACCTTTGCCCAGAAGTGGGACGATGTAGGTCAAATAAAAAAAAACTATAAGATCTATAATCAACAGACACCCTCAAAAGCTCTAGGGTTCACCAATATTTTGTCCTTCCAGAATGATTCCCAACTAGGTCACCTAACAGACTCTGATGGGCCAGTGCTGGAGCTATCTAATGGCTCACCCGCACTAAGCCGTCAACACAACAGGAAGAGTTTGCCGCATAAGAAGAGGATATCTCGCAAGTTGAAGAGGAATGGAGGCAGTACTCCTCAACAGGTACATTTTTATAACATCCTATGGTTGAGCGGGATTCAAACCCTCAATCTTCTCTGTAGTAGTTAGCCCAGTCAACGAATGGCCCAAAAACGAGTGTTAAGTGTGTGAGAACGGTTAAGCCCTGCTCACACACCCTACACTCGTTTTTCGATCCCTTCAGAAGGTTGCTTAGGAGGTGAACATAAAAGTCCTGAGGTCTAGGCCAGAGTTAGGGCTCTTGACTCTGGCTTTGGACAACTTTGTTGAGGTGTCCAAAGTTCCAACTTTTGGGGTTTTCCCTTACATCTAAAAAAACGACGAAAGCACTAATCACCTGTTTGGAATGTAGTCAATCTAAATACAGTTGAACCATGCTGCCCGTATTCCTAAATACATAATTAATATGTGTTTAGGAATACGGGCAGCACGGTTCGACTGATTTCATACGCACGTTATACATATAGACAATAGTAATTTAGTACTTAATAATAAGAACAGCTAACCTGTTATCCAAAGCTAATCTCAGCACCCATAATTTGGCTCCTAAAACCATACAAATAATGGTTCAAACATGAACAAACGCGGTGTCTTCCAGGATTTAGTGGTGATAAACAACATAGAACCTGTAGTGGCCCCAGTGGTGGAAGAAGAACAAATATTACCGGACAACTTTGTAACAGTACAACAACCGTCACATCACATATCACATGAGGTATGACTATGAATTTAGTTTCCGTGGTCTCTTCTAGGAAGAGGAAATCTTCTAGGCGTTTCTGAAGAGTTCGCGTCCCCTTGGATCCCGTTGAGTTTCCGGGATAAAAAAGTAGCCTATGTGTTAATCCATAAATATTCCAAGTTTCATCCAAATCGGATCAGTAGTTTTTGCGTGAAAGAGAGACAAACATCCATACATTCATCCTTACAAACTTTCGCGTTTATAATATTAGTAGGTAGTAGGATAATATTATTATGAGTGGCAATTCTAGGTTCGTCCGATATTCATTTGTCAAATATGCGGCGAGTTCTACGGTGAAGAACAGCTGAAGTTCTTCCATCATCTGAAGCAACATTACGAACCGCACACAGCCATCATCATCGACAACCCTGTCTCAGATCTAGTCATGGATAAGGTATGCTAATGTTTTACTGTTTCCACAAGTATAATAACAAACACAGGCCTTTACATGTATTGAAGATGATTTATACAGCGTCAGGAGGCAACCTATGCCTACACTTATGGCATATGTAAAAGGCAGACAACCCTCTCGCTCGCGCAATTGAACTTTTTGAAGATATAATGTAACTAAATGTAATTATGTGAAATTGCAGAGCTTCAGGGTCGAGAGAATAACAATTCAAAGGTTCAGTAAAAATAACACATTGATCCAAACAAGTTTTCTAACCAAAAAATTTGCAACTAGTTTGGATCAATGTGTTATTTTTACTGAACCTTTGAATTGTTATTATCTCGAGCGAAGCTCTGCAATTTCACATAATTACATTTAGTTACATTATATCTTCACAAATGTTGAATTGTGCGAGCGAGAGGGTTGTCTGCCTATTACATACGCCTTAACAGTACACTGTAGTGCCTGGGACAATGTTTAGATGGAGTAGGCTTGCCTAGCACCTATCCTCTTAGCCTAGTCAGCCATATCCACAGGAGAGACAAGGTCAATACGTGCGGAAAGTACTTTAACAGATCACAAATAAATAAATAAATATTCACGGACACTTAACACAACGCCTTCTAGTCCCAAACTAAGCAAAGCTTGTACTATGGGAACTAGATGATATGGGACAAATTCGCAATTATTTCAATGTTAAAACGGCTGTGATATTAATGTGAAGTATATTTTTCAGATGTCAAATAGTTGTATAGTGGACAACGTGGCCACTCTCCCCGATTCCATCGTAGAGTTGTCTCTGGAAAGCTCCGTGCCGAAGACTATGTATCAGCCAATAGACAAACATCACCCTATGCCTCTTACTTACAATAATATCAAGGTAACTTTCTCACAACAATATTAGGCTGTTAAGTGTTGCCCACTTCGCTGTGTGACGGGAAGGGTATGGGCCTATGGGGCTAAATATTAAATACTATGGGATATAAGGGGACTTACCATTGATCACAGGGTAGGCAGGCTCGGGACTCAGAATCTTGAGTTTTTGAGAATTTTCTTTATTTTATTTCTAAAAAAGTGAAGGGGGGAGAGTGAACGAATGAAGTGAATGCATAGGATAGAGATGGGACACGATTTATTTATTTATTTATTTATTTATTTATTTATTGCATACATGGTTTATATACTAGGGACGTTCTCAATCAACACATAGAATTACCAAGCGAATCTTTGTCATGTCATAATTGCATAAATACGTAACAAGTACTTGAGTTAAATCAAAACCGTCACTGATAAACTAATCTTATTTTCATCTATCCAAGGTACATTACTCCATGGCTAGTATGGTGAAAGAGACCGCGCCCGTTGAACCAGAAAAATCGGATTTGTATGAGAGTTTGGATAAGATGGAGTTATATAATTGTGGGAAATGCAGTAAAACGTTTCGGAAGCAGAAGCAATGCGAAGCGCATATGAGGGAAGCACATCCTGTTAACACTAAAGTGAGTTTTTTTTTTTATGATTCATGATTCATGGCTCATGAATCATGAATCTAATTCTATAGTACAAACGTTGCTTAGTTCGGGACTAGAGAGCGTTATGTTATATGTCCAAGAATAATTATTTCTCTTTGTTTGCCAGTTAGAAGATATGGGAGAGTTCAGTGAACCCGAGGATCTTATGGCGGGTATCCATGTGTGCGTGGGTGAATACGAACAGCCATTACTACCACATCTCACTGTAGATAATGGACATGTACATCAAGATCATACTAGACACTGGTAAGTTTTGAAATAGTTGAACAAAATTTAGAAATTCTTTCAACATAAATTATAATCAGGAAGCATACCTCTGTTGGTAATATTTCTGCTTCCGTGCTGCGGGTCATGGGTTCGTTCCCCACGTCGTGAGCATTGTGTTTAGGCAGCCTAGCTAATGCAGGGTGCTGTTTGTTGGATACATACAGAATGACTCATTGATGGTAATCCTATGAAAATATAGTCATTATTGACTCTAGGCTTTGAAACCGCGCAGTTCGTGTTTTACTTATTAATATGAACGTGTGAATAGAATCTGAACTGTAGTAATAAAATCTACATCTGTGTACACTATAATTTACAATTACTTCTAGAACAATCTTTACTTTCAGGTACTCTAATAGAAACGGATCCCACGACCCGTGCGACGGACGCAGCGAATGCAACCCTTCTTCCTACTGCGCCACATGCGACCGCGAACCCGACTCCACACATACATCCACACACCCTCACCCACACAGCACACATGCACAGCCCTCACACAACACCAGTGGCAGTACGCACAGTACGCACAGTACGCACAGTACGCACAGTACGCACAGTACGCACGCACACACGACTCTCGCGCCTCAGTCGCTAGCGGGTCACGTGACGCGCGGTCACGTGACCGAGCACGCACACAGCCAACATGCCAGTGAGACGCACACTCACGTGACGCAGTCGGAACAGCAGCCGCTGAAGGTACTCAAAGGTAAGGGATAATAAAAAAAAGTAAGGCAAATCTGTCGTCAATTCGATGTGCATTGTGCACAGGCGTCATGGCTCAGTCGGTAGTAGCTTTGCCTTCTGTGCTGTGGGTCACGGGTTTGATCCCCACCGAGAACAAACATTTTTGTGTGGCAAACACAGATGTTTGTTCTATGTCTGGGTGTTACTATGTATTATAAGTATGTATTTACAAAAAAAACGTATATTAGTATTATATCAGCAATCTAGTTTCCATAGCACAAGCTCTGCTTAGTTTGGGACTAGAGAGCGTTGTGTGTAATGTCCATGAATATTTATTTATTTTTTATTTATTTATGTCGATCGAAATAATATTTTTCTTTATTTTTGTGTAGTAAAGTCATACTTATTATTATTAAGCTAGAAATATAGACGTATGTTTCTCGGCAAAAAGAGATTACAACAGATTTAGTAGCCATTTTACCTAACACAGGTTTAGAACACCAATATAAATATACCCCTATAAATAGAAAAATTCAAGAAAAGTTTTCACAATATCAGATATGGTTGCAAAATGACAAATAGCCGATGAACAGGCCGAAAAAAATAGGTCTTTAAAATATGCTAAAACTTAAATAGTATATTTGTCCTTACAGAGGAAGTCCTACAAAGAATATTTGAGTGCGAAGTCCCACCGCCTTCCTACAACAACATGATGCACGAACACGACCATAATTCCCAAGATAACTCACACGACCACAATCTCCATGACCATAATCCCCACCAACATAATTCCCATGAGCATAATCCCCACGAGCATAATCCCCACGCGCGTGATCCCCACGAGCGTATTCCCCATGAGCATAATTCTCAAAATGACGATTGTGATGAAGAAATACAAGAACAAAAACACACAGTGCAAGAAAATCTCAAAGATGTGACCCCGACGACAAATGGAAAGGTAAATATTTATAGAAATTTGAATGTACCGGGTGTTCGGGTGTCCCGAAAACTTCGAAGGGTTATAGTAGAAACAAAAAATCTACCGGTTGTTCGAGTGAAGTAAGTTAAAGTAGAAAAAAAGATTGATATTGATGGGTTAACCTACCTAAGTTTAAGAAAACAGTCTTAAAACACCTTGCAGTTACACAAAGCACTTAATTCTACGTAAGAGCATAAGAGAAAATACAAAGACCATCCAAGAAAATCACCAAATATAGTTTTAACTGATTTATAATAGCCTATTTTTATAGTCGCTAGTCTTACATCAAAAAAGATAAATAAGGAGGCACTAATATAATGTACTGTTTTCGTTTTAATTTGATATGAAAACCCTTTCTAAGTTGATATAAAAATAATAGTTTGTTTCCAGCACAAACGTCTGGAATGCAGCGAGTGTGGTCGTGTGTTTGCACATCGCAACAGTCTTATGTACCACGCGTTGTCTCACGCGGCACGTCAACATGACTGCGCTCTGTGTTCTAAGTCATTCTTCACGGCCGCAGCATTGAAGGTAACTTCAGTGAACAGTACAACCGCTTAGGGTATATGTAATTGGTCTAACCGTGTTAGTTAAAGTTAAAAAATAAATAAATAACCGTATAGAGTGAAGAGTAAAACCGCTTAGAGTGAAGAGTACAACCGCTTAGAGTAGAGTAAAACCGCTTAGAGTGAAGAGTGCAACCGTTTAGAGTGAAGAGTGCAAGCGTTTAGAGTTAATAATCGTAATAACCTTATTTACCATTACTATGCTATTTCACGCGGCTCGTCAACACAACTGCGGCATCTGTCCTAAATCTCTGTCGTAGCTTAAAATTCTAGCTTTATATTATAGAGTGCATCCGTTTAGAGTAAGAAAGAGTGTTTTATCACAACAGCCTCAGTACCTCAGATTGTCTATTTTCTAAAGGATTATTCATTACCGCGTGACTAAAAGTGTGCTTAGAGTAAAGAGTGCAAACGCTTAGAGTATTTTTACTTAGAGTACTTCACTGTACAAACCCTTTCACAAACGCTCTACTTCTATTCAATTTTAGAACTTTAGTGGTATTTTCTGATTCCCATAGTACCAGCGCTGCTTAGTTTAACACTAGATGGCGTTGTGCGAAATGTCCATGAATATTATTTTCAGATATTGTAGACAGGCTTCATAGCTCAGTTGGTAGTAGCTCTGCCTTCCGTGCAGTGGGTCGTGGGTTCGATCCCCACCAAGAACAAACATTTGTGTGTTGCAAACATAGATGTTTGTTCTGTGTGTTACTATGCATTATGAGTATGTATTTACAACAACAAAAAAAGTATCTAAGTATTCGGCAATCTAGTTCCCATAGTACAATCTTTGCTTAGTTTGGGACTAGAAAGCGTGGTGTTAAATGTCCATGAATATTTATTTATTTTGATTCAGATCCACAAAAGAGTTCACAACGGCGATAAACCGTATAAATGTGAGTTGTGCGGTCGCGACTTTCGTCAGTGGAGCGATCTGAAGTACCACACCATATCTTTGCATTCCAATGAGGTAAGCATTTCATCTATAACTCTTTTCTGTTATTATGATGAAAAAATTTAACTATGTCAAGTGATTATTGTACTCACAAAATTAAGATATCTTACAATAATACTTGCATAACAGATTTAGCAGTCATTTTAGCTAGCAGCGTTAAAAGATCATTATGAATATAAATATGTAAAATTCACCTAAACCATGTGAAAGCAATAAATATATTGAGTATTGAATATACCCATATTAGTGGTCGTCAGCAAAATACCGCGATTCCGTCCGCTTGAGGTCTTCGAGTTGCCATATTTTTTCTATGCATAGCAAACCTAAGGCTAAAAATATCTAAGACTTGGCTAAAAATATCTTGTAAATTTACCGATTTATTTTCCGCGCAAACACTACTGGTGCTATAGAAAAAGTGGTTATAATATTGATTATTACTTTAATTCCTCTAGTTTCAGGATTAGTCTCATTATTCCCGGTATTTTCAGGATAATGCTTATTACATTACACCCGGGTATTCTCAGGATAATGTCCATTACACCCCGGTATTTCAAGAAAAATGCTCATTACATCTGGTATTTTCGGATAAGGGTCGTTACATGCCGGTATTTTATAATAATGCCCATTAGACCCTGGTATTTTCAGGATAATGCCCATTACATTCCGGTATTTTCAGAATAATGCCTATTACACTTAGTATTGTCAGAATAATGCCCATCACACCCCGGTATGTATAATAATGTAGAGTTATTGCTAATAAGCCTGCCTATTGTTTTCACAGAAACGGTTCAAATGCGACTTCTGCGGCAAAGAGTTCGCCAGGAAGTACTCGCTGAACGTGCATCGCCGCATTCACACCGGCGAACGCAATTACAAGTGTGACTACTGCACCAAATCATTTAGTGCGTCGTCATATCGATTGATGCATATGAGGACTCACACAGGTATTACTTCCTACTTTGCAAGCAAGCAAGCTCGTATGTGCCAACTGGGGACGGAGTTTTTAGGCCGCCTTAAGGCCTCCGTCGTGGCTTAGCGACTGTTGGACCCGGGATCGACAGTTTAACGTGTCCTCCGAAGCACGGAAGCGCTAAAGATGTAAATGCCACTAACGGTCACCCATCCAAATAGTGATCGCGCAGAACGTCGCTTAACTTAGACTAGTAGTTCGCCCCGAACTGAGATCTCGTGATGGTCGGAGGTTAATAAAACCCGAACAGTTTTATTTGACCCAATGGTTGTAATAAAATTTGCAAATCGCTTCGAAATCGCCGTCTAGCTAAGTACCAGTATTACGTGAAATACAAAATCATTGAAACTCCAAGAAATGTTAGCTCACGTTATACTGGGTTTTCCAACTTTATAATTTTTATAACAACTCAAAAACTATTTGACCTAGAATCAAAATAAAAACTGTTTTGGAATGTCTAAACAAAACCTTATCATATGACACCCCACTTGATATTTATGTACGACTTTTTTTTTACTCGCTTTGGACCCCCATAACTTTACGACCCCTTGACCGATTTACTTCATTTAACAAACCAGTAAAACCTAAGAGTACTATCCGTATACCTACCAAATTCTGTGAGGATCGGATAAGCGGTGCAAAAGATCTCGACGAACAAACATACAAAGCATTTTTGTCCAAGTTGTCACTAAGACTTTTGTAAACCATGGTCTTTCCCGTCAAGCAGTGATACTCTCATTGCATTGTTCCGGTTTGAAGGGGTGATCTGGTTAAACCAGTTAGTAAGGCATGGGGTAGGTCCATACGCAATAGAATCTCAGTTTTTAATAACGACAAACTTTTTTTCATTCTATATTTCAGTTTTGATTGATATGATGGTCTTACTGCACGTTTCCATAAAAAAAAACATTCACAACTCTGTGAAGATATCGATTTGCGTTTCCACCGCCAAACCTTGTGCGTGTTTGACATTTTGAATCTTGTGCAAATAGTTTTAAGGGTTTTCTTGATTGTAAAAACAAATCGTTTTTAAGCATTGTGTTGTGAATGTTTTTAGTGGAAACCTACAGTTACATTGCGACACAATTCATCAATTTTACAATAATTCTCAGATGTTCGTCCATACAAGTGCGAGCAGTGCGAGAAATCCTTCAGATCCGCCTTCGACTTACGCCGGCATTTATTAGTTCACGACAAACTACGGAACCGATTCGACGAACTCAAACCGAAACCCAAAGAAAAGAAAATCAAACCAGAGAAGGAAGAAAAAGATGAACCTCCCATAGAAAAGAAAAAATCCACCCACATCACAACCTTCTTCAAGAAACCTATTAAGAAAAAATCGCCGTCCAACAAAAAAGGCGCTCCGAATATAACCGTGCAAAATAAAGATGGTCAATTCACAAGCAATGAATTAGAGAAACCACACTTCACGAAATTTAAAGTGATATGCAGTGATCAGCAGGCTTCGTACAAAAATCAACCTTATAAAGACAGTGATAGAGACGGCTTTGCTGTGCTCCGACCGCTGCTTCGAGACGAACGGTACAGAGAAAACACCGATGGTAAGTTACAAATATTCACTCACGTAGAGAAAGGTAAGGAGTATAGTTCTATCGTGCCTAATTCTCAAGTGTTGGGGGATATCAGGCATTTAGAACGAGAGGCGAGAGAAGGGATGAATGGGGAGGTTATGGAAAATGGATTTTTGGAGGAATTGACTGCTATGTATAACTTACCGACGTGAAAATATCATTTAGTTAAAAACGAATATACTCGTACCTATTTTAGGCTCTTGTATAACCATACTAAAATTGAATTGAGAATAAGAATTGTCGCGTATTCAGAATAACTCTCAAGAAAGTCTTGATTAAATTTTTAACAGTTTTACAACAAAAAATTTCTTGAATCTCGATTCAAACTAAAACTTGATTTCAGTATAGTTTACGTCCCTTACATTGAAAACATAATTTCCTCGCGTTTAGTTGATATCGGATATTTGATCAAATACTACAATAGTCTTTTTAGTAATTTATATTGATTTTTAGTATAATTTGAACACTTAATTTAATATTTTACCATAAAATAAGTTAACTAGATTAGTAATCGAAATGGTTGGTATTTATGATATGTAGTAACTCCTATGTCAACAAAAATGTATATAAACTATTATTTAATTAACATTTTTTGCTATACCAAAATGCTAGTTAGGTAAGTTTGCACTAATAAGCTATCAAATATTTTTATAGATATAGAAAAAGTTTTGTGTCAAACATTCTAAGGATGTTTTCGTACAGGGATATTAAAAGATGTCTTCAAGTATAGCTTTAGCCGCATTCTTACATGACGAGTATTATGCATTTTAGAATCGTATTCTTAAGACGCTGACGACCGACAAACAACTTCTCGTTCGCACATTTCGACATTTCTAAAGATATAAAATCACTGAAATTCAATATCCAAAATTGCAATAATGAGAAATGGAAAGTGGAAAATAAGCTAAAAAGCATTTTTCTTGCAAATAAACCATTTCATTTCAAAGACTAAAAAAATCATTTCTTGGTTGGAAAACTTGTGCGGATCAAAATTATATATATGTAGAACCTTGTGCAATGGCATTGCACACAACATGGTTGTTTGCGATTTTTCATTTTCAATTTCAGTTAGTCACAGAATACCAATCATTTAGTATGAAAACAATGAATGAATGAATGATTTATTTGCGTGAAGAGTGGTACATATTAGGTCTTAAATAAATTATTAATTCTCACACTTCGCCAGAGAAACCCAGCATGCAAAATTAAGATTACGCTTATGTTAATATAATTCAAATTTAAATATGGTGTAATAACAATAATCAATAAATTAGGTAAATGGTAATAATAACATATTTCAGATTCAATAATAATTAGTTAAAATTATAAAAATAAATCATTGACTTTATATAAACATTTATCAACTAACCATGTATGTAATTTTCTTTTAAATGTATTGTATGGCAGTTCTCTAATAGACTTAGGAATCCTGTTATACACCTTTATTGCCATTAAGTGTCCATTTTTGTGACTTAAAGCAGTTTTCCGAGTTGGAATTAGCAACCGTGTAGGGTCCCTTAATTTTACAACAGTTCAGAAAACCTGCCAGGCTTAAACATGGCAGGTTTTCATAAGACTAACCCCCACAGAAACGCATAAACATGTTGATGCAATGTAAATCACAATTGTAGGTTTTAATATTATAATTTATATCTTCAGAAATGTGGCAAAGTTCGAGCGAGAAGTTGTTTGACGGTTGTCAGCCCCTTAAACAATAATAAGATTGAATAACAGTTTAAATACCAACCGAATGGGACCTGATTTACTTAGTTCTCGAAAGACTGATTCATTTACGACATAATAAAGGCTGCTACAGATTGGGCGATTTTGCTACGAGTTCACGCATGAGTTTTGACGCTTACTATACGATATTCTTGAACGAGACGTTACTTTCTACATTGTTATGTTGCAATATCACTTGTCAAAGTAGTCTTTATTAGTATAACTCTGCCTTACGTGCTGTGGGTCGTGGCCGTCGTGGGTTCGATCCCCACCAAGAACAAACATTAGCTATTGGCAATCTCGTTCCCATAGTAAAAGCTTTGCTTAGATTGGGACTAGAGGGCGTTGTGTGAAATGTCCAAGAATATATTATAACGCGCGTCAAAGCTTATGTCTGTACGTGCTACAAAATTGCCTAATCTGTAACTGCCATATAATATAGGAAAGTGCGCTTATAATGAAGCATAATCATTAATAATGTATGTAATAATTAATAATGGTGTCTATTTGGATCATTATTTAAACCATTATTAGTAATGGTCAAAATAGACACTTGTACAAATATTTAAACTTATAAATATATCTGGCTTCCAATATGCGTAATAATAATCAGTTATACGTAATTGAAGTGCTTCTAAAGTTATAATAAACTATGAATTCCTTAAAAATGTGATGAAGAAGTATTATTAGAGTTGAATTGTTAAACATTCAATACCTATTTTAATTATCTGGTTTATAAAAAATCGTGCAATTACAGATTATACTGGGGGTAATTAGACTACTCTTGAAATCTTCCGTTTATTCCATCCAGTCCTACTAGTAGTTGGATTATCTAACTGTTTGGACAGAAATTAGTATGATCATTGAAGTGGATAGTTTAGTAGCAGTGAACTAGGTAACTAGTAGTATTTTTGGAATAAAATTTGTGAATCCAAAATGTTCGATTGGTCATTGTAACAATTTGGAATAATTCTGTCCAAACAGTTAGATAATCGAACTAAGTACTGGATGGAATGAACAAAAACTTCGGGGGGTTAAACTCATTATAAATATAACTTTTTCTAAGGAACCAGCAGTATTCGTGCAAAAACAAAACAGCTGTCCCATTCAAAATGTATGAACCACTTTTTCTACAGAAAAAAAATTTGCTGTTCATAGTTTTTCCAGATACTTGCATTTTGTATGGGACAGCTGTATTTGTTTCGCGCGAATACTAAAAGTTGCTTAGAAAAAGTGGTTTATTTTCATGGGTGCTTAAACCATCCGAATTTTTTTGGAATGATCTTATTCCGCCCTGTATAAGCACGACATTTTTTTTAATTTCTATTATTACCAATCGAAAAATATACAGTTAAGAATGAAATGAAGTATTTAAATATTTTAAATAGGTATTTAAAATTATCCAAATAAATGAATGCTTATTTTAAAGAATTATAGGTAATTCTGTCAGAGGAGTAATTAAGTCATATGGTTATAACTCCCGGTTTTGCATGTACGTTTCTATATATTTTTTAATGCACTATGAAATTCTCTACGTGTACATAGATGTCTCATTTATGTAAAGCCCATGGAACGGAAGTTATTACCATGTGACTTAATTACCCCTCTGACGGAATTGCCCACTGTATTTAAAGCTGTCCTACCACCGCATTTTCGAATTTGACGCACAGTTGGATGTTTTAAAATGACCCTTGTGATATATCAGAATAAACATAATTTCTCTTTGACTGATTAATGTAGTGGGGTGTGCAGTTTTAGATTAGACGATCAACAGTTACGATAATAGGTACTTTTTATTACAAATTTTACAAAAGTTTAGGTTCTCACAGTTGTTCTATCTCACGAAGTCCTACAGCATGCTTGTGTGTACACACTCACTTTGGACATTCCCATTCTTTCTTTATACTTTATTGTACACAAAAGTAACGAAATTTAATGGAACTTAAAGATATATCATGTACAAAGGTGAGCATAACCCTAATGAGACATTCTCTACCAGCAAAAGTTCCAAGATAGAGACTAGAATAGTACATTATGATACGAGTGCGGTGAGTTGAAAATTACAGCCGAGGCGATATTGCCAGCCCGAGCCGTAAGCGAGGGCTACAAGAAAGCAGAGGCTGTAATTTTCAAAGCGCACGTATGTCATACGACGTTTTATAACACATTTGCGAGGAAATAAATAAAAGTCGGGACTTTCTTCAAAGAATAAATCTTTATTCACTTGTTGAAGCAGTTAGAAAATTTTTAACAATTTGTAAAAGAATTAAATGCTTATTTTTTATCGTAGAGCGCGGCGCGCGCCCCCGCCCGCGCGGAGCATCTTGATAAACCGTGCGTTTTACATTACCATAACGCACGAGTGCGTAATGACATACATTACGATACGGAAATTGCCGAAATAAGAGACCCTTTACGAGCAAATGTGTTATAAATAAATTATGATGGTGGGTGCGTATACTCAAAGGTCATTAGGAAAAAAACATATACCCGAGTAAGCTAAAACACAGTTATGATTTCTTCAGTTCTTTGTATCTTGATACGTCACGCTCTGGAGCTTACGCACACAAACGTAACCAAACGGTCTTCGTAAAATAGATCAACTTACCTCAATTTTAGAACCAAATTCACGAATACTACTTGAATAATAGTGGTACTACTGTTGTTGTTCACCAACGTTCAACTTAAAATTTGTTTTTTTATTTATGCCATTGTAATAATCAGCAGTCGTATTATCCTATGGTTATGATAATCATTGTTTAGCGTGTTGGTGAACGCCGACTTTTGACTGTAAATATTTATAATTTATTACGTTTCAATAAAAAGATGAAATCGTTACTTGATTTATTGATTTCAAAAACCGTGTAAATAGTTTTAACTAGCTTCCGCCCGAGACTTCATTTGCGTCCAGTTAGATCCCGTTGATTTTCTGGAGTAAAAAGTAGCCTATGTGTTAATCCAGGTCACGGACAATATATATTACAAGTTTCATCCAAATCGGATCAGTAGTTTTTGCGTGAAAGAGTAACAAACATCCATACATCCTTACAAACTTTCGCGTTTATAATTAGTGATTAAACGAACTAGTGAAGTTCTATCATAATTATACGAGTGCTTCGTCTGAAGATTAGTAACCTGAAAGATAAATGATTAGAATTCAGTACATATTGTAGTTACGCCTACGTGCCACCACTCTATTACACTATTTGAGAGTTTTTTTTTTTTTTTTCTCTGCGGGTACTTATCCTTCCTGTCACCCGCGCTCGCTCGTCTCTTCATTAGTTTAGAGCTGAAGACCTTAGTGCTCCCATTTCCTGAACCTGACGTAAGGGCCGTATGGGCGGGCGGGGGTTACTAATCTTCAGACGAAGCACTCGTATAATTATGATAGAACTTCACTAGTTCGTTTAATCACTAATTATAAACTATTCACATGTTACAGTGTGAGCTTACTATCCCATTGCATATGTTTCAAATTTTAGACTATAATCTAGAATCATAAGCTTAATCAAGGCTTAGCTATTGATTAATGATAGCATTAGCTAATGCGGTTTCGTCAGAGTTCAGAACAGTTCTGTTATAGAATTTGGCGAAAGTGCTGGAGTTAGCACTCCAGCCAGCTGTTTTCCGAATGTGGTCAATGCTGACCCCTTGCGCGAGAGCTCTTGACGTAGCCGCATGTCGCGTGCTGTGCGCACTATAGATAGATATATCGATACCGCTGTCTTGCAGCGTACTCTTAATCCAACGACTTATTGTTTGAGTGCTGACAGCTTTATAAGGTTGTCGAGAACTCACAAACAATGTATCGCTTTTTCGTAAAGATGCTGTTCTATTAATGTAACACGTTAATGACTGAGCAGGACACACTTGGGGCTTTTCGTTGAAATAAGGAATCTGTAGCAAAGGTTGAGCAGTGCCGACTTTTGATGTTTTTATGAGGTCAGGGATTTTTATTAAGATTTTTGTTGAAAGAATGCTAATGTTTTGTATTTTTATCATAGATAAAGTCTGAATCCTATGTGCAGTTATGAGCGCCAGTAACGTTGCACATTTCTTTGAAAGAAGTTCCAGAGATATGCGCTCGTTTGGATACCAAACTTCTAACCAATCGAGTACACAGTTGGGATCCCATGTCAAGTCGTACTTGGGCGTGGGAGGTCTTAAACGAAAAACACCTCTAAAGAACCTTTGAATAACAGAATTTTCCGAAATTTTGGGATCTAGAATGAGAGCAAGTGCTGCCCTGCAACTATTAAGAGAGCCATAACGGCTGCCATTGTTAAACATATCCGTTAGAAAAGCCATTACTGTTGCAACAGAGGAAGTATATAAGTCCGTGTTGTTATTACTACAATAGCTATACCATTTCTTTAGGTAAACACTATATTGTTTAAATGAATTTTGCGATATAGAGGCCAACATAATATCTATGGATGTTTCTGGTACGGCTCGCCGCAGTAGTGCTGTCCGGATAATATCGCGGCAGCAAGGCTCAGGTTGGAGTGGAGGTTCCGATTGCTGGAATGAAAAATTACAGGTCGTTCAGTAGGTCTGAATGTTAGTACTTCTGACACTACGAGTTTTTGAAAGATTGGGAACCAAGGCTGGGTAGGCCATAATGGGACAATCATAATGCCTGTCGCCCGATCGGTTATGATTTTTCGCAAGGTTTTAAGTATTATGGCGAAAGGCGGAAATGCGTAAAAATAAATGTATGACCAGTTGATCGTGAACGCATCCACTGCTATTGCATTCGGATCTTTGAACCATGACACATACTTCTCGCATTTGTTGTTGACTCTGCTGGCAAATAAATCTATTGTAGGAACGCCAAAACTATTAGTAACTTTTTTAAAATTAGAATCTGTCAGCTCCCATTCGATATCGGGATGGCATTTTCGAGATTCGGCATCGGCAATGGCATTATCTTGAGATTTAATGTAAGAAGCGTAAACGAAAATTCTTTTTGCTTCGCACCATTGCCATATATCTTTCGCGACACGTGCTAAGTGAGGAAACTGAATGCCCCCCATCCTATTAATGTAAGAAACTGCAGTGGAATTATCGACACGTAGTAAGATTTGGCAACTATATAGATCTTTTGTAAATATTTTGAGTGCAAAATACGCTGCCAATAATTCCAGCTGGTTGATATGGAGCTTGCGTTCGTGTTCGGACCAGGGACCACTAGCGGTCTCCCAGCCGCACGCGGCGCCCCACCCCGTAGTTGAGGCGTCAGAGAATATTTCTACAGAATATACGTTATCCATTATTCTGTGCTTAGGGTTTTTGATGGCATGAAGCCACCACTGAAAATCCGAAGATAATTTTAATGGAAGGTTCATAATCTTGTCAAAATCGTTGTCATTTTCTAAACACAAGAATTTTTCGCGTTCAAATTCTTTAGTATACAAAAGGCCGTATTCGATGGCCGGACATGCTGATATTAATAATCCTATTAATTGAGCGAATTTTCTGATTTGACATCGAGATTTCCTGGAGAAGGATAATATTTTTCTTTGGATGTGAAGTTGTTTTTCAACTGGTAAGCTTATTTGCATAGTTTTACTGTTAATTATAAATCCTAAAAATTTACAAGATGTGGATGGAATCAGATTACTTTTTTCTGTATTGATTATAAAACCCAAAGCTTTAAGCAGTTTCAGAGTAACGTGTACATTGTCTAAACATTCATTATATGTACGTCCAATAAATAAGATATCGTCTAAGTATATTGTTGATATGTAACCAGCGGACCTCAACAATTTTACAACAGGTTTCATAAGCTTTGTGAAAACGTACGGCGCTGTATTAAGGCCAAATGCTAATACATTAAACTGATATAGCGTGTTATTCCATATGAATCTTAAATATTTCCTAGATTCTTCGTTTACATTGATCAAGAAATAAGCATCTTTCAAATCAATTGATGCTAAAAAACAATCTTTGGAAACTAATTTGATAGCTGTTCGTAAGTCTTCTAATTTAAAATGACTTGTCGAAATGAACTTATTTAACTTTTTCAAGTTTAAAATGAAGCGCATTTTTCCATTCGGTTTGGGCCTTAAAAAGACTGACGATATGAACTCATGTTCATTATGGGTGCACTCCGATATTGCTCCGATGTTGAGTAAGCCTCTCACGGATGTATCAAAATGCGTTTTTTCTAATTCTGAATGTTCTATCGATATCGGTAGGTTTTGTTGGACAACGGGTTGAGAGAATTGTATTCTATAACCATCAATCCAATCTAAAATCAACGAGTCAGTGGTGATCAGGGACCATTGATCCCGGAAGAGAGACAGTTGTCCCGCATAACTTACAGGGTCTACCGGCGGCGCGTGTGCCGCCGCGGAGGCGACGACTGTCTCGATGAGGTCCCGGGCTGACTGCGGTGGTATGCAGGCTCGCGGCTCCTCACTGCTGGTCCCGGCGGCCTGCGTGTTAAGGCCGCCGTCTTCCAGTTTTTTGCTGGAGGCTTAGAGCTGGGTGTTGCAGCTGGTTTCTTGAAAGTTTTGGGAGCTTGAACTTTCAGGTCGGTCCCGGACTTGTTGACTGCTTTCGCCGACCTTAGACTGTCGGATAAGTTCTCTCCAAACAGATGCTTATCTATTTCAGTGTTTGAAAGATGCTCTTTCATATCTTTTTTAACTGAAAACATGGCAAAGTTTCGTCTTGCTTTGGAATCCGTAGATTGGATGTCGCAGAGGAGACGACCTGTATCCATTAGCTTTTTGAGAAGCTCTTGATTGATCTGGGAGGATGAGAGCTGATCGGTGACCGCTGAGGCTATGCACGAAATGGCAGTGGCGATCTGGTTTTGGCGAACTTCGAAGCTTTTGTCCCTCTTGACCATCGCCTCAGGCAGCGCCGCTTTTATCTCTCCATTTAGAATCGGCGCGGCAATTCTCGTGCAATTCATAGGGATTTTATATTTTCCCAACAACTATTTTCTTTGGGCTGGATCCAACCCATGAGTCGCAATGTGTTCAAAGCGAGTCGCTAAATCTTTATGAACATCAGGACCATATTCGATGGTTGCTGAGGGGTCGTCTCCCAATATCTCCAGTAGAACAGTATCGAGCGCTGCATCTGCCGGTGCATTTTCATTTATAGATGGAGTATTATCGGGTACCGGCGATATATTTTCATCTAACATCGATGCGATAACGTGTTGGTCATCCGGAGAGTCACTCGTCGAGGGGACACATCGGACGTCTCCGTCTGAAAGGACGTTGACCTGTGTTAATTTTTTGAAGGTGGTTCAAAAAAACTTTTTATTGCTGTAAAGCATGAAAAAACCGCGTGGACGGTGACGGCACGATCAATAAGACGTAATTCCCAAAGAAATACGCGCAAACCGATCTTTTGTACCTGATAAGTCAGTAAGATATAATTCCCATAGAATTATACGCAAACTGATTCGATGTGCTATGTATGAGACGGTCCCACAGACAGCTCGAATCACATTAAAACATGTCTAAATTATTATTCAGTAAGATATAACTCCCACAGAGATATACGCAAACCGAATTTTATAGACAAGTAGGTACTACTTATGCGAGGCATATTGCCGGTAGGTACCAAAAGTTATCGCTTTGTAAAAATGACACTTTATATTTGGAAATAGGTTACCTTGTAGGTCCTGCAGAGAAGGCGAGGGTTCCCTCGACGACGCTGGAGATGATGCCGACGATGAGGACGATGAAGAATCGAGAACGCGAATTCTCCGTTTTTGAGACTTGACGAGCTCATTTTCAAGCTTTTTCAATTTTTTCTTGAAGTAATCAAATGTATCGTCGTTCTCGCGTTTCCTTTTCGGCATAATTGACGTAGATATCGAAAATAATTTCGTCGCTGAATTTATTTTTCGTAGTGTTGAGCGGTGAAAACACTAAAGACGAATGAAGAGACGAGCGAGCGCGGGTGACAGGAAGGATAAGTACCCGCAGAGAAAAAAAAAAAAAACTCTCAAATAGTGTAATAGAGTGGTGGCACGTAGGCGTAACTACAATATGTACTGAATTCTAATCATTTATCTTTCAGGTTACTAATCGAAGACGAAGCACGAAGTATAATATTAGTAGGAAGTAGGATGTGCTTTTTCTTATTTCTATATTTTGTCCCGCTCACGGATGCACGAGACATAGTTATTCCTTGTAGTTTAATTCGCCTTGTTGTTTCTTGACGTACAAACTTTTAGCTGCTTTTTCTATCAGTGTGGACTGTGGAACAAAACAGGAGAGAAAAACTATTAAAGCCGGTTTACATTATTCCAGTCCAGTAATCCAGTCCAGGTGCTGAACTGGATTCGTTATCGTCTACATTATTCCAGTAATTTAGAAGCCGTTGAAACGTGAATACTACAGTGACAATGATTTCATAAAGAAATCAGTTTGGATTGGCCGTCTACATTATTCCAGTTGCACTGGATTGATCGCACTGGATTCAAAAGTAGACCACGAATCCAGTTACTGGACTGGAATGCTTACTGGATTCAGTTCATTCCAGTGCCGGTTTACATTTTTCCAGTAAGCAATCCAGCACTGGACTGGATCGCTGGACTGGAATAATGTAAACCGGCGATTATAGAAATATGAAAACAAGTGAAATATGTGTAAGTGACTGTGCAACTTACATAAGAAAACCTTAGTGCTATCTCTAGGTACAATGAAACTTATTATTTGTCGTTGGCGCCAAACAACTTAGTCATTTTTCTTCAAAAAATGACTCTTAACATATTTAGTGACGTCCTAAACATGCGGCAAATGAGTCAATGTTTATGCTTCACGTACGTAGTCTGTCCGTAGCTTACATACCGTAGTGTATAAACACCAAATATTTTAGTGTGTGAACCGCTATTGTGTGACGATGGGATGACCGCATAACTACTGTATGATGGGTATTTTGCTTCCGACTAGTCCTAAAGATTCAAAGGCCTTCTGAATCTAATTGTCCCTGGTTTCGGCACCATTTATGAATCTTGATTATATCTCGTTACCATAGAACCTTAGTAGGGCACGGTGTTGCTAGGCCAGCTGTGTTACCTGACATAGAACTCCAGGATTTAGACGCAATCGATTTTTAGACCCGTAAGCCGATGAAGAAATCATTACTCGAGCATAGATTTGAGTAGAGATTTTTATACAAAAATCTATGTTTGAGTCCGGATCAGTGCTTAAGCATTAAATCAGTATACGGGCCCTATAGTAGTAAATAAATCGATTTCTATTGTAATTGAGCATGTTGTTGTATCAAGTAATCCAATCGAATTGCCCAAAGCGTGTCAACTTAGTTAACTAAAGACAGTTAATAATAATAATAAAAATAAATATTCACGGACACTTAACACAACGCCTTCTAGTCCCATACTAAGCAAAGCTTGTACGATGGGAACTAGATGGCTGATAGAATACATACATACATTTTTTTTTTGTAAATACATACTTATAATACATAGAAACACCCAGACACAGAACAAACATCTATGTTTGCCACACAAATGTTTGTTCTCAGTGGGGATCGAACCCACGACCCACAGCACGGAAGGCAGAGCTACTACCGACTGAGCCATGACGCCTGTCAATATCTGCCTGAGTTCAATTTGTATTCCACTCAAAGAAATTTTAGGTAATAACGTCACTGAATGATCATTAGAAGAATATTGCATTCGATACACGGATTCACACCTTTGTGCGTACAAGACTAGAAAATATTTGTATAGAGTTAATGATCGCGCGAATGACGAGCGACCCAGAAAAATATTTGTACCCTTTTTATGGATACGTTACCATTATATTCCCGTGAAAAATAAAACAGATTTTAGTAGGTATGGCTAATTATAAAGTAAAGAAGGATGTCTACTAAAGTGCTGACGATACACAATAATGGTAAGTGTATTGTATTTATTTATTTATTTATAGGAAAACCGACAGCACATAACATAGATTAGGTACAAAAATGGAAACAGTGGGCCAATTAAAGGTTTTCACGAGTAGAAAAGAAATAGATACATAAAAATGTGAACAAAACATAAAAACAATAAGGTAGTAGAAGAGCAGAAAAATAATAAAGTAAAAACATTTTAACAAAGAGTATAGAAAGGAAAAAGGTTTAGTGTTAGGTCTAGTAAGAGCCTCATTTTTGCGAAAAAAAGTCGCTACTCAGCCGCCGCCTCACGGATTCCACACTGGAGCAAAACAGATCCAGATCAATTTGCTTTGATAGTTTATTGAAATTATCACCAACTCGCCATAGAAACGAATTTTGACGATAGTTGGTTCCAACTATTGATATATAGATGGGAGGGTTAAATCTAACTCGTTTACGTGGCACAGCAAGACTGACTTTACTGAGAAGATCGGGGCTATTAATTTTATTATTAGTAATTTTGAATAAGAGGGTTAGGTCGGCTATTTCACGTCGCTTGCTGAGAAGGAGAAAGTGGAATTTTCTACATAAGTCTAGGTAGTTGATAGAATCATATGGAATTTTTAAACGAAAGCAGAGATATTTAATGAATTTAGTTTGAATGCGCTCAATTCTATTAACATAGTTTTTTTTAACATTGTTGATAAATAATAATATTATTTGGTTTATTTTCTTTTCAAATTTTTTTCAGCGCATACGGACAGAAGTTCCTACTGACGCTGTCGGGAGGCTTGCATGTAAGTACCACAGCAATCCTGTTTTATAACCAAGCCCATAATACAAAATTTGACATTAAATTCTGTAGGAAGCTTCTATTTACCGTTTCGGGGGATACCTAGCGCTAGTCCTGAAAATCAAACTATTGCACATAGGCCCATATGCGATACAGAAATCATTACTTAAGCATGAGATTAGAGCAGAGATTTTCATACAAAAATCTATGCTCGAGTCTTTGAGTGTTTGAGCAGTAAATTAGCATACGGGCTTAAGTCTTGCGTTCATAAATAAATAAATATTCACAGACATTTAACACAACGCCTTCTAGTCCCAAACTAAGCAAAGCTTGTACTATGGGAACTAGATGGCTGATAGAATGCATTACATATATACTTTTTTTTTGTAAATACATACTTATAATACATAGTAACACCCATACATAGAACAAACATCTATGTTTTGCCACACACAAATGTTTGTTCTCGGTGGGAATCGAACCCATGACCCACAGCACGGAAGGCAGAGCTACTACCGACTGAGCCATGACGCCTGTCATCCGGCGCTTTAGTGCACACCCCACTTTAATTTTCACAAAGAAAAATAACTTGTTTTGTGCGAGTATTCATTTGTGGGGGCGAGTTAATTTCGGAGTATTTACATTGAATGGAATTCGCTTCTGGTGGAGTGAGTAAGAATCAGAGTATTCGGTGTTGGGTTAAATATGTTAACGTGTGCAAAGGTGCTGCGAGGGAGATTTTCCGCTCTCCACAATTCTAGATAATGTTCCATATCTGTGACAGTATATCTGGTTATCTATGCCAGTGCTCTTAAACGGTGAATGAAAACATCGTGGGGATATTCCTGCTAGATTTACCCATATTGGGATCTGTTATAATGTCTTTGTTAAATGAACAGTACGTGTAAAATGCACGGACGTGCCTCTATTTACCCCTTAAACATGCACAAAGATTTTGAGTGCCATGAAGCTGAAGGTTCTATTCTATTGACCATATTCTACTAGATATTTGAATGTCTTTATATTATTTCAGATCTGTGAAAAACAACTGGTATGAAAACGCTGAAATTGAATAGTACCTTGACTGGACACATTGGCAGATTTCGAGGGTGAGATTAATTTAATTGGTTAATGCCTATTTTTATTTTTATTGTGGTTAGTACTATCTAGTCCTTGCAATTTCTAAACAAGTGATTATTATCTATATCTATGATAGATAGATAGGTAATAATTCTTTGGCAGCGCTCTCGATGTTGGTCCCTTCTCATAACAGGATTTTTTTGTCGAAATACCTACTCAATGCAAGTGAATGAACCACATGGCTGGATTTATGCAGAAGTTAAGTTCATTGACATAACCATTGCAAAGGAATGTATGATTCAGTTCGCTGTTTTTTTACGGAAAAATGCAGGTAAACTACCTAACCTCCATTAACAGAATACGCTCCACGCGCGCCCATACGTTACAATCAAAAACAAGCTATTTTAAAACAATATAAATCTACTTGATTGCATTTATCACGTTTGAAATAGCGCGTCTGTCAGCGCTCCTAGTGAATTTTCAGTAAATTGACCGTTTGAAAACAAACATGTCCGATTTGCGAGGGAAAAGTAAACAAATATGGCGGGAGCGGCGGCATGAATCTGCCACGCCACGCGCGGGCCCACGCTAGTACGATATACTGTGCTGCGGGTAGACTAGTGTGGGGAAATAACCGGACATTTTGTTATTGTCTGGATTTAAAGTTCTTTGCATGCAAAATACAGCGTCAGTGGCCACTTGTTTTACTATTTGCATCCGGGTCGCTGTAGTGCAGGCGCAGGCTGTATTATACTGGTATTGTAGGTACCAGGTGTTACCCAGGGGTGAGGTGGAGTAGGCTTTACCCAGCACTTATCCTGATCGCGAAATTAGATTTTTTAATTGTAAAATAAATAAATATTTATGGACATTTCACACAACATTTTCTAGTCTCAAACTAAGCAAAGCTCGTAGATACTTTACATTAACTTTTAAAATTATGTTGGTTAATTCACAAATCTCTGTCCGGCAATACTACGGAATCACCGGTATTTTCAGCCAACTCTACTCGTGGTTAAATAAAGACTCATGTTTACACTCGCGTAGGCTATTAGCGTGGCTTGAACTATATCTGAATCGGCAGTCCAGAAATAGTCTCACGTACGCCGAAAATAACATAACACAGCCCATTTACCTTTTTGGGTAATCTTTGGCTTTGAACTGTCACTGTCAATGTCAACCAATTGTTTTACTTACTGTACTAATTTGTTTGGTGAATGGGCATGTTTTGGTGACTGTACAAAATTAAACATGGTTAGTTATTTAACTTGGTCTTTATTTCAATACAAAACAAAAAATATTAATGATACGTGTCGATATGTAAAGTTCCTATAAAAATATGAATTTGCTAAAAAACTCAATTTAGGTTATTTAGTTCTTCGTAGTATTTTGCCAACTACATGTTTGATTAATTAACAGTTCTACTTATGAATGTTTATAGCCTCGTCTTCAAAACTCCCAGCAATGTCCGGTTTCGTCAAACCCTTTGATCTGCAACGCCCTTTACATTTTAGATTTACGCCTAAGTAACCGCAAGGATATTCCAAATATTTACTCGAAATATCCGCTCTATGTATCTTGCAATGAGGAGTATCGTCAGTTAAAACGAGTTGTTATAAAATTTATAATAATCGTAAAAAAAAAACATTTCTATTGATCCCTCCTTTTAAAAGAAATGGAAAAGGCTAACCTAGGTTAGCTTTTTCCACTGTAATTCTCAGGCACGGTAAACCTCCCGTCAGCTTGACAACATTCAAAAAGCAAACAAACATTCAAAAAGCAACAATGCACTGCCACAATTTGACAGAAACCACATTGGTCCACACCCCCACATTCCCGAGCGCGCGCCTATTTACGAGTATATCTTTCAGGTACATCTGTACTGGGTTTATTCCCTATGTAAGCAGCGTAAATAGGAAAGCCGGGTGCAAACCGCAAACCAATAGACATCGCAATGTACAAACATCGTAAAGTCCGGATTAAGGACGCCTGTAACATTTCTTGATATCGTCCGGAATCTGCCGTTTCCGCTTGATGCGCCGCCAACTATTCAGAACATTCCCTCTTACTCACGAGACATACATTTGAATTTTCACAGATTTGTTAAATGTATGAATGGGTTTAATTCTTATGGGTGACACAGAAAAGGAGGAAAAGCTACCGGCGGTAATATGGTCGAAAATATTTCAATAGCAATCAGTCAGGAGAATGCGTAAACCACGTTGGCTTACAGTTGTTGTGGTTCTGTGTGATTCAAAGTGATTCTTTTATTACACTAAAAAAACAGTAAGAACTGTAAATTTTAGGATATTTTTTACATGAAGAATCGTTTTTTTTTTGTCTGAACCGGACATCTGCAAATTGAATTTTGCTAGCCTACTGTATTTTTCGCACCTACTTTCGTAGGTCCTCGTACGTAAATAGTACCTATGTCATAAAGCTAAACCGCAATTAGGCGTGATAGCATAACCAATACCTAATCTTTGGATAAGCCAAGTGCCCAAATCCAAACCACAAATCGTAAAAAAAAACTATCATCTAAAACACTTTTTGCACAAATTAGTGATCCTTATCCAAATGAGTGTAAATACCAATTTTGCGTATCTGACTCATCTAACGATACACAATAGGTAACAGCAGACGTCTCAATCTGATCACTTGCCGGATTTCGGACGTACAGAAGCAGAGACGGATTCAGGGAAGGTTAATTAGCGTAGCGGGAGTGTTAATTTATTCCCCTTCCAAAAAAATTATGGCCTATATAACAAATAACAAATAAATATTGCGAGTTAGCCTACTTCTCCAAATTTCTTTAGGTGCCTGGAAACATCACCAAGGTGGAAGACACTACTTCGTTTTGAAAACTGTGTTTTTTTACTAAGTAATGCAAGAACCGCGTATTGTGTTTCATGTGGCTTATTTCAGAAGTTCCTATCGGGAAGAGAATTTCTGTAGCGTCCCTTGCGAGGGCCGGCACGGGTTTTTTGAAGAAACAGTCCAGAACTCCCCTGATGGGTCCATACAGTCATGGTTACCCCAAAACCTTGTTATACCCCGCCTTTACTCCGCCATGACTTGTTACTTGCGATAGTTTAAAATGCATTATACCGTACAAAAACTAACAAGGCCACCATACGGATTTCCCTGGTGGTGATCCGGTGGTTCTGACATAATTGTGCGACTGACAAGAAATAGAGTAGGTACCTTACTAACAGCTTACTTGAAATTGATACCTAAATCTTGGACATTGGCTTCAATCACACTTTTTTAGCGATCCTAACCTTTTTATTATTATTTAGCCTTTATTTCAGATAACTAGGTACATGTAACTTAAAACTAATACTATACTACGACATCGACACTGTTATCTGTTTGCCCTTTTTAGCAAAGGCCTCCTCCATTCGCTTCCACTCCTCTCTGTCTCTGGCTACCCTTGTCCACGTTTTTCCCGCAGTCGCCGTTAGCTCGTCCTCCCATCTTTTAAACTGTCTACCTCTTTTACGTTTATTGTATTTTGGGAACCAATTCATTAGAGTTTTGCTCCACTTTTCTTTACCTCTTATTGTGTGTCCTGTCCATCTCCACTTTAGTGTCTTTACTTTCAGTGTAACATCCTCTATTTTCGTACGTCTTCTTAATGTTTCGTTTCTTATTTTATCCAATTTTCTTTTTCCAAGCATACTTCTCTCCATTGCCGATTGACAAACTTGTAGCTTTTTAGAATGCGCTTTTGTTAGGGCCCAGGTCTGACATCCGTATGTTAAAACAGGGAGGATACAGGTGTTGTACAGTTTTCTCTTGAAGTACATGTTTATTTCTTTGCTGCTTGCGCGTAGTTCCACCACCGCGCACACGACTCGCAAGAGCCTACTCGCATACTAACAGATTAGTGTTCCAGGCGGCAATGATAAGTACGGATTGGGATCAAATATTAAGTAAGCATGAACAGTCTGTGCAGAACCTGGCTAAGTCGGTTATAGGTGTTCTTACTAATAATTATGACATTTGTTTTCCTTTCAAACGAATAAATATAAAAAAACAGTCGTGGGTAACCGAAGATTTGTTAAATTTAAAAAACCTTCTTTTTGAAACTATTAAATTACATGAAAAATATCCAGATGCTCAATTACAATCATACATAGATACGTTCACAAGACAATATGAAAATACTATTAAAAATAAAAAAATCCGTCATTACGAGAATCTTATCTGCCACAGTTCAAACTCACATAAAGCTATATGGCGCGTTGTGAACGTCGAAAGGGGTGCTACTACTCAAACATCGGCAAGTTTCACCGATGTAGCTAAGGACTCGATGGGCGGTAAGTTTACATCTCGAAAGGCGGTCGCCGATGTCATGAATGCTAGGTTCGTGGGAGCTGCCACAACATGTGGTGCTCCGAGTGCGCAACTGGCGTATGTGAGCTCGGCCATCGCTGCTGCTCGCCCTCGTGCAGACCGCTCCCTAAGACTGGTTAAATTTACCGCGTCCGAGGTATTTACCATAATAACTTCTCGCATCCCCCGCAAACCCACTAAGGATATTTATAACATCTCAATGGAACTCTTATCTACCGCTGCGACCCCGCTGGCTCCAATATTGGCTGCCTTATTCAACCGCTGCATTAGTGCCGGAGTTTTCCCGATTGCACTTAAAATAAGCAAAATCTCTCCGTTATTCAAGGGTAAGGGCAAGCGTGAGGATATCGATGGTTATCGACCGGTATCTATAATTCCTGCCGTCGCTAAGATTTTTGAGAACGGTATAAGCACTCGTCTCACTAAGTACCTAAGTGATACAGGGGCCTTGTCTAACCGACAATACGCCTACCGCTCAGGCCAGAGCACTACATCGCTCACTCGTGAGGTAGTACGTCGAGTGCTTGGAGCGTGTGAACAGAAACGGCAAGTGGCAGTCTTGTGCTGCGACCTATCGAAAGCGTTCGATGTCGCTGATCACAGCGTTCTCTCGTTTAAGCTCCAGCACTACGGCATAGGTGGTGAAGCACACTCACTCATAACGGACCTCCTTCGAAACCGTCAACAAATAGTAGTCGGCGATGGAGGTGAGACTAGATCAGATCCGTTAGGGACAACAATGGGCGTGGCTCAGGGGTCATCGGTATCTAACATTCTTTTTTCACTACTGTTGAACGACCTGCCCGAGCACGTGACTGCTGGCGATGTATTTATGTACGCAGATGATGTGGCTGTAGTCGTCAGCGCCTCGTCCCTTGACGATCTCGAGCTGATATTGAATGAGGCTGCCCGCCAGGTGGCTCAGTGGTTTGAGTGGAACGGACTCGTTTTGAACCTCAAAAAGACACATTTTGTTCATTTCTCCATTTCCGGTCGCAAACGTAGAAAGCTGACGGTATCAATTAATGCGGTGCCCATAGAGCAAGTCGAGACGACTGCTTTTCTGGGTTTTCAAATTGATCAATCTTTAACCTGGAGTACTCACATTGACAAACTCTGTGGTAAACTGGGAAGCGCCTGCTACGCACTTTATAGACTATCCCGTGTGGTCTCTGCCGATGTGGTCCGGACCTGCTACTTTGCGACTGTCCATTCGCTTCTCCAGTACGGAGCTGAACTGTGGGGGCAAGCTGCCGATAGGGAGCGCGCCTTCCGCATGCAGAAACGTGCTGTGAGGGCGATCGCAGGAGTGCCGCGAGAGACGTCAGCGAGACCTTACTTTACATCAATGGGGATTCTCACACTGGCCTCAATTATTATTCTCCAGGTTGCTGTGTATGTGAGGCAGAACCTAGAATCGTTTAGAACGCGTGGGGACGGGCACACTCGGGCGCATGGCACTCGCGGTGCTGGCAGACTCGCCACTATACCTCGCAAGCTGGCTAAGTCGGTCAAGCTTACGCATGTTTTAGGACCAGCTGTCTATAATCGCCTGCCGGATCATATTTTAGAAGCACCCAGCCATTTTTCTTTTAAAACTAGGTTAAAATTATGGCTAGTCGACAGAGCGCTATATAATGTCGAAGAATTTTTTAAATGAATTTTTATTACTATTATTATTAATTTTTATTATTTTAAATATTGTTTATTTTATTTTAATAGTTAATTTATTTCGTGTTATTTTAATTGAATTATTTTACAATTACTATTTATTTTTGTACCATGACAATGTAAATAATTGACGTGTATTTCTTTTTTACCAATAAATTGATTATCTGATTATCTGATTATCTGATTTGTTTTTCATTATTTCTCTAAAAGACCAGTACCGTTTCCACGCATTAGCTATCCTTACCTCTAGTTCTTTTGCCATTATGTCGCTTGGTGATATTATTTGTCCTAGGTAAGTGTACTCATTTACGTATTCAACATTGCTATTGTTTATATTTACTGGATCTTGTATGTCGTTTGTCATCATCTTAGTTTTTTCGGTGTTCATGGCGAGTCCTACTTCCCGACTTTCTTTGTTTAACTGAGTAAGCATTTGTTGGAGTTCTTGTTTGGTTCCTGCAAAGATTATTAGGTCGTCAGCAAATCTCAAGTGAGTCAACTTCTCTCCATTTATGTTGAGACCAAAGTTGTCCCAGTTAAGACTTCGAAATATTTCTTCCTAACCTAATACCTACATAAAGTGTAGCGGTATATTATGTAGGTACCTACGTACTAGTTTAATGAGATTATTGACGGAGGCCTTTAGGCGGCCTAAAGACTCCGCTACCAGAGTTGACCCCTAACTTAGGTACTACTGTAAGTTTGTGGTGTTATTTTAATGAACGTTTTAATCCTTCTGCATCCTTTAAAAGTTAAATTTTATTCAAAAAATATTATCCTCTCGGACTGATTCTACAAAAAACAAGCCTAAATAAATATTTTATCACCTCTTTTAACAGTCTTATCTAAATCTGGTTTATTAATACTATAACTAGAGAGTCCAGAGTATTAAATTAAACCGAAAAGCTTATTTTAACCCAGTGCGGTATACTTTAAACGTTGCTGACTTTCAGAGCCTATTTTAACAGCTGTACGAATTTCAGTTAAAATTATTTAGGTTGTATAAATAATTATGGTCCATAGTTACGGGTTTAACAAGTCTTATTCAGTTTACTCCACAAAGAACGAAAGCCATTGGAATTTTTGAATCTGAATGGTAGAATTTACTCGGTGTTGAAAGACCAACGACATACAAAAAACATGATAACCGCAATATTTCTATTGGGTCATATTAATATGCATGGATTTTGTACCAAATCCAAAATGTCCTTCACTGCTTGCTACGCCGTAGCTATCCGCGTAGCACTCCCGCTACGTGGCATGCAATGATTTTTTTTTTTCTGTAAGTATATGACTTTTTTTTTAATATTTTAAAAATTAGGGACTCTATTATCTAAGATCTTGCGACACAGAATAGATATTATATAGTACTTCAAACTTGGCTGGAGATATCAATCAAAATCCTAATAGATAAAAATTAATTGGCTGTTACGATTGTACCTAGTTTCCTAGTTTCAACATTCTTCCAGCGCAATGCGATGGAAGAATGTTGAAACGTTTGTTAATTATAAAATAGGTACTTCACCCGCGTCCGCAAATATGACCTATTTAAGTCATTAGTTCGATTTCCAAGTAAACTGTTGCGGTTTCATCGTGTCTTATACCAAGAAAATGCACATACCTACATAATAATATCTGATAAACTGAGGTCGGGATTGGAATTGTTTGATAAACTAGCTGCTTTTCCCGCAACTTGGTCTACGTTTCTCCCACGCGGCTTACAAATATTGAGATTGCGTACTAAAAACTACGCGGGACACGTAACGTAGCCAGTAGGAGTTTCTGGAAAAAAAACTGAAACCCCCACTGGTAGGGATTTCTCAGTGGATATTTCTGGAATATGCCTAATACCTATATCTACCGGTTTTTTTAAATCAGTTCTTCAGTTCCGAGATTATTCTCTACAAACAAACAAATATACAAATTTTACGCTTTATACTATTAGTAAAATTGCTACTAAAACTGATAGGAGATGCACAGGAATGTTAATCCTACTAATATTCCTACTTCATAGGATTAAGTTTTCTAGTGGTAGAGCTCTTTGTGATATTAGTTCGTCCGGGGAAGTAGCTATGCTATAGGTAATTAACCAGTGTACGTTCTTCTATCGTGATGCATGCATTGAAGTGTTCCGGTGTGAAGAGTATGGGTGATCATGATATACTATACAGTACTTATCTATTTCTTATGTCCACATACCCCAATATCATCATCGTCGGTCCCGGCTCTAGTAGTCGTTAAGCCACGACGGAGGCCTAGAGGCGGCCTAAAAACTCCGTCACCAGAGTTGGCCACTAGCTCATACGAGATACATACATAATATCATCATCAATATATATAAAACTCTTTTGAAGCTGACTGATAATCAGCGCACAGCCTACACCATAAGTCCTAAAGATATGAAATTTGGAGGGTAGTATCCTTATATAGTGTAGGGGTGCTCTAAGAAAGGAATTTTGAAAAGTCAAACTCTAAAGGGTCTAAAATTAGGATCAAAGATTTTAACCAAATAATGCGTATGCTGCTACCACGCGAGCAAAGGCGCGGGCGACGGCTAGTAGTATTATATGATCTGTGCCCCAGTGAGATTTAAAATAAAATTTTTAAAAAAGTTTATACTTTCTGACTAATAGGGTCTTTGCTCATCTAAGCCCCTATTATAAGGAATAGTAGTAGTTAAATTCTGGAAATTCGAATTTCTTATTTTATTAATATTCTCTTGAAATCACTTTACTAATGAATTTTAAAGGGCTTTTCTAAAATACATACAAAATAAAGTTTTAAACAATTATTTATTGCTCAATTTGATAGTTAAAGGTAAAAACTTACACTAATCATGTCACTTTAGCTTTTAAAGCTTGAGTACAAATAAATTGAAATAATAAATACAAATAAATAGCAGAACTTGAGATTCGATGCCTTTGGCACTACTAGACTAGTCCTATAAATAACTAGTTACAAAATAGGACACAAAATGCACAATAAAATAAATAAATAAAAAGTTAGGAGCAAGAGAGCTTTACAAAAGATTACAGGATATTAACAAGAAAAATACATTTCTTTTGTGACAATGTATGAACACCAGACAAGTGCATTTTCAGGCAAACGCTGCTAGTGGCGCTTCGAGTTTGCCAGCGAATGACGAGTGACATCCTCGAAAATGTATTGCGCTAATCGCTTTCGTGTGTTAGTATACTACGAAAGTGATTAGGTTACAATGGCACTTGTCTACGATGCACCCTTGAATTTAAAAGTTATTTTGGGTAACTCCCATTTGTTCTATAGGACTGTTTTTAAAACCTTTTTTATCTCTCTAGTTCCATTGTAGGACTATTGAAACTAGCCCATTAGGGCTAGTTTTCGTTTCAATAGTCCTACCTAAATGGAAGTTACCAGATATTAGGGATAAAAAAGTTTCAACAGTTCTAGACGTAACAGTTCTATAGAACAAATGGGAGCCACCTGTTAGTTTTAGTTATCGCTTGACTAGAAGCAAATATATAACCACTTACGATTAATTATTAAATGCTTATTATTATTCCTAAATAGTGCTAACTATACTAAATTAGAAATGGAATAACATTATCACAATTTAGGAATTGCGCAAATTAAATTTACGCCTACTTAAATTATAACTTACGAGAAATACTGAAAAGTGATTTCATATTAATACAAATAAATACTTTTTTACATAATTTAAATTAAGTACATTGATCTACCTAACATATCATCAAAATTAAATATTTTAAAGCTTAAATAGTTAAAATATTCAAATTAAATAGACCTATATAACGTGAGACGGCGAATTAAAATGTGACCCAATAATCATGGAACAAAGTAGCGAGGTACTCACAGCAACCTTTGGTCCCATCATTTACTAAAACTAAAATAAATTACTTACGCCTATAATACTGTTCAGATTCATCGACTAACTTACTAACTAATAAGACACGTAGCTCAGTCCTCTGTTACGTATACCTACTGTCACGATTTAAGTCTCTGGTTTTCACAACATTTATAAAACACATCATCTTCCTTTATGTGAAATTCACTTATTACTATAATCAAGTACACCCCGCTTCAGTCGGCTGCATATTTGGATACCCACTCGAGTCCACTCCGTGAGGTCACGGTACGTCACTTCCCACACAAGTCTGTATTCCTCGTATCCTCTGCCCACCTCAATCTCCGTGCTCTCCGTTTCAGGGAGAGCTGCAGTAATTGTTCATGTTGATAACGTTTTCACTGGATTGAAGGTTTCTTCATTATTTGTGCGTTTTCTTCCTCTCTTCGCAAATGCATTTAGATCGATTCCACCTCATATTCTGGCTCTTCTGTAACAAATGAAAAGGAAATTGCAAAATATGCTCGTGGAAAACACTACAAAAATATTAAGGGGAAGAAAACTTTACTGCTTTTAATAACTGATTAAGAAAATGCAGACTCAGTCTGTTATAAAAAGTATTTCATACATTAGTGATCACACTCATGGCTAACGATTAAGTTTCATAAAACAACAAAAGCATAGTTCACAAGACAATGGATGTCAGCGCATCGCAAGGCGTCAGTCGCGACTTCTAGAGTTACAACATGCAAACACATTAGGTAAGAAAGCGTTTGTTAAACAGGCATAGGACTCAAGTGTAAACGTGACACAATGACAAAAAATTGTAAGAAACCATAATCACTCCCTGGGAAGTAACAACGGCACAAGCATTATTAAAGCTCAGATCAAACTTGTCTGATCTAAAGTTTTTCAAAAGCAGTGTCACATATATCGCGTTTGAAACAATAACAAGGTGCTGACGCTTTCAAGGCATGCATTAGTGCGACTACATTTAGGACATCCATCGTCTTACGAACCTTTCTAAGACAATCTCTGCGCTCCTCCAAGTTGGGACATTGACAGGTGCACTTACGACGATTGAACACCCTGGGGGCCGCGCACTTATCCGGCTCCAGCGCACAACAGCCGCAGCTCACGTGCTCCTCAACGGGGTACATCGCACAAGACTCCTTGTTAGTTTTAGAGTTGTACACTCTTATCTGAAACAAAACTCATTATGTCATGAAGGGCGTCATTACGCAAGTGTGTGGCCAAACTGTGTCAAGGATACGTAAGATTGAGATAAGATCTGATGCTTACCGGTATGTGTCGTGTGACAGTCTCGGTAGCGACGCAGGACCCGGCGGTATCGTACTCGCAGAGGCCGACGCACCGCTTCACCCACACTGCACCCGGACTCACCTGGGGAATTACACACTTGTTAGTACCTCGTAAAACAGACAATGCTTCACATAGCGGATTTTCTCACGCTAATGAGTTTTACGCGGATGTAAACTAGAAATTGTAATATGCAAATTACCGAAAACCCAAACGTATCTTGTACGTTGAAGGTGATTCGATCTGACGATTGTGGATCTGACGAATGCCTGTCATGGGTCGCGTGATTAGACGCGATATTATGATAAATTGATTGATTTCGATATGAGTAATGAATAGACATTGTGTAATGTGAGAGGTATTCAAATTAGTTGCCAAATCGAAACACTGTCATTGGTCATACTTTTAGAGTGAGAGAAAATTTCTTTGCAAAAATAATAGTAATGATGACTTGACTATTATTTATTGAAATAGTTCATTAAACTGTCTATAAAATAAGCAAGTATTCTAAATGCGTACTGATGATTAAGAAAATGATTTAAGAACTAATTAGGCCGTGAGATAAGAATATTGCGTTATTGATATCTCCAATTAACTAATCGGTTCAGTTCATTAAATACTGTAACTATTTATAATTTAATTGCGATTATAATAGCTTAAAATGGGTTAATTAGGCTATAGAAAAGTTAACTATAGGTTTAGTAAGTATTATAAGTAGGTAGCTATGCTACTGTTTGACGAACAAGAACATTGTAACGTTGCAATTATAAAAAATATTAGATTAGGTGGACTACTTAGAATTACTTGGAATTTAAAGTTAAAATAACAAGAATCGACCATGGTTTCCTAAATCTAGGATTCCTTACCTGCTCATGGCCCGACTTGGGATCCAGGTGTACGAAGACCGGCTTGGGTTCACCACACAACGACTGTTCTATTATTTTGTCCCTCTCCCGAGCGTTGTCAGTCCCACAGGCAACTGCATAGAAAATTACTTATTAGTTTAAATACAATAATAATTAGTTTAATATAAAATAGAGTGGTTTCAGCGTGCTATATTAGGGTTAGCAATCAGTAAAAGAGCATTGTCACGGTCTCCGAAAGCAACACTATTAAGTAGGGCAAGAAATTGCATCATTGTGATCGCACGCGGCCGGCATGAGTTTAAAATATCAGGTGTTATTGTTAATCCATCATATTCACCTTTTCTATATTCACCTTTGAGCCCGGACAATGGGTTACTGTACTCCTCACTTTTACGAAACTTGGGGTGTGTCCGGTGCGCTACCACCACAGCGGCAAACATCACAATGCACAAAATAAACTTTGCCATTATTATATTCACTTTTAACTATCAAAAAAAATATCTCTTAGTTTTTGACACTTTCTTATCACTCAAGATCACTATCAGGTTCACTTATCGCGATGACTTGATACGTGTTACTTGTTCGGGGTTTGGTTGTGTTCTGTTCGGTGTGCTAGCTGTTTGGTAGTATTATATGCCTCGACTACCGGCACGTGCGCATATACTTACTTGTATATACCTGTGCATAAGCGTGGAGGCTTGTCTTCTCGCGTTACGTCACTGCCGTCGCGTCGCTTTTACAGCTGGTTCTACGTCATGGCACATCCTTTGTAATTTCAGGGAATGCTGTCGGGTGTGTTCACTCCAGTTCACTCCTTATAAGGTGTTATATTGTATTCAGATTTTTGGTATCGCATATTTTACAATGTTTAATAAGTTTGATCAACCGAAAACTACAAGCTTTTACGTCAAGAATTTACCGTTATCTTTTAGGACCATTTTGTATACATTCTGTGCAGGTTTATGGTGGAGTATTTAACTTGGCAAATCTTAACATTTACCAATCAACATTAATTTGTGAAACCCGTGTGATTTTAGTGATTTACAATTACATACCTAAGTGATATTTATGTTATAGCTATCCCTGTGTATTGCCGAATTTAATAAACTTCAAATTATTATTATTTTTTTGCAAAATCTGGTTATATAGCTGTTTACAAAGTTCTTATAAATTGTATGGATCAGCACAGTACTATGACTGGCATTCAAATTATGATAACGCTTTGATAGCGTGTCTATTAAATTGGTCATCTGTCGTACTTACTACGCGGACTGGTGATGCCTTTGATAACCTATATCATATCAATAATGAAATAGTTTCTGAGATTAGCATCGTATTTAGATTAGCTTGTATAATTAGGCATAATGCAATGAATCTAAAATTGAGAGTAGCTATTGAACAAAAGTTTTACCGCGACGAGGGACGACGAAGAATCGGAAAGAAAATCATGCAGAATCCATCTGTTGGAGGCAGGAAGATTCAAAAAGTAACGATGACTTCGAACTTTTAAGGTGATCGCAAAGTTTTTCGAACACGTTTCGACATGATGGGGTCCGGCGAACTCGTTCATGTGTTACGTCATAGATTCTCAGTATAACTAGATAAAATTAGTAGGTAACCTACTTACACCTTGGATCCTTTCAATTCCTGTTTAAATTAATTTTACAATACTGTCGAACACATCGTGAGCTAGTTAGCGCGAACTTTTACCCTTTAGCTTTTAATTATTCTTCAAAGCACTCAAAATACATGAAAAGTTCCGAGAAAATTAATCGGCGTCATGGTTCAATGGGGTCTCACGTGATGTCACCGTGACTTGCGGTTCGCCTACCACCCCCCTTGGTTAGCACCGGCCTAAAGCATTTGTGGTCCAATTCACAAGTTTCACGTCAAAGTGTGACAGTCATAAATGGTATTTCTTATGTAAACTTTAGGGCCGGTTTCACCATGCTCTGTTACTTAAACTAACAGCTTGTTAGCCATTTAACGGACTGTTAAGATCGTTTTGTGTTTCACCATGCCCTAACCAAGAATTATCGTCATTAACAGACTGTTAAATCTAATCGCTGATCTGACGGCCACCATATAAACCAGCTAAACAAAAATACATCTGCTCGCGATTTATTTAAACAGCGTTGAACGTCGCTTTAATTTAGTCGCTTGACATATTGACGCCCGATTACGTAACACTCTGTTAGCAAGACCGGGTGAAACCGGGTCTAAGGCTAGTTTTTCAGCAATCTTTATACAGCTCCAGTGTGTGTCGTTCTTGTGACGTGACTTGGGTACTAGGTACTTTTTTGGTGACGATTTGTGAATTCCAAATTACTTTTTCTAAAACCATCGAGTCGAATGCGCAATGCACACTTGCAATTATTAAAAATATTGGTCACTGGTGTACAGTAAATTTCTTACTTCGTTAACGAAATTCCAAGCGATGTGTCGATTGGCAAGTTCATTTATGTAATACTAGCAGCGCCTCGCGGTTTCACCCGCGTAATTCCCGTTCCCGTGGGAATTCCGGGATAAAATATAGCCTATGTTCATCAGGGATAATGTAGGATTCTAATGGTAAAAGAATTTTTTTAATCGGTCCAGTAGTTTCGGAGCCTATTCAATTCATACAAACAAACAAACAAACAAAAAATCAAACCTTTCCTCTTTATAATATTTGTATAGATGTATAGATGTATAGATGTATAGAAAACGAAGACTTATTTTCAAAGCATACAAAAAATAGGCTCTCTTCGATCAGCTATTTCTCCAGTAGGTCACAGACGTTCAACAAGAATCAATTAGCTTCTCTAAGGCATCACAAAATCAGTTTTCATTTGGTATCAGCTCCGTCACGCGAGCCAAGATTGTGAACGGACGAGTTCGTACGCGTGTTTGCAGAGTCATTTATCACTCGTAGTTTCGTGAATGGAGCTATCAATCAGCATTGTCACATTGCAGACGGTGTAACGGCACACTAGTGGCCTTGGTGTGCTTTAAGAAGTTACCAGATTGCATCATCCACTTGTCCTAGAATAATTTAATATTTAAGTTCAATTATTCTAGGACAGGTTTGAATAATTTATATGCCGTGTGTTAATACTTTCTTTTATTACTTCATAGTATTTTGACAATTTTTGATGCTTTCCCACTGTAGTTTCATACCGTTGTGCAATATCATGAAATTATAAAACAGATGATTCTGTATTATTATGCTATTAAGATAAATGCCAGTTTTTTTCCCCGCTGGTCGTATGCTATTATCATTTTCATTATTAGCGTCTTTTGCCATGAATTATGGCTAGTTGGCTGTTATTTTTAAATTCGTAAGATTTCATAAATAAATTTTTCATTTCATTATTTTTGACTTCTTTTACGTTACTTTTCAGGAAAGTAGCATTTTCAACTAGCAGTTCAGCTTACATAAAGGAACGTGGTACCTATCTAAACTTCATACTTAATAAATGCATTCCCCTTGTAAAACAGAAACCAGTCGCCTTCGTCATTACTTTGCGCCTTGCTATCCTTCACACGCTCAGCCGACTCACGGGTATGACGTAGCCAACGCCGCGTGTTAGAGCAACAGTTAGCTGTGACGACACGCTTTCAACGTTTTTGTGGTTCCACGGAATGTGAAGCAGGATATCGATGACCTAATTACACAAAAATTTGGCTGAACTATCAGTTGTGTAATGTTACGCTGAATCTTGGGGTTATAAAAGTGACTAATAATATACAGTAGCGTTATTTCAGACAAGTTTTCCTGTAATATAAAACTGAAGAAAGACTGATTTGGCTTTGGTCATCATGAGCAAGTTGAATGCAGAAATGATCCCACAAAAGACTGCACAAAATTAAAAACCCAAACCTAAATATATACTCACCTACATACCTAAATCAGGTTTGCCTCCCTCTTGTTGCTTTATTAGACTTAGACCGTTTGATACACTAGGTACAGTTCTTAGGTACTTACACGAACAGCCCAGTGAAACCCTGACCTAAAGCACCTCAGTCCACAATTCCAGATGCCTTACATTCATGCTGATGGTTGGATGGTGTTTAAATTTTGTGACCCTGAATTATTATTTTTGCGCCCAGTTATTTTTGAATTTATTACAAAGTGAAGTCCTTATTTTAGTCCAAGGAATGTTAATTCGTGGCGCCTGAGTGTTCCGCGTTCAGACACGGCCGCAGCCCACGGCAAATAGTTTTGTAATTTTTGATTTACGTATTGTCAATAAAAGACGTCGCATTTCTCCACGATTACTCACTCCGCTCCAGAATGTTCCTTCCCAAACGAAATTCAAGAAACATGAACTTGTTTGGAGTTGGCTGCCAAAAACTTTGAAGAAAGGTTGTTTTACTAGATTTTACATTAGACATTAGGCAGTTGTCATACTTATGTAGTTGACGCATATTTTCTCCGTGATTCGTGGTGTTATAAAACCGCTAAAACATTGTCAACAGTTCATCACTGACTCAACTAAAAAATTCTTTTCTCAAACTCAGGCTCATTATTATTTAGATATCGTGTTGACATTGAAATGTAGAGCTTTGCGCTAGCGGGCTTTATGCATTTTTCCGTGCTACTATTCAACGCAGTTTCATTATTGTAATGACCAATCAAGCTAAGCCACAGGCACTTCAAACTGTAAATAAACTACATGAACCTACTCCTAATAAACAAGACAAATAAGAGATGAGCTATCAAAGAACTCTTTCATTATTTTTCCCGACTGCAGTTCTAAATCGGGATTATACCTAAGGAAACTAGATTACAAGTTACGATGAATAAATGCACTCTGCAATATAGACAGTGGATTCCCCGATGTAAAACTTTGGTTTCTCGTAAAGTGACACCATCTAGGTTAGATGCAAATTAGAGCAAAGATTAATTATGATTATTAAAATCTTACTTATACCATGTTTCTGGCAAATAAACAATTTCTAATTTCTAAAGTAAAGGTAATGCGCACAGAAAAGCAATTCTCCAGACACACCCGTGCACAGAAATAAATTTTACTACAACACACAGATTGCGTGTAGGTCCAGTGAAACCCATACCTACAAATTCAAACATCCGACCCGCGCACGTCCTCTTTGTGTGTTTTGACCAGCATAGTATATATCTACACATTCTTCTAGTACCTAGATATTATCTTTAGGTGTCAGCTGGCAGTATTAATCAATCGCGCTAATTGAACGTTATCATGTTCAAGAATTCCCAAATATTATCATGCCATCATCGCACAATCAAAACAGTTGTACGATAAGATTGTACAGTACTTTCATATAAAAATATTCAAACACGTGATATTACCGACGATAGTTTTTGAAATAGTTATCTACTTTTTTTACACAGATTGTAAAAAGGCTACTCCTCAAACTAAACATCTGTACCATACTTTTTTATCTAATTAAAACTTGCATATATTTACATTGGCAAGTTTTTTTTAGATAAAAAAACCTAATGAGGAAAGTCATTCCGCAATCCATTCGATGAACCTGTAAACAAAATAGAAGATTACGATTAATCGCTCCCGAGCTGTCTATCAAAGTCGAGACAAACACAAGTATTCAAACACTATTCTAACACTAACACTATCGCGGTTCGACATCCTTTAGACGGCGAATCGGTTTGACGTGACGTCTTTGAGACGATGATGATTCTCTTATTTCTGGTTTGTTTAGGTTGAGTGCTGTAATTTTTGACATCATCGGGTTGGAGTCTGGAGTCATCAAGAAGAGACAATGAACAAATGCAAGAAATTTTACAGTATTTTTTGCCAACAAAAAGACCCGCTACTGTTTTGAGCTGTGGTTTTGAGTAGTATATGCAGGGCTGCACTAAGTTGCCTTGGTACCCGAGAAACAATAAAAATTACCAAAACACTAACCTCTTGTAGAGTATTACGGTCAGATGTACTTATAGGTTGATTAATAGTATCGGAATAAAATATTTATACCATCTAGACATTATATACTCATTACTACCTATGAGGTAATAAAATGAGCTCATCTACAACAACTCACCTTACGCCTTCAATAAATTGACGTCCATGAGGCGCGCGTGAGTCAATCGGTGAAATTACTCAAATATTTTGGTGGTTACTAGGTATGTACAATGAAATATAGAAACATAAGCCACATTTTGCTGCTGATTTTGTGTGGTGAAGGAAACCGTTAAAACGCCCTTTTCATTTGATTTTTCGGACTTGGCTAAGAAGAAAAACTCAGCATAAAATTCAGTCCTAGGTAGGTACTGAGATGATTTAATTAATTAAAAAAAAATTCATTAATTAAATCCTACTTCAAAAGGATATGGGAAATATTGTAAGTAGTATCTAATCTAGGCGCCATGCGCAATGCGCCAGTCCGACGAGAAGTAACTACATAGGTATGTTTATGCACCTAAGTAAACTTTGTCATGTTGAAGATGATAAACACAAACCACAAGAATGCAAATCCGGCACCACTTCCTTATCTAACAAAATTTGCTCATCCGAAACATCTGACTATAAACCAATTACTTACCAAAAATTACTATTTTTTGATAAAGAACTCCTAAGTACTGTCAGCATCAAAACCTTAAAACGTTTTATTCATAAACGTTTTTGGTTTAATCATATTTTATTATGATAAGTAGTTTTTTTAGGATAGGCTTTTTACTTTTTAATCTTGGTGGAAAAAGAAATTGAAAAGTTGCCAGTTATTTTCGAAGATTTTGTCAATCAACTTAATAATTATATATTGACTATAGGTAGGTACCCACCTGATTAAGTAGGTAATTAATCAGGGCCTAGTAGGTAAATAAAATAAAACATTGCTTACGTAGTCATTACACGTACTGATTACCTGATTACTGACCTTACACGTAGGTATTTCTGAAAAATCGTCCGATATGATAGGCTTAATCGACAGTTGATTCGCAACTACGTAATCAAATTGCTTGGGAAAACCCAAAGTAAAAAATTAAATAAATTTATACTTTCACTTTAGTAGAGCTCCAAAACTTTTTAAAACTGAAATCCTCCTTGCGTTGATATCCTCAGGGTTGAGGGTCGTGACCTTTATGTAAGACCTTGTTCTGAATGATGTTCTTCCAGCGGGATCTGTCTGCTGCAGAACGGATGGCATCACTCACGGAGGAATCCAGTGCTAAGCGAACCCTGATCGCTCCAACGTATCGGGCTTCGTCCTCGCGACCTCTTTCCCTCCACCACGCCAGTGACTACCAGTTTTTTCAGGTTATCACCTCAAAACTGAAATAGGGGATAGTTCTTAGCAGCTAGTTACAAATTATCGAGTTAAAAACAAGTGCCAAGTGTATTGTCCATAGGGCGTAAAGTTCGGACCAATTTTCAGCTCCGGAGTTGAGTTTCAATGCTGAGCATTTCAACTCCGGAATTCCGATCACCATTATAATTAAGCGGTCAGACCGCTGACTGTACCCTTACCACAGATCATATAATACTATCCCCTACCTACATGTAGTAAGGTAGGTACGCTGGACTTCAATGTTTTTTTCTTGGCAATCTCTGGAACTCAATTATGTACCTACAATAGCCCTATTATAAAAATGTACCTATCTTTGTGATTTCATCATATTTAGGCAGTCACCCCTCTAGATATGGAGGTGACGCTGATATCATCGAGTATGCAATTCACACCGAACCTCAAATATTGACCTTCAGCTTTCCTAGAATACTTGACGTTGATGTATTCTAGTCAGTAGTAGAAGTGTGGTCGAAGCTCAAACTCTTACAGCGGGTTGTCCTTATTACAACATATTATATTACCTACCTGCGAGTAACGCACGTTACGTTGAACTTTTATTGATTTTTTGAGTACAATGAGCGTCAATTTATCACCTATTCATAATCTCAAAACTTTGGTCATGATGCGTTCGAGGCACTCGTCTAACAAACCGTAGAGCTCTCTGAGGAAGTGGTAATCATTGCCTACAGTCATCTGCTTGACAGAGTGACTAATTACAACCACCTGATTATTGTTTAATAACAAACCTATTAATAGACCACAGATCATTGTAAAATGGAATTTCGTAGCAATAGAATAATCCGCCAATACAAAGACAGCATTCACACACTTATAAGTAGGTACAGAGTGGCAAGTACCAAGTAGTAGAGCTGTCAAATTTGGGTAGTTTAGGAAAATGAAACAAGAGAATTTCTATCTTAGGGCTAAGTTATACCAGTCTAAACTTTGTACCCCGTTTCCCCAATGTGGTCCCAATCGACGAAGGTTCAAAACTTTACTCCAAAGAGCAAATCAACTGGGCAAATAAAATTATCTTTCAAAAGACTAATTCCAAATTCCGTATTCGTCACCTAAACATAATACCGCGTTCACACTATGCCCATGCCGCTGACGGCAATATTGCCGCGGACTTATTACAACAGCAACATCGCCTTTATTCTCATTAGAAAGCAAGGGCGTGAACTTGGGCCGGGGGCCGGGACAGAGGCATTATCGTGTTCACACGCTCGTGCCCACTTCCCTGCCCAAGTCCCTGCCGACTGCGGCATAGTGTGAACGCAACAAAATAAGATAAGATGCAATCGTTCAAGTACCTATCTGTCAATTTCTTCAGCGGCATGACCAATAGATAACTGCTCTCTGGCATCATGAGTCAGACCGTGCAGACACTTGACCGTGCGCTCAGCTATCGATAAGCATTTTCGTATGACGCTTTGCTTTAGTATGTAATGAACATCGGTCGCGATATTTTGCTAGAAGTAAGCTCATCAGAGGCTACCCCTTTTTTCTCCCCTATAATAAAATCTAGCAAAAATATAATTACTATTTTGTTGACATCCTAACAAAATCCGAAGGGCATTTAGTACATACAGTTGCCTAATTTATTTTATTCATTTTCAGGTTCAGCCACCGCCTGTCACGGCATTTAGCCTGACTCAGATTCCTAGAAGTACCTAAGTTTTAGTGGTAAGTAGGTTGTTATGGGGTTTAATAGGGGTATGTTGACTCACTCCCTTGCTACGTGGTAAAGGTATCGTTCTAGGCACGTAGACCTGCTTCTGAGTATTTGAGAAATAAAACAGAGAAGTCTCTACGTGTGAAAAAGGACTTTATCGTGTGATTGTGACTCGGTTTATGAAATAGCTGAGTTATAATGTGAAGTATTTTCATGCATTATGTAGGTTCCATATTTTTTTGAGAGTCCCCTAGTTTTTCTGTTTTTAGAAAGATATTGTTGGTATAAATAAGCCTTTATATTGTCAGGAGCTTGCTCGGGTTTCCTCACGATGTTAGTAAGAAGGTAGATAGGTAGGTACTTAAATAAAAACCGTGTTTGAACATGTACAACCTCGTAAAAATCTAGGTAATTATGTGTGCTCTACCAGTTAACACGACTCTGCGAGTAGCGCTGTAGCCTTCGGAGTCGTCATGCCGAATTATTCGACTGCGGACGCGGGATCGTTAGGCCTGATTGTACCTACCCGTAACTTAATGAATCACTAAATTGATTAGTGTTTTTACTAATAAGGCGGCAAAGCACTATACGTCTCACCTGGTGGTTAGGTTACCGAAAGTTTGCAATACAAGAGGATATTACAAACTTATTTTTATTGCTTGCTGGCAACTGAAGACCAAGAAGTACATTATCTTGCTAGGTACAGTTCTTGCTATAGATTCTCTGATATTGGATGGCCTGTTGCCGTGGGTTTCCTTAATCCGGTAGTCGAAAGTATAGCTGTCAAAATATTTTTTCTGTGCTGACGGCACGCATGCTTTACTGCATTATGCTTACTTTTACACACGATGTTTGAAATACTCGTACGGTGTGTAAGGTTTTACTATAAATTTCCCCGACGTTTCTTATAGGCACCGAGCACAAAGGTCTTCGGTAACAATAACAAACGAATGTCGTTCCATTTTCATGCAATTTCCATGTGCCTTTCAACAGATATAATGGTTATACATCTGAACAACGAAACAAAAATTTGGCAGTTTTCTTTTGTTTTTTTTTTTCATCATCATTGAATCATTTTACTTTCATTGTTTATCATGAAGATATCACGCCGGTATCAGACACACAACCTATCTCATCATGAGTGTTACTTTGTCGCTGCTCTAATTAGCAAATTACCAACTTATGTTACACACAATCCACTACGATCGACCTCAATCATTCTCATGAATGGAATTCCGATCTTCGCACTACTCGCTGTTCATAATTCCTTCCAAGCAAAAACCCGCTCTATTAGTCTCTTTACAAAATCAAGTATCGCAAAACGATTTTACTGGCGCGTTATTGCTGACTTGCTGCGCGATTTCCAAGCGTATATAAACAAGTAGATAAGAGTGATATTTGCGAAAAATTTCAATTGCAATTACGCTGTTTGGTGTCTCTGTTGTCTGGTGGTGGACACGTGCCATAAACGTGCCAATGTCATTGGTCTAGAGGCGCGTAGTAGCCTTATCATTGTGTAAGCGAAGTGGTCGGATGTACTGAAACGGAAGTAACTCACACTCATTGGATTGAGCTGGCATTTATTTAAAGATACAAGATTACAATTAGAAACCTAGTGCGAGTTGACTCTACCTTTTCGAAAACTTAGGACAGCACAGCCTTTCTTTTTCAAATAATGTTCACTCAAGGCTTTGAATATCAGTGTTCCTGATCGTGATCCCATCAATCGATGCCAAACCACATGATAGAATAAAAATATTCGTTTGTGTCCACTTGTCCAGCTTTATGTAACCACAGAACGGCGTTGGAATGCTGTTTCCTAACACATTGTTTCTTATTCAATATTTAGCTTACTCAGGTGGCATTGATAATACAAAACAATCGTGATGCAATCTACCACCGGCCATCGGTGAGGCTCGCTAGCAGACTGTGGACAGTATGTAGAAATATAAACTAATAACTAAACTGTGCTAAGTCAATAGCGTTTTGTCTTTGAAACTATTTGTTACGCTGTTTCGGCTCAAACGAAGCCGCCACCACCATAAATATTCAACTGTAAAATCAAACAATAAATAAACAAATATTCATGGACATTTCACACAGGCTCTCTAGTTCCAAACTAAGCAAAGCTTGTAATATGGGAACTATAGCAATCAGCCAGAACAGTTATATACGTACAGCAGATCGTTTCCATACTCATAACACTGGCACCTTTTATCCACTTCCTTTTTTTTATAATATCTGGAAAATCCCTTGGCGTTACTTGCGCATACGCATGTATTCAATACATTCACCTTGGGCAATTTACTTAGGTGTAACATCGAGTGATCGAGTATGTTCCGCTCTTGCATCAGCATGTGAAAGTGATTCTGAGAATTTGATCTCATTCACCGAGTTATCGTCTAGCAATTTTGAGGAAAAATTTACCTACATTAGTAACTGCATAAATTAAGGTTAATTAAGTTATGTAGTTGATAATGAAAATATAAAGCATCTATACAAATTAATTTCAACTATACTGCACGGTCTCGATATCAGCTCAATGAAGAATAATCATCAACCAGTATCATTACCCTGAAAAAAGGATGTTGGCGTTGTGCGTCTGATTCTGTGTACCCTCGTAGCTCTCAAAGCTCTGTCTTGAACTCTGATTTGAATGCGGTTTTTTGTAACAAAGGCATATAGAATGATTCTTTTTAGTGTGTTTGGTGAAAATTGATGGAGCTGCTTCCAAGTTATAAGGATACCTATTCATCAGCTCTGAAACATGTAATTCATCTCAATGTATGTTGAACTGAAGTCCACACTTCAAGGTCTGATGATGACCAGCAATCGTGAAGAGAATCTAAAAAAATGTTCATGGTCAGGGATTCTTAAAATATAAGTTACCTATACCTAAGTAAAATTTCCTTGTGTCAAAAGAGCATCAAACCGTTATGACTGTGCCTGGTACAAGTAAAAGAATTAGAACTTTCCAAATCCCAACGATACTGTTAGATGACGCAATTTCGGTTTGGTAGGTCCCCTAACTCGCAGCAATTGGTAGGTAAAAATTACGCCAGCGGGTGCACGTTTCAATACGGATTAGGTACCTAATCGGCGCGTACATAGATATGTATGGAAACTCCAAACGACTCATCGATAAATTTTTATCTTAGGATACCGGATACCCCTGTGTTATTCTGGTGTTAAAACTAGGTTTGTGTGCCTATATCTACCTATTAATTATCTACAATTTAAAAAGTAATGGTTATTAGTGAAATATTCAGAAGAGTAACCTACTCAATGTTAGAGCCCGGAGTGGTGTCGCGTTTGGTAGGACGTCTTTTCAGCACTTGTATAACTTTAGCCTGATTTCTGAACTACAGTCTGTAAGCTGTTTCTCAAAGCTCCATTTTACACGTTTCTCAGAATGTATAATATCATGTCGGATTAGTGTACTCCCACTCGACTATTTTGGGTGAGACAGTTGGGCGTCGAAACCCATCATCTCACTTTTGAATTCATCTTTGTCATGAATGACATATAACCTTGTAGATATTTAAAGATTGTTTCAATACATTGGGATGTTGTATACTACTGGGTTTCGTTTCGTGGCACACATAGCGTACATCAGTTAGGTTTACCTACCTTTAGTGGCCCTCAATATTCCATATAATAATATGGTAAGTTAGGTCTACTATTCTGAAGGGTAGTAAAATGTTTTTGTTTTTTAAACTTAGTTTTGACGATACGTACCTGTACCTAGACCTGCCCATTAAAACGGTACACACACGCACACGCAAAAATATCTCAAATAACCCTCACCTTCCATTTGAATGGAAAATTCAAATCAACAGAGCCATCAATAACAGGGAAAAATGTTTTCACGACTTTTGCAAATGGCTATCGATTACTTACATAGACATTCAGAAAGTTTGTTACTTCGAATTTAATAAAACCTTGACTATTGTTAGTCATAGAATTCTTCTTGTAATAGTTTGTAAAAGTCATGTGAGCCATAATCACCCACACACGCTTTGACGCGTGCTTCGTGACGGAATGAAAGCATCTACCTAATACAATGCTGTAGGTAACCAATTATTTAGCTAAATAAGGAGACTGCATCACCAGAGAAGCAAAAACTGGCGTAGAACAGTTACCTACGAGATCTCACCCCATCAGAAGCCTAAACAGAACACGGAAGACTAGCTCTTCACAGAGAATGGTTCTTGGAAAAACCGCAATGTAACCTTAGCTCAATGAAGAGCTGGGTGATCCTGACCGCTAATGGTAGAGCCCTACGATAAATGTTTCCCTTAGTATTGCATAGTATTATATAATCTGTGGTATTGCACTCCCGAAAACCTGTGGTGAAAACTTCGTCATCAGCCCCAATACCTACCACCTGCTACATAGGCGAACCTTGACCTTGACCTATACCACGATGTAGGTAGGTAAAGACAGTTCAACTGTTTCAAAATAATTGCACACTTCTGTACTTATCTAATTGGCCATCAAGGTCGAGAACACTTTGGTTATAAACTTATCAAAATACTGCGTAAAGCTGTAAAAACTACCCAGCCTTGCTGTTGCTAAGTGTTTTTTTTTTACAAAAACGTGATATATTTATAAATCACATGTGGATAATTACCTCGCCTTTGAACTGATGAATCAGTATTGTAGATAGGGATGTGATGTAATTCGGAATATGTAACATGAGCTTGGTACCTACCCACCCATCAATTAACTTGATAACATGTCATAATTGTAAAAGGTTGTGTTTTAATTCATCATCATCATTATAGGCAGCTTATTAGTGACCCTGTAATGAAGCCTCTTAACTGAAACGCTGTACCCTTGTCTATTTGGCTCATTCCAGTTTTCTCCTGCGTGTGTCCCCTGCGTAGAGGATTTGTGGGCCGTTTGTATCCAGGTCTTCCCCTGTACGGCAACGATATCATCCATCCATCTGGCTGTTTGGTCTGCCAAGGCCTCTCTTGTATCCCCTAGGCCACCATTCAGTCAGGGCCTTACTCCACCTGCTATCACCAAAATTTACCCTTTTGTCTATATTCCACTGTCCAACCAATCTGTAGGTGTACAACACGCCACGCAGATTTGATTATAGGGTCTACCATAATATTAGCTTTATATATAGGAAGCCTGAAATCTATAGGTACCAGCATTAAGGTAGCAGCGTAAAGCGAGAACTTGTTTCAACTTGCGTTCAAAACTATCAGTAGGATAAATAAATAGGTATACCGTGGATGAAGAAGAAAATCTTTAGATATATATAATATACTCTGTTGCTATGTGCTCATCACACGATCTCTAGGTACCTATATTTTTATCTATAGGTAGGTACTTAATAATAGGTACGTACCTAGAGTAGGTTCCTACCTACCTACCATAATTCATGCGTACCTATATTCATCATCATCATCTGCAGGTACACAATGACAATTATTTTTAGTACCTACCTACTTGTACTAATATTCTGTGGTAACAGTAGCTTTTATCTAGTGTGATCTTCTTAGGACTCGCATAACGTGGTCCTACGTACAGTAGGTAGGTACATAGACCTACCTACTGGACTGGAGGTAAGTAAAAGTAGGTACCTACCTACCTAGGGTAATTCCGGAATTATAAAGCCTTCATGAAACGCACCGCACGCGCATTGTCGTCGGCATGCCTTGACGTCATTATCCACTGCAGGCTTTCTATCCGGTTGTTCAGTTCAGTGTAATTTTATGAAGTAATTCATAAAAAGCCTCGACTCGGGGCTTTTTACAACCAAGTTGGTACCTACCGCGTGCACACCTATGCTCATGCCGCTGCCGGCATGTATGCTGCTTAGTGAGAATAAAGGCGATGTTGCTGTGGCATTAATGCCGCGGACTTATTGCCACAGCAATGTCGCCTTTATTCTCACTAAGCGGCATACATGCCGGCAGCGGCATGGGCATACTGTGCACGCGGTATAAGAGGCACCTATCTACGTCTAGCATTTTTCTTTCCAATCGTCATCATCATCTTGAAGAAGTCCGCTGCAACGTACGTCGTCAGTCTATACACAAAAAGTATTATTTACGATTTAGAATTTCGATCCTGTAGCTTGCATAGTTTTAGAACAGAATACTTAATAGTAAAAGTACCTAGTTACAAAAAAAAAACTGATGCATCCGAACCGTTTGGAAGCCTCGGTGGGCGAGTCCACTCGCACTTGACCGGTCTTGTCTAATATTTCGTGATTCTGATTCAGCATCTGACATTAAAAATAACGCTTGTTGATGTAGTATGTCTAAATATTGACTGGTAAAAATACTCCAGCAAAAATTTAAAAGATGTAGGTACCTACTTATACCTAAATAGCACACGGAAATTAAATGATGGTTCACTTTACTTATAACATCAAAACATACTTCCTATCTATATTGTAAGGTACCACGTCTTGGGACGACAGCGTAGCGTTATTTGTAGGACCATCTCCTGATGGACCGACGACATTGTAAAGATCAGCGAAAGCGAAATGAATGTAGCAAGCCCATAAGAGCCTACCTAAATACCGTCCCAAGGAGATCGTCAAGGCCGACGCTAGGATAAATGCTACTGTGTATCGGTCAGGGAGTCTGGTTGGTCACCCATCCATCCATGAAAAGTAGTGATCGCACGCTCAGAAAGCTCTCAAGCGTGCCAGGTTGACTGGTTCATTTCTCCCTCTTCTTTTATCCTCTTATTAGTATTTATTTTCTGTGATCCTCATTCTTGTGTCTGCAGTGAAGCAGCATCAGTTTCATAAACGTAGGTGAATTTCAGTGGTATGGCCTGTGACCTTTCAGGCGTTTCAGGCGAAACTGGCGAATATCATTTTTACCGCCATCTAGTTGATAAAATATGAATTTAATTGTCAACCCCCAACAACAACTCATTGCGTCAAAAATGTCAACTTCAACTTCTTTGTGACAGCTGAGTTTATACTTGTGACACTGACATAATAACGACATGTACCTAGCTTTATCAAAATGCCAAGCCAAAGAAAATCTCCAATCCAGTGCCGCCAGCTCTCCTGATTTTCCAGGAGATCTGATTAAGTTATTTACTACTAGATTTTGTGGTAATTTAGTGGCAGCTAAGCTATCGCTTTGACCCCACTGTTAGGGTAAATTTCATTTCTTCATATTATATTTTAATTTTAAAACAGCACTGCTGTAATCCAGTCCGTCAACAAAAAAAGACTTGGCAAAAAGACACGCCTCCAGAGCCAGAACAAACCTAGATAAAAAAAAAACAGTCCGTCAGAAAAAACTTGGATTTTTATTTTACACGTCAAACGTCAAATAGTAGGTTCACTTCACCGTGGTTTTTGCTAAAATGTTCGTATTTATTGCTAAAAGACAATAGTTTATAGCAATTTAGAGCAAATACCTCGGTTTATATAAACGTGGGCATTCATTTTATGCTTGGAAGTGGTACATAACATTCCCTAGACTTTGTAAGCTAATGTATTGAAACAGGCCAAAACATCAGAAAATGGGTGAGTGATTTTCTCGTTATTTATCGTATTTACGGTGTGTTTTAGTGCTGTGTATAATGTCGTTAACTGTTGTGTTGAAGGTGGATTATTCAGTTACTTCAGAGGCTTGCTGGGGGCGCGGGAAATGAGAATACTGATCCTGGGTCTGGATGGCGCCGGGAAAACCACAATTCTGTACAAATTGCAAGTAGGAGAGGTGGTGACCACTATTCCTACGATCGGCTTCAATGTAGAACAAGTCACGTACAAAAATCTTAAGTTCCAAGTATGGGATCTCGGTGGTCAGACAAGTATTAGGTATGTGAATGTATGGTGCTACTGATGATAAACTTACAAAGATGCTAGTTGTCACCCAACTATTAGATACCTACATATATACATATTTTGTAAGATAGTGTGTGATACAGGGTTAATTTTATAAAGACTGACCATGTTTAAGTAAGCTATCGAGCACAGTCACGTAATGAGACTATATTCAAGGTTCACATATAATAATATGTGCATGCACATTTATTAAAAGGCAAAGTTTTATGCTTTGAATTTAATACATTGATGCAATGCAAATAAGGCTGTGTACTGTGTAGGGATGATACAAAGCTGTAAAATGAAAATGGTTTATTTCAGGCCGTATTGGCGATGTTACTATGGCAACACAGATGCTATAATCTATGTAGTAGACTCTGCTGACAGAGATCGAATAGGAATATCTAAAGATGAACTAGTGCACATGTTACGGGTAAGTGAATTTGTAACAAAATTCTAGAATGTAAACCCTTGCTTGCACTTGCGGTTAGGCTTGCTTAGTAAATTTTCTCTGATTATCAAAGTTTAAGGGACATACTGCGCCGTTACTACTTGGATGGGTGACTGTTAGTAGCATTTACATCTGAGCATCTGAGTGCTTTGGAGCATGTTAAACTGTCGGTCCCGGGTCTAGCAGTCGTTAAGCCACAACGGAGGCCTTAAAGTGGCCTAAAAACTCCGTCACCAGCATTGGTCACTAACTCATACGAGTTTGGTTACTTGCTTGCACTATTTAGATACAATGGCTTCATACAACATTTTATAACATCATTGAAAATGTTGTACCAAATAGCTCCTTAGGAATTCATCAGAAATTAAAAAATTTCAGGAAGAGGAGCTAGCAAACGCGATACTGGTGGTCCTAGCCAACAAGCAGGACATGGCGGGTTGCCTCACAGTGGCTGAGGTGCACCAGGCCTTAGGGCTGGATGCGTTGCGTGACAGAACCTTCCAGATCTTCAAGACGTCAGCCGTGAGAGGAGAGGGGCTTGATCAAGCTATGGATTGGCTCTCCAATGCACTACAGGCTAGGAAATAAATACTTATTGGTAGGTAAGTGTCATATTTTGTTTGCTATGTGATGATAAAACTGTCAGGTAACTGCTTAATATCAGCGGGGATGTGTATCATTCCATATCTTTTTCCATTCAAAAATATAGTTAGAAGCTGTTCCTAAAATGGTTGGAAGTGCAGAAACTAGGGTAATAAGAGGGCCTATAATGGGGCTAGTGGTAGCAACCCCTCTTCCTAATGGCGGCCACATACGTAGCGGTATACCTGAATGGTATACCGGAACTGAAGGCTTGTGCAAGTATACCTAACGTCCATAGTGACCACACACGATTCTAGTATGCCTGTGCTGTCTCAGTTCTGCGCCTGTGACAAACCGAAGAAGTCATGTTGTGCAATAAGTATTTTGTGAAATATGCCACCGGCACCCACAAATGATGACGTTTTGGCTATTGTTGGTTTGGTGCTGGTATTCTTTACTTTTTATTTGCCATAGACATGGTAACTTCCCGTATAAATCTATAAACTCTTCTAATTTTTCTCTATTACTGCGGCGTGAATCGACAGACATTTTGGCGCGAAAATAAACACACAAACCGACCGAAGCAATGGCGCGCGTGCGACTGGAAGCGTTCCGACACACACGCTCATGCATACTTGCACAAACTAGTTTGCGCAGGTATACAGATCGTAGTTTTGATCTGCCTACCAGACTTGTGCAAGTCAGGAAACTTGTGGAAGTTTTGTCACACACACGCTCCGGTATCCTTGCACAAGCCTTCAGTTCCGGTATACCGTTCAGGTATACCGCTACGTATGTGGCCGTCATAAGGTCGTGGGTTCAATTTCGGTTGTGCAGATGTTTGGATGTTTGTGTTCCAATTACGCTGCAACTGCCGCCGTCGCATTTGGATGAAACTTGGAAAAATATAGGTATAGCTCGTAGCCTGGATTAACACATAAACTTCTTCCTATCCCGGTAAATCAACGGGATCAAACGGGAGTCGGGAAGTCGCGGGCGAGAGCTACTTGATTATAATTCTTATTTGAATCGTGTATTCTTTCAATTTCATCTAGTCAATAACTGTAGTTTTTGTTTTATTTGTTCCAGGCTAAACACAAACGGAAGAGACGCCTTACATCCCGGTGGACCGGGGCGCGATAATAAAGATAGTCATCTTACGGTAAAGCCATTAGTTTAGTACTTAGCGTCGTCGTCGGTATTGTAAAGTTTCATTATCGAATGGATCATATCGAACAGGAGTTTTTGCCTGATGTTCAGAGAGGTAAGGTGCATTTTCCATTACAAAAAAATACTTGCAGACCTATTATTCCATTTGAAAAGAAATGAGTAACACTTCACACAAGCCATGCATAAACTTTTTATGGATCTCTTGGTGATATAGGTCATTGAGGTTGTCAGAGTTATGAAATTACTTTTGGGATGTGTCGTTTTTTCTTGAGTTAAAACTATTTTTTTTTTAACCAAATCAAAAATTTCGAGTAAATTTTTAATAGTTTACTGACAACGTATTCTATATTAATACTAAATACACATTCCTTTTTATTTATAGATTAAAACAAAGTTTGATAATAACTGGCTTTGCATCAAATAAATATAAGGAAACTTATAGTTGCTCTGAAAACAAGTTTAATCAAGAAAGTATCTTATACTTATTGCGTTAAGGACCTGCGTTGTTCTTTGACTTCCGCTTGAAACTACCTTTGTGTTTATATTTGTAAATTTCAATATATTTGTGTACTAAATCCAATCAAATTCGGCCTAGTCATTGCGTGAAAATAATATAAAAAGTTACAAATTTATACATAAGTAAGGATGACGTCATAACGTCATAACGTCTTTGGAACAATACTTAAATGTACAATAGTGTTTTTTTTTATAAAATATTAATAAAAAAATTGCTTTCTCTCAAAATTTTTGTATATAAAATGTAGGTAAACAGTATTTTGCAATGAAATTAGTTTCCGGCGACGACCAAAATGTAATTAAATGTTCTGTAGAGCGAGAGTGGATGGATGTACCTAAACAAACATAGGTTATAATTACATTCTAATTAATATATATTTTGTAACAGTGACGTTCAAGCTATTATTTATAATCTATTGCGGTAAGGGAGTAACATTGTTCCAAATACAATATCATGTATTAATTTTAATGAATTTCTTATTTATTTACATTACAACCCCCTCAAGCGTCTTGCTTCAATATCGATTTGCAAAAATACAAAAATATTGGGTAACTCACACTTGTTCTATGGAACTGTTACGTCTAGAACTGTTAAAACTTTTTTTATCCCTAATATCTGGTAACTTCCATTTGGGTAGGACTATTGAAACGAAAACTAGCCCTAATGGGCTAGTTTCAATAGTCCTACCATGGAACTACAGGGATAAAAAAGTTTTAAAAACAGTCCTAAAGAACAAATGGGAGTTACCCGAATTATTTATAATCCCAAAATCTCAATGTTTTCAAATGTAGAATATATCGCAGTGTTACGCTACCTATAACTAAAATATTTGAATTACTAATGAAAACAGTCTTTTGCAGGATGAAAAAATAACGGTCATTTTCAAGGCCAATATTTAACGAAATAAAACACGTACCTATCCGCAAGTAGCTAAGTACCTACTTAAATTAATAGAAACATAATGCATGATAAGCAATTTATGACTCAGGTTGTTTTATCAAAATTTAGTACCAAGGAAGTGTCATTGAACTGGTTACTTGAATCGTGTCAACAACGAGCCCCAAGATTTTACAGTCTTTTCATTCGGCCACCTCTGTTTTTTGGGGTTCAACCTGGGGCAGTTCGTGTTCGGGGGCGTGCCGAAGAATAAATTGATGACGTAGACAAGGATCCCAGCGCCCAGAGCCAGCCCGCCCAGTAGTGGTAGCCAGGAGATGAAACCACCGCCGCCGTTAGAACCAGAACCTAATGACCAGAATATAAAAAGCTGATGATTCAAGCCTGCAATCTATATATTTATACTATTATAAAACTGTAAAAAAGCCAAAAACTAAAATTAAATATACGGATAAACGAAATACTAAATAAACGATTCTAATTCTGAAAATCGAGTTTGTCTGTTTATCTGTTTGTCCACGAAACTTATACCATTCAGAAGCCCCTTTCCCGGATTGAAACATAGGCTATATTTTATTGAAATCAATGACGTGGATTCTTAGGTACAGCTTGAACCCTCTAAACTAAAAGCAGCCATTTGCTACTAGGTTCATCTTAAGCTGGTTGACAGATATTTTGGTGGAAAGTTTCGCATGCGTACGAAGTTGTGGGGTATCAGCTAGTATATTTATATGTTTCTAGTACCTACCTTGATAAATTACAAAGAGAGTATGTTCAGTCGTAAACTTTAACCTAACAGGTGCCTTATTCACGAATAAATGTGACAATCGCAAACGTATCGTAACGCTAGCGTATCTGAGGTACACTGCGTGGTGACACTACAACGGTTGGCAGTCGAGCTGGCATTGACGCGCAATATAACTCGAATACGTAAACGCGGCGACTGTCAGATTTGTTCGTGAATATTTTCGCTGGTAGGTACATAAAGCTTAAACATTCACCGTTCCCCGTGTTAGCAAAACATAAAGAATGGCTTAATTGTGTTTATTAATTTCAAGGCCTACGTTTATCAGAATAGCAATAACACAAGTGTAAAACTAAATTGTAACTATATACCTAGTACCTAGGGGTTTAGTTTGCTTTATGCATTTCTCTTTTTTCACATGGAGCGCTCGTGGCTAGGCTTGCTTAGTCAATCTTCACCTATTATCTAAGTTTAGCGACGTTCTGCGCGGTCACTATTTGGATGGGTGACCGTTAGTGACAACATCTGAGCGTTTCCGTGCTTCGGAGGGCACGTTAAACTGTCGCTGGCGGCTTTAGAAGTCGTTAAGTCATGACGGAGGCCTCAAGGCGGCCTAAAAACTTCGTCATCAGAGTTGGCCACTAACTCGTTTTGCTTGCTTGCTTTACACATAGTTAAAATTTGTATACTTACTGCGAGCTCCTGGCCTGGCGGGCCCGGCCGGTCTTCTTGCACTCATTATTAAGTTCTAATTTCCTGAGGGTGTTACATTGTAGGATCTTGAAACAGAGAGACGGTCCGACTGATTTTATTCATATTGTTTTCATTTATCGTTCATGATGATTGGATTGAATTTCTGCTGTTTCCTGTGAATTTCTGTGATGTCTGTCACGCAAAATGACGCAAAACTTGGCATCACAGAAAAAAAAGTCTCGCCATAGTCGCCATTGTCTTCGTCCAACTTCTTGATTGATTGCCAAGTTTCTGAAAAAAGAGTGCCTACAACATTTAGCCATTCAGAAAAAAAAAACCACAGTAAATCAGGAAGAATTTATCTATGCTTACATCAGTGCTGTTGCTGTCAGAAAAGTCAAAACAAAATATGGCTACATTTCGGCAACATGAAATTCTAAAGTAAATCAATACAAAAACAGCAACAAACGATACAAACCACATGCCTACAATAGAACTGAAACTAAATACTGAATATACACCACAATAACCCAAGATGAGTTCTGGAGATCGGAACGATGGAGTGGCTGGCTGGCTGCCTGTTATTGGTAAGTTCAACTCGAAGAACTGTCTCCATAAATCTTGAAAAAACTTCCAGAAAGTGATAGAGGCCGGAAAGTGATCTACATTCTAAACTGTACCGATAGGTAGTAGGTATATTTCTCAGTACTTATGCCTATCACGTGCAAATCTTTTAGAAAATTCGTCCAAACGACACCAATCTTGGTCTAACTGTTCCATCATAAAATGCGACATTCCAAAGGAAACTGTCACATTCTCAGCCGGCCGCCTTAACCTTACTGTAGTAATCTGAGCCTTACTGTAAAGACGCCCCCACACTGGCCTGGGGAGACCGAATACGAAATACGGACTTTGATTGAAAAATCATAGGGGGCAGTGATAATGCAGAATTTCGTGAGAATCGGATCAGCACCTCTCGAGATTCAAACTACTTTTACCGCGCAAAGGACAAACGAAGGTGATTATGCTGATCATAATCCAAGCCCATGTTAAATTGACCACCTACTCGGTGCTAATAATGGACTTCAGAATTATTGTAATTTCGAATTTATACAGCAGTTTAGATAGCACTGCCAATTCCTGACCAACTTAGGATTTTAAATTCTTCATCAATTCCGACAATTTTGGTAGGTACCTAAACTACCAGATTTTACTCAAAAACCAGTGTTATGACAAACAATCAGTAAGATGGTCGAAATGCAGTGTGGTTTGCCCTCATTATTCCCGGGAATTCCTGTAGGATGACGTGTCAACCGGTCACAATCACATTCCGACGTCTCCCGATGCGACTGTCCTGTCCAATGCCCATAAACACAGATTGCCATTAATTGCGATTTCAATTCCTTACCGGCTTTACGAATACTCGGTGCTCTCAAACGGCGAGGGAAAAAATTCTGTGGCATCGTCAGCAAACTAGGTCGATAATGTCGAATTATTTAATGATTGATCCACACTATACTGGGTATAGGTAGGTCTTCATTGATTTTGGGTAACGATTTTGATTCCATCCATCGACTCGTGATGTTCACAATGCCGTCAGTTCACGTGTGAGAAACTGTCCTTTCGTCTTCTGATTCATTAAGAAACTTTGTTTATTATTACACTTGTACCTAATACATATTTGTAAAAAAAACCTGACCTAAATCCTTGCTTTATCCCTAGCTTGTCTAAAAATGCTTGCTTTTACTCAGGAGGTATAGCTGTGGGCGCGGGTCTCCTAGCGCTTATCTACAAGATGTTCTTCGGCAAGCAGCCGTGCATCACGCAGGAGGCACAGAGACGGAAGGCCACTTGGCCATGCCCCCGAAGCAGGCCCACCCCTTGTGAATCATCTCCTCGAGGAGGGTGTTAGCACATCGGACATGCATCGACAGCATCGCTTGATCTGCTCTATAACTTTGTAAGTGCTTTTTATAAACTGCTTTTATTGTGCATGATTAAAGTTTGATCTGCATGTGTTCTTTTTTTAGTTGCCATTTCATTACCTTACAGTAGTCACATTGAATCTTTGTATCTTGTAAATCCGTGTCCTGGTAGCCCGTGTGCAATTATTGTATGGAAGTTAAACGAATTAGAATCGACAAGAAACTTCAGAGCCATCCGCTGTTACTACTGGACCGGCGATGTTCAGAGATAACCTCAAAGGAAAGAAAATTAAAATGATTTATATTTTATATTTTTTTATATTATTTTATTTATTTTATATATTTTTTTATTTTTTATTTTTATTTTTTTTAAATGTTTTTTTTTTATGAGCAACCTAGCTCCCGCTTATACTGCTTATTGCTGCTAGCTGATTTAAACCCAAGTCATGAAACACAGGAAAGCAGTTCCACAAACCACTAAACCAAATTAACGACCCAGAAGTTTCAAAACGCTGTCATTTATTGAAACTGCAATATTGTGTGCATTTGCAATGATTGCGCTTCGGCAGGTGCATGACTACCCCCTCTCCGATTTAACCCTTATTCTCTCCGACTAAGGTCCACATTTGGGCGATTTCGGACAAATATGTAGAGAACCCTGCAAGGCATGTCTTGTACGAAATAGCTGATGTGACTCTACCGGATCTTGAAACGGAGGATAGACCAATAATCGATTATTGATATTGAGTTGTAAGTGGATATGGTAAGGCTGGTTTTCGGGTGCGTTGAGTAAAGTTTGGGCCTGAAGTATGCGGGAGGGGTAGCATGCGGTCTGACTGGTTGCTCGATCGACGACCGGAGCCTGCGAGGTACAGTCCCGCGCACAACTCCCTAATTAAAAGCCACGTGGTTGGTCGGCACACTATCTTGATTTGGAGGAATTTTGAACTTTACAATCTTTTATCTCGATTTCGTGCAGTTTCGGTTAATTTTCGAGAGTACCTATAACACTTTATTTTGGGCGTTTTCGGGGAAGATTGTTTGTTTACCCTTTCTTTAACCACGTTGTTTTTCGTTCAGATTTAATCTGAGTTCTTCGTTGTAAATATTTTTGTAAAAGCTTGAATTCATGACATCGTATCTTCATGTCATTTGGGTTTCTGCTTGTTATCTTTCTTGTTACCTATAAATGGAAATACCTACGTAACCTGCATTAGATTACAGTTGTGTTGCTTTACTAGATTATTACATCCGCAAGTATAATTTATTTCAAACTCCAAACCTAGGTAACTAATCCGGTATTGTTTTGTCAGTTACAATGACTGTGAGTTATCATCTCATGTGTTTCGAATCCCCACCATCACCAAATCAATAACTAGTCGGAAAGGGCGCACGCGGCGCCGTTTTCCTCCCGAATGTACAGGGCCAAGTTCTGGGCACGAGTCTTGTAAAGAATTTATAGGAGAGGCGGGCGCGGGCGCGGGCCCACAGAAGTGGCTCGCACATGCGCATCGCGGCACGCGCCGCCCTAACCCGCGGAAAGTAAAACTTGTGCGATTGTGCAGTGTAGTGTTAGTGTAGCAGCCGTGAGCACTGGAATGGATGGCTAGGTAACCACACCGTGGAATAAATACTGGCTGATGGTAGTGATGGTCGCATCGCACGCCTCTGGGAACTATTGTCCCGGCGAAAGTTTGCGACCCTTTTAACGTCATTGTTGATAGTTTAATTTGGTATTGTTTGCTGATATGCGCAGGTTTGTTGTGCTTTTTACAGGCGATTGTTTATTACACGTGCATCGCTCTCGAGATTTATTACGAGCTTCATCTCGTCGCACATTTTATGATACATGACAGTGAAGCTCATTATTCTTTTGCAATAAAAACGTTTCAAAGGCGTCGCAACAGAAAGCTTCATTTTATAATTAATTCTCTACAATTTTGGTTAAAATTATTTAATTCGTATCCCCCTACATCATACAGATTAATCGTTGGCATTTGTAAGTAGATAGACGGGCTCTTTTAGGGCGTATTTTACAGTATTTTGAAGCCAACTTCTTCGCAAAACAACTAACCGAACTTCTGTAATCCATAAAATGACAAAAACTTAGGAATAGGAGGTTGGGCATAATGTGATTCCATATAAAATTCACAGATTCGTATCTTAGGTTAAACTAACTGGCGTCAGACAGTAGTGTCACGGGGAAAACTAAACTCAATACTCAACGCACCTATTCCATAAAATCACATGAATTATTTTGATTGCTTGGATTTCATATATTGATTGAGTGACTGAAACCGCTGCTGTCGGTATATTCTCTTGTACCTACGGACTCAATATTTCAACTTGATTTTATCGTAAAATCTTACTAGTGCCTTCTAGGTTCTGTTGATGTCATCGCCACACCGGTTTTTAATGAGCCCTGGGTAATTAGGTATTATTATGTACTTGTGGCTTATAAAGTGAGTGCGCCATGTCTGGACCACGGATGGAAGTAATAGTCAATACGGATTGGATCAAAAAAAACTTTAGGATTACTTTGATATTAGGAACCTCGCCAGTTCCACGCAACCAATGAGTGAATGAAGAAGCCTATGATCATAAAATATTAGACTAAGATGTTGCGTTACCGACCGACGCGACGGACGACTGCGTGCGTAAATTCTAGTCATCAAGATCTATTATTTTATGGTGAACCTTGATTTTGATAAAATTATTCTTCGGTAGGTAGTTGAAGTTTACAAAAAATGCTTTCATAGGCCCGTATGCTGATTTCCTGCTCAAGGACCGATCCGGACTGAAGCATAGGTTTTTGTATGAAAATGTCTACTCAAATCTATGCTTGAGTAACGATTGCTGTATCGGCATACGAGCCATAGACATAGAGTAACAACTAGCTCAAAAGTATATTAAAAATGAAGGACAAAAAATTAAAGATTTTTTTTTTTAATCCTATCCATTTGTTTTCAATAATGCGCTTGGTCCAATTTTGACTCTTTCACTCTTCATGCATGTTAATAGTAAAGGTAGATCTAAAGACTTGGAATTATAGAACATGCACTGGCACCTACTTGTAGGAATGCCATTTTAATGCGTATGTTGTCCTCGAAGCAGCGTGCGCGTTTTCTTAATAATCAGCACAGAAAATATGCAAATGAAATTAAATGAAAAAACTTTATTGAACGAAAAACACAATACAATAAAGAATAATATCCAAACAAAATGGTAAAAACGGACAGATAATAATAATAATACGTTTATTCAGGCACCACAATAAAAAAATATGAACAGAAAAACAAGAAATAAAGTAAAAACTAAAATAAGAAACTATAAATAGGCAATAGATAAGTTTAACTTGATCCAAGAAAAACATTTGGTGGAAACACTAACTCCCACCCTAGGAATATCCTGTGTTGTGGGTAGTTAGTCTCTTTTATCTTGCTTGGTACTTTTATGTAATTTTACATTGAGTAGATAATTATAAAATATTATATTATGCTAGGTACTTAATTATACTTAGAGTTATTATTAGATTATGTTTTATTATGCTAGGTACTTAAGATTACTATTATTATATGAATACTATATTTGGGCACGACCAATAGGCAGGTAGGTACGCAGTGAAAAAACAGCTGATCAGAGAGTAGCTCTGTCTCTGTTTGACATTGCCTTTAGTAGGAGATAGATAGGTGATAACGAAGTTAAAGTCAAGTACGATTAAAATTGCCTATAGCAATAAATGCAGTATTGTGTAAGTCTAGTATGTATTATGTGGGTAATAGAGAAATTGTCATATATTTAGGTAGTTAGGTAGTATTATCGATAGGTGTTCTTTGTGTGTACTTCTCTTTCAACTGATATACCTACTACCGATGGAAGCCAGAGTTTATGGATGAGTGTTATGATAACAATTAGGGTGTCCGAGTGTAATTGTTTATTTACGGGTTGAGAGTTCGTGTGATTGAATGAGATGGGTGCAAGGGATAGGTAAGGGTGTGTTTGCATGTTATTGGTGTGTACTGTTAGATTCTTAGGTAAGAGGGTTTTGAGTGTGTGTGTCATTATTAGTAGGTTGTAAGGGAGGCCGATTGAGAACGCAATTTTGTATTAAAAGTATTGTAGGTAGGAACATAATCAAGATGCAGTTGCAAATTGGTTGTAATGTCGTGGGGGTCTCGTAAGACAACTAGGTATGGGTAGGTGCCTGAGTTCGATGGCCTGACAGTTGAACGGTAGGAAGATGTTATTAGTAGGTGCGTATTTTGTGTGATGATGAAGGTTATGGCTTTGGTGGCTTTGTATTGTTTATTTGTTCATTTGCTCATTGGTTCGTATTGATCGTTTCTTCTGTTCATTTGCTCGTTCGTTCGTATTTATCGTTGGTCGTTTGTTAGTTTGTTCGTCTGTTCGTCTAGCTCATTTGTAGGACTATGTTGGAGTTATGAGGAGTTTTTCTGTGTCATTGTAGTTTTGCGTGATGAGCCACGCTATTACGATCTTTCTGCATGTTCTTTTAGTGAGTGTCAGCAGAGTTAGTTGTATGTTTGATTTTGTGTAAATAAAGGGCCCTAGGTAGGAATACGATCTTTTTCCAAGGTTAGTTTGTACTTTGGGGGTTTTCCAAACAGTGCGTCGCCTACCATATGTCTCCGATTTGGCCATAGGAGCGTTTTTGTGAAATTTTAGCAGAGTAGTCAGAATAAAGATCTGTCGAACAGATAGGTGTTTCAGTTCTTGATATAGCGTTTCAGTGGGGTAGCGAAATGGTTTTTTGTATGCCACTTTTAAGACGGCTCGTTGGGCTCTCTCTAGCGGGAGCAGGTTGGTTTTGCACGCCGATCCCCACGCTGTCACACAGTATGACAGAACAGATTGGCACAGAGCTAGGTAAGTAAGTCTTATAGTCTCGTCATCGGCGAAAGCACGCAGTTTTTTAAATATGTGTAATAGTTTTCTTAATCTACGACAGAGGGCGGCAATTTGATCCTTCCATGTAAGGTGGTTGTCGATTAGGACACCTAGGTATTTAATATTATTGACCCCACCTACAGAGGGGCAATCACACGTCCCAGCGCAATTGGCGCCAGGGTTTTGATGAAGTGTGAGTTTAAGAGGTGTTTTTGGCAGCGTCCTTTTGGATATAGCAAAGGCAACGTATTTAGTTTTTCCAGCATTTAGTGTTAGTAAATTATATTGAAGCCACCTAGAGACACGTTGGAGGATAAGAAAGCAGTATGAACAAGATACAAGTATGTAAATTATAAACGTATATCCACTTATTTTTTAATTGTAGTTTACACAATTATCTTCTATGTTTACAAGACCAATTTATAAATCACGAAGATGGCTCGGGTTCTGAAAAAAAACACAGGGTATTTTTAGAACAATTATGTAGGAATCTCGTTAAAAAAATCGCGGCCACAGAGTTCAAAAACAGCATTTGGTCATTGGGTTTAACACCAAAGAAATAAGATGTATTAAACTGTTTAAGTACATGTCTAGTAGTTGTATAGGCTAAGCTACAGTATCCACCCAAGCGGTAACCTATAAGATCTATTTGACAGCTGTGAATGCGTTATTTGGCCTACTTTCGACAGCTTCTCACTAGTCTAACCCACCCCAGCATTACGAATTCAATTTACGAGTTACAACACCTCGATTCTAGATGATTGTTGTGGAATTTGTAGTTAAATTAGAACTAGCCAACATTCCGCTGTAAACATGACATTAACTGACTTGGTTATTGGTAATAGAACCTCTGTTTGAGAACTACGCGAGTACCTACCTAACAGCTTGTCTCGATTGTCGAAAACGTCTTTGAATCATTTCTAAATAAACCGTTGATGGAAAAAGAAAATCCATTTTCGGAGCAGTGATGTAATGGGTCTTTATTGGTAAATTTATTTTATTGTCTTTCCTGTGGATATAGCTGACTATAGGCTGAGAGGATGGTATAGGTGCTGGGCAAGGCTACTCCATCTAAACATTGTCCCAGGCACTACAGTGTCCCGTTAAGTGTAGGCATAGATTGCCTTCTGACGCTGTATAAATCATCTTCAATACATGTAAAGGCCTATTATATTGGTAAATATGATCTCTTCCAGGAAACCTATGGATGACCATAATCAATTATCTAATACAAATTCTTTTAACCTCAATTATACTTCATAATCTATAGGATATGCATACATATACATACGCTGTGATTTTTGATGTCCACATTAATAAATAGATATTGATCTGAATGGGCAGCTTTCGTCACAGTAGTGGAACGGTCGTTGACCTTATCACATGGATGAACTTTAACCATTCGAATCACATTTGCTTATTCAAGTACCGAGTAATGTGAAACATGAATAAGACCACAGAATTTAAATATTGGTTATCTAATAGTAAATTCGTAAGACACTGTGCCACAAATTCAAGAAACTAGGGTTGCGGTAACTTTTAGGCTGCCTAAAAGCGTACTTAGTTAGGACCACCGTGTCCTAGTACAGAATGCGACGCGGTCAGGGTATTTTTTCATGGTCCCATGATCGCGCTGAACGTTTTACGCAACTAAGTTAATATGTCTGTAGGTAACCTAGTTCCTACCTACTCATTTCTACCTAGGTTCATCTAACTAGCCTACCTACAATGACTTACATACTACATGAATAATTAACTTACGTGTACCTACTTAATCCTACCTACTTTTGGATCTTTATTATTTACATCTATTTAGTATATTATTATTATTTCATCTATTTAGCTAAAACATTATACATTCACGTAGTTTATTTACAATAAATTCACACACTATGCAATAATACATTTCATATTCCATATTTACATTTTCACTACCAAATAATTCTATTTTATCTATGTACTTGCGCGTACGATATTTTGTCGTCGCGTTTACAAACTTCCGAACTCGATGTGCGTTGGAAATACACGCTCCATCCGCGGCGTCGTGTCCCGACCGCAGCCGAGTGCTTCCGAGCGCTAACGAACTGGGACTCGGCAGCGCTCGCGCCGCGAGCCGGCGGCTGTTCGGCCTCGGTCTGTGCATCACTTCAGTCTGCTTCCAGCCTTAGACGTAAAACCCGTGTCGCGCGAGCTCTCGCTGCTAACGCCATATTTATGCTTGCTTTTTAGTGTTCCCTAAGCTTATAGAACTTTCTTCTGTCCATTTATACTGTATGTTGTGCAACGCTTACTCCTTCTAAAACTGTTTGGTGTGTGCTGCCTATTATAAACTGTGTGCCACTATCCCTGCTGTTTATTTCTTGTGGACCCGCCAGGACCTACGCAGGTACAGCCTTGCCTACACATAGCGAATAGTGCAATCATCGCATCAATATTATAGCCTCAAGCCCTATAACTGGTGACCCCCCTGTAAGTTCACGATAATGGCAACATCATTAAATGAATACGAAGATGCAGCAGAAAGCGATTCCAGTGGCTCGCAAGATGGCGAACCTAGCAAAGTCAACACGCGACCACGCTCTTGCAGGAAAATGTCTGTTTCCACTATACCATCCGATTTTTATAAAATTAAAATAAAGATGCCACCGTTCAGCCCAGATGACCCGGAAATATGGTTTGCTCTGTTGGAAGGCCAATTTGAGACCCGTAACATCACCAAAGATGCGGACAAATTTAGTAATGTCGTCACGAATTTGGATCTCCAACACGCAAAGGCGGTTAAGGATATTATTATGAAACCTCCACATATAAACCGTTACGAGAAGATCAAATCGGAATTGATACGTCGACTCTCGGCTTCCAACGAAAAGAAGGTAAAGCAACTTCTCACTCATGAAGAGCTCGGGGACCGGAAACCGTCGCAGTTCCTACGCCACCTGCAGGATTTGGCTGGACCCTCCGTACCCGAGAATTTCATTCGATCGATTTGGAGCAACCGTTTGCCCAGCAACATCCAAACAGTGCTGGCCTCACAAACCACGCAGTCTCTGGAGCAGCTCTCGGATCTGGCAGACCGCATCCAGGAGATAACTTCACCCAGCAACGTCGCGGCTACCTCATCCAATGCAGCAGTACCCAGCAGCCCGCTCAGCGAAATTGCAGAGCTGAGGAAGATGGTGGAGCGCCTTGCAGTAAAACTTGATGAGCACACTCGTCGCTCCGACAACCGCTCCAATGACCGCTCCTACGATCGCTCCAACGACCGCTCCGACCGTTCCAGATCTCAGAACCGTCGATCATCTTCGCGCCAGAGATCCAGATCACGCTCCAACTACGAGAAGTATCCATTATGCTGGTACCACTCCAGGCACGGACCGAAAGCTCACCACTGCATCAAGCCTTGCGACTTCCACAAGGCGGGAAACTTCACGGGCAGTCGCTAATGGCGGCGGACGATTGCCTCGCCTCTTCAAGTCGCCTCTTCGTGACGGACCGCAGCACGGGGATCCAGTTCCTGGTTGATACCGGCAGTGACCTGTGCGTTTTCCCCCACACTGCGCTTCGTGAGCGACGAGCCAAGCAGACGGACTTTACGTTGTGTGCAGCCAATGGCACACCCATAGAAACTTATGGTTATATACAGCTGGATTTAAATTTAGGCTTAAGACGTAGCTTTCCATGGCGTTTTACCGTTGCTCATGTAACTAAGCCCATTATAGGCGTCGATTTCCTAAGCTTTTATAATTTAATGGTAGATGTACGTAATCAACGCCTTATTGATAATACTACTACATTATCCGCTGTAGCTTCTCTAGCCAAAGTTAATGTTTGCTCTGTTAAAGTCTCATCGGGCGACACGAGGTATCATGAAATCTTAAGTAAATTCCCGGAAATTACACGCCCTTCAGGCACACCGTGGATTCCAAAGCACAACACTGTTCACCATATTAGAACCGTACCTGGCCCCCCCGTATTTTGCAACCCCCGTAGACTCGCCCCCGATAAGCTCCAGATCGCTAGGAAGGAATTCGAACTCATGCTCTCCAATGGCACTGCCCGTCCTTCCGAAAGCTCCTGGGCATCGCCGTTGCACCTTGCACCTAAAAAGGATAACGGCTGGCGGCCTTGTGGCGATTATAGGATGCTTAATGCGCGGACCATCCCAGACCGTTATCCCATTAGGCATATCCATGACTTTGCCCAAAGTATTGCTGGTTCCAAAGTCTTCTCCACAATTGATTTGGTCAAAGCCTATAATCAAATTCCGGTCTACGAGGAAGACATTATGAAGTCAGCTATCACCACTCCCTTTGGTCTCTACGAATTCCCTTTCATGTCTTTCGGATTGCGCAACGCAGGCCAGACATTTCAAAGATTCGTGGACGAGATGACGAGAGGCCTTGATTTCGTTTACTGTTACTTGGACGATTTTTTAGTGTATTCACGCGACGAGTCCCAACACGAAATCCACCTCCAACAGCTTTTTACTCGTATGAAAGAGTATGGCATTCTCGTCAACACCTCGAAATGCGTCTTTGGCGCTAGCGAAGTATCTTTTTTAGGGTATCGCATATCCGAATCCGGCACCAAGCCTCTAGAATCAAAGGTCGAGGCTATTAAGGAATTCCCAGTTCCAAAGACGGTTAAACAGCTCAGGCGATTTCTAGGGATGCTTAACTTTTACAGGCGATTCTTGCCTCAAGCTGCTAAGATTCAAGCCCCTTTAAATGCCCTTCTAGCTGGTGGTTCACTCAAGGCATCACACCCTGTAGACATTGCTGGTGACACTCTTCTTGCTTTCGAACAATGCAAACAAAATCTTTCTGATGCTGCTCTTCTCTCACACCCAGATTGCAACGCCAAACTCGCACTGGTCACAGATGCGTCTGACCTTGCAATGGGTGCAGTCGTGCAGCAGTTGAAGGATGGTGAATGGCAGCCTCTTGCGTTTTTCTCGCGAAAACTGAGCCCTTGCCAACAAAAATATTCACCATATGACCGCGAGCTTTTGGCCATATACGAAAGCATTAAATACTTTCGGCACATGTTAGAGGCCAGGCACTTCGTGGTATATACTGACCACAAGCCGATCACTTTCGCTTTTCATGAACGGAAAGCTAATTGTTCGCCACGTCAGTACCGTCATCTCGATTACATATCGCAGTTTACGACCGACATCCGTCACATTTCAGGCAGAGACAATGTCGTAGCCGATACATTGTCAAGGATCGACGAACTGCAGATGGCAATCGATTATGACCTTCTCGCACAATCTCAAGCTTCGGACCAGGAGCTTCTACAATATCTTAGCGGTGATTTTTCGCTTCGCTTAACGAAGCTCAAGATCCCACATACTAATCTTGAGATATACTGTGATGTGAACACTCCATCACCAAGGCCGTTCGTGACAAAACCATTGCGTAAACAACTCTTCGACAGTCTTCATAATCTTAGCCACCCAGGCGCTAAGGCAACCACTAAGTTGATTGCCGAGCGGTTCGTTTGGCCTGGGATGCGCAAAGACTGTCGAGAGTGGTCACGGAAATGCTTGGCTTGTCAACGCGCCAAGGTAAACCGCCACGTGTCCGCACCATTAGGCACGTTCGATTTACCCCGCGCCCGATTCGCATTCGTGCATGTGGACATTGTCGGCCCCCTCCCACCATCACAGGGCTACCGCTACTGTTTTACAGCAGTAGACAGGTTTACCCGATGGCCCGAAGTCACACCATTGGTCGACATGACAGCCGAAACAGTTGGAAAGGCGCTGATATCGTGGATATCCAGGTTTGGATGCCCAACCGACATCGTCACTGATCGCGGTCGACAATTCGAGTCCGCACTTTTCCAATATCTTGGAAAAATGATCGGATTCAAACACCGTCGAACAACTGCATACCATCCAGCTTGTAATGGCTTGGTGGAACGCTTTCACCGTCAGCTGAAAGCAGCCATAATGTGTCACGGTGACTGTAATTGGGTTGACACCTTACCCCTCGTGCTCTTAGGCATCAGATCTGCTTACAAAGAAGACCTCAAAGCTTCGTCGGCAGAGTTGGTGTATGGCGAGCCACTACGACTTCCTGGAGAATTTTTCCAAGGTACAGAGAGTAACTCCGGTGATATCTCGGACTTTACTACCCGCCTCCGCAATTTTGCAGCGAAGCTTCGACCAGCACCCGCAGCACGTCATGCTAAAAATAATATATTCATTTACAAAGACTTAACTTCGTCTTCTCACGTCTTCCTTAGGGACGATGCATTACGAGGTTCCTTGCAGCCTCCGTACACCGGCCCATATGAAGTCCTCGAACGTGGTGATAAGGTGTTTAAAATTTTGGTTAAGGGCAAGAGTGTCACAGTATCAATAGATCGCCTTAAGCCGGCCTATCTACTCGTAGACCCATCTCCCCCTACTTCTAATCCTATTCCTACACCTACTCCCACTCCCACCACCACTCCCACTCCTACACCTGTACCTCCTCCAACACGGCTGGATGTCCCAGCTCAAGGAGATGTCAGAAGGACTCGCTCTGGTCGCAGGGTTCGATTTCCCGACTACTATCGACCGTAGTGACGGTCTCTGGAAGGGAGTGATGTAGGTAACCTAGTTCCTACCTACTCATTTCTACCTAGGTTCATCTAACTAGCCTACCTACAATGACTTACATACTACATGAATAATTAACTTACGTGTACCTACTTAATCCTACCTACTTTTGGATCTTTATTATTTACATCTATTTAGTATATTATTATTATTTCATCTATTTAGCTAAAACATTATACATTCACGTAGTTTATTTACAATAAATTCACACACTATGCAATAATACATTTCATATTCCATATTTACATTTTCACTACCAAATAATTCTATTTTATCTATGTACTTGCGCGTACGATATTTTGTCGTCGCGTTTACAAACTTCCGAACTCGATGTGCGTTGGAAATACACGCTCCATCCGCGGCGTCGTGTCCCGACCGCAGCCGAGTGCTTCCGAGCGCTAACGAACTGGGACTCGGCAGCGCTCGCGCCGCGAGCCGGCGGCTGTTCGGCCTCGGTCTGTGCATCACTTCAGTCTGCTTCCAGCCTTAGACGTAAAACCCGTGTCGCGCGAGCTCTCGCTGCTAACGCCATATTTATGCTTGCTTTTTAGTGTTCCCTAAGCTTATAGAACTTTCTTCTGTCCATTTATACTGTATGTTGTGCAACGCTTACTCCTTCTAAAACTGTTTGGTGTGTGCTGCCTATTATAAACTGTGTGCCACTATCCCTGCTGTTTATTTCTTGTGGACCCGCCAGGACCTACGCAGGTACAGCCTTGCCTACACATAGCGAATAGTGCAATCATCGCATCAATATTATAGCCTCAAGCCCTATATGTCATACAAGCTATAGGGTACACCACATCACATGAAATAATAGAGCTTTTGGTAGAGTCGCACAATTTCAAGGTTCTCTTTTTTTTATCTGAAGACCCTAAAAGAACCAGTGCTATTACAAAATGCAAGTTCTTCGCTTGGCAAAGGAGGTTTTGTGTACTCGCTCGCTAATGCGCTTTTGATTAGTGATGGGGTCCAAAAAAGCGGGTTTTGCGTAGATGGTGATGATTTGGAAGTTTTTGCAAGCTTCTGATAAAAATAAAAAATTAAAACAGCACAATACTTATAGTTAGTATGTAGTGCTTATAGTTAGGTATACCTTGATGGTAAATAAATAGACAAATTACGCATGGAATTATTAAATCCTCTTTAAAATTGATGAATTGATGCCAGTTTAACGCGATGAGTATCACAAAAGCCTTCTAGAAACACAGTTTTTAAGCATTCGAATCCATTAGTCGGGTCAGCGGTGTCAATGTCCTTTGAATAATATCATAATGACCTATTATCATACAAATGTTTGTTTCAAAATGCTATCACTAGCGGGCCACGGTCAGACCATTTGACTCGCTATCACACCGTCAACAGACAACTGATCTTTAGTTTTGTAGGTAGGTACTGAGTTTGTTATGTACTGTCGTGAGCTTTCTAATAGTCCTTATTTTAAGCTAGCCGAGTTTTACAGACTAGACGTTAGTGAACTCTGTTTGACTGGCTAGAACTTTAGTGTACATCAACGCACAGCTCAAACCATAGGTTACGAGAATTTTGTCACAACCAAATAATACAGTCGCACAGAATAGACATTTGCAGTTGCATAGGTTTTGCTAAAAAAAGATCTATAACTATTCCTCAAGTCAATCGCTCTAACAGTTTCTTATATAATACGGTTTGTGACGGACGGACGGACATAGTCGCACCATAAGGGGCTTAAAATCCTACGGGATCGGTACCCTAAAATTCTTTGACGCATCCATGCGACAGCGCTCAAGGCAATGATCCATATTATTCATGTACGTCAGTATCATCGTTGCGTTGCCTCACGAAATGCATTAAAAATCAAGCCATACCACCAATACCCACTCAAGTTGACACGACATTATCCAATCTCACGATGCACTGAACATTGCACTTTACAGTTATTGCCTTCTGAATATTCAATATAAATAAACAAGCAAAGTCAAAGGTCAAGTCAAAATCAAAAAGTCAACGCACGAAGAGGCTCACAAAGTGGTAGCCAAGCGCCAAGAGTGATTTAAAGATCACCCGTTGGGCAAAAGGCACTAGGTACCTTTGGAAAGCTAGGAATCAGTGAGACACGGAAAGGAAAGAAGTTTTGGGTTAATGGATCCGGAGAATGATTCCACGAAGAGTCTGGTAACCAAAGTATTTGGTTAGAGATCTAGATTCTAGGTTTGGTTGCGTAGAGACATAATGGGACTTTTCAATAAATCTTGTCATATTAATTCTTCAGATCTAATCTTCCGAAGAACCTATCGATGACTGGTACTTAAATACCGTGGGTTTATAATTCATAGTTTTTATAAAATAATTGTCACATTTTCTTGTGGGAACATCTTCAGCAAAAAGCATGGGATGTGCTTTGAAAGTGAAAGTGCAATAACTACAGTGCTGCGTCGTGTGATGAGAGATGCTCACTCGATTTGAAACTCAAACATGTCTATAATAGTGACGAGTGATTCCATCTGTCGTCGAAGGAATTGAAATACATTTTTATATTCAATCATTCTAGAAGCTTTGATGGGGATGGATTGCTTCCGTTATTTGTTTTAATGCGATCGTCAAAAAGAAACTATACTGGATATAAGTCAAGCTGCGTCGTTGAACTTTATATACTGGCATGGGCAAGAACTTCGTACTTAGCACCAACCACTCAGGGTATTGTTACAAAGGACCGCTAAAAGGTATATCCAGTAACCGTTAGGATATACTCGTAAACCTTTTAGCGGGAGTAACCAGTTGCTAAAGCTTACTCCGAGACCACCAAGTCCAATATAGTTGAAGCTAACGGTCAGCCTTGGTGACGGAATCGGGCGGAGTCGGCCCGGAGCCGGGTGCCCAAAGGTCACCGGCTGGCTTGATAGTTTTGTTATCTGGGCGCTTAGTTTGCCTTCCGAATACTTGACAGCTGCCTTTAATTGTGAACACCACTTACAGTCACATATCTTTAAGTAGACAGAGCTGATTGATTTGTTAAATGAATTCTAAGAAGCAGCCGAAGATATTGCGAGACGAATTTCTGCGACTAATATTTTGATTCATTATTATATGACGACTAGTGAACATTTACTCGCTTCTTAAGGTATAGTAAGACATTACGTTTGGGTGCCAACTAGTTACACTGCAGGTAAAGAAGCAGCTGCTCTTGAACCTTTCAAATCATGTGTCTTAAAGGCTGGAACCACCAACCCAACAGCATCTTGTTTCGTCAAGTAGAACAGTGGGTTCGAGTCAGCAGAGATGCAATTACCCTAGCTATTCGGAAGGACTGGCTTATACGACCAGACATTAAGATACCGCCAATGTGTCCACTACGAATGAACGGTACAGATGCAGTTTATTTCCCCAACCATCGAAACTGGATGTTTTTACGATTGCAATCGTCATGCGGCTTTTCAAACGTTTCTTGCGTGATCAAGGCATGTCCGTATCCGTTTAGATGGATTTGTAGGAGTCTGCCCCATCCGCTCACGAGATTTTGATTGCAATTAATGTAAGATTAAAACGTGGTTTCCATTACAAGCCTAGGTACTCTTTCTAAATCATGTCGCCTCGCGTAGATGCCTCGTAAATCATCAACAAAGTAAAGACCCTGCTTGCTAATAGCTTGCAGAAATCTTCTAAACTTATTCCTGTTTGCGTAAATTCAGGCATATTTTCTCTAACTGTTATTTAGTCCTTGTCTTCGTCGAAAATATGTTTCTTGATCCGTCTCCACTACACTGGGTCCACGTGTAGATACCATCAAATGATAATTTAATCTGTGGTATTACGCTCTCTCGCCGGAGGGATGCGTAAATTGTCGATCGGTTGTTTTGTGCGTTTTCGAATGCCTTTCTGTCAGGTAGGCTGGTTCTGCAGGACACACGTAGAGTCAACACAGGGGTTTTCGAAAATATTTCGGCGTACAAAGCTCCGGGTTCGCAGTACTTGTCACTGTTGATATTTATTTTAACAAAAACTTAAATGTTTGTTTAAGGAACGTGTCGGATGTTCGCAGAAAGTTTCGGGATAAATTGTTCTTCTTTCAAAGAAAACGCACATATTATTGTGTCCCAAAAAGTTAAAGAGTTCAAAGTTGTGTTCAAAGTTGGAAGTACTGTATTCTCAGCAGTGGATGATGTAGATCTGTAAATGATGATGATGATGATGCATTAGTTTTTCTAAAAACATAATCCAATTAAAGGCTATAAAAGCTTCCTCGAATCAAGACAGGGTATTGTATGCGGGTCAAATTATACTCAGATTTGAATGGCATCACGCGAGAGGTATTCCAGCTATTATTATTATTGAGATAAAAAGTTACTGCCATATTCTCAACGCTATAGACTTAGATAGCATCGTGTTAGTTATCAGAAATTGGTAGCATAAGATATTTTTCTACTTCCAAGATATGGGTAGGTAAGGTACTGAGAAAATAAAAGAAAGAAACCCTATGAACGACTGATAACAACAAAAAGCACTGCGTCTCCGGCGTCAAAGTAGGTATCTTGTCTTTGGCGGCGTCACAGATTAGACAATGTTTCTTTGTACGACATTATCTAGCGCTTATGAATAAGGCGGTTAGTTATTGATAGTCAGATCTGCCGAACACGCGTTTTTAATTAAACGTGGACGATAAAAAAGTGAGGCGATCACTACGGCTTGTCTATGGATGGCAATATGCAAATAGATTTTAATAGCTTAGGTAGCACCTGCCTTAATAATTAAAACATGTTTTGTAGATATCTACATGCTGTGCTTACTATTAGGTACAATGTTATAAATAAATTGACCAAGGCCTACCTAGCTGCAGGATCACGCGAAGTAAAGACTTCAAAAGTAGACTATATCGTACATACTTCGAATTATCCTAATCCTCATTTAAAAGTGGCCTTATGTACGCCATCTATAGTTGTGATTGAAAGAGCATGTGCATGGAGCTTACATGAACCAATTGCAAACTCGACCTCATTACTCGTAAACTAGCAAGAATTAGAAATACCAACGTTGACATTGCATTGAATAACACTAGAAGCATACCCAGAACCAATAGGTAATTCTAAGATATTAAAGAGATGATAAAACAAACACTAACGTCATAAAACAATGGCCGACGCAGCGACAAATGGGCGCGTATAATGCGCGGCGCGGGCGCAGCCCCGGGCTGATTGATGACGGGCCTGCGCTACCGGTCACTGCGCTGCGGGCAGGAGACACGGAATGTCGGCCTTTTGCATAACCGCTTCCTAGTTTTACTATGTTCCATATACGAACTACTGTAGTTCATAACGTGTTCTTAGTATTATGTTTATCTATTCTATTCTATTTATTTATTTTTGGAAAATTTATAGCTCTTAAAAACTTAATAGACAAACACGAAACAAAAGGCTAACAACTATGAAATATGTTTTTATACTACACCTGCTTGGAAAGTACCTTGATACTTTATCAAATTTACGGTAGAAAGTACGTCATTGCATATCGAACAAATATGCGGGGAGAAAACGCATCTGAGCGGGAGAGAAAAGTCTATGAAAATCCATTTCTTACGTGGTTTTTCTTTTTTAATTTTGGGTAAGACTATGCGCCGGTAACCTAAATATCAAAACCCAAAAAGTTTTTACAGTGAGTTTTTATCTCCAAGTTCGCAAAATGACACTGGCCACTAGCTGTGTGTTGGATGGTGTCAGGCTGGCAGAACATGTGAAAATTGCAGACGCCATTGGCGCCATTTTCAATTTGTGTGTTGTTTGAGGATTCCGTTTTAGTTTTTTATTTTCCTTGTAGGTGTAGGATAAAGCACTATGTATCACTCGAGAGAAAGTGCGATTCCCGATCTCGGGTATTTTAAAGCCTCAAACGGTAATCGGTCACTTTCTCCTCTCGGTGAACAATGTACTATTATGATCTTTCAATATGAGGGAGGTTTATGTAACAGAATCTGCTGATGACTAGAGGTAATATGTTGTGCATACTCTTAGCTAGTTAGGTAGGTAAATTATATTTTGGTTTTTACGTTGTAAGAAATCAAAGACTTTTGCACTTTTCAACTGTAATCAACTTTCACAGCTGCAGAATAAAAGAGGCGTTTAAAAATAAACAAATAAACAACTGATTACTCCATCCATGCTTACTTCACAGATGCTCTACCAATTTTTTGCTGCGTAAAGATTAAAATAATCTTAGATAGAATCATTGAGCAATTCAAATAATAACACCCGTGTTGGAAGCTCTCGATTGAAATAGCTTGAGTAATTATTGCAAATAATAACCAGCATAACCTGATATACAAAGTCCTTGGAATTTCTACAATTAGCACAGCTCAAAAGGCTCTACATAAACTTGTTTTAATCAAGTCGTAATCACCATCTTATCCTAATATCTCCAACTTTTGAAACCAATGTACTCCTTACCATAACAGCAGCTCTACATAATCTGGTCATAAGCAATCCAAGCATTTGGGAACAGTGTCGGGATTCATCAAATTATTATTTTTTAGGACTAAAAATGGTGCGGCTTAGTGGTATTTAGACGCAGGAGAAAGAATGAATAGTTGTAGAGCTATTATTTCGATGCTTTTGATTGCGTTTGACTTTTAAAGATCAGAGTAAAAATTTTGGAAGAGCATACGAATGAAGTTTGGAAACTGTGACGTCAGAAACGTAATGTGGAATCAGTTAGTAGTTTCGGACTTTTCGGATGCAGTTTGCAATGTGATGTGTGTGGTCCATCTTTCAACTCCCTAGACAAATGTCATTATATGTATATCAAGGGCGTGTGCGGAAGTCGCACCTACTTGCCCGATGGGCCGTGGTGGAGACAATGAGAATTGAACCCCACATCGGTCAGGCTTCGATGCCTCCGTTTCACTCGGTTCTTGAACTTCAATTTCTACTGCCATTAAAGTTGTAGGCGAATCTGATTGTTTGTTTTTGTTTGTTGTTTTGATGAAATCCCACTGCATTAGTGGTCTAAAACATCGGGCTCTATGCATATAGATTCTCAAACACGTTTTAATTCATTACCTACTTGACCATTTCATTCGTATAAAATTATCTAAAAAATAAGTGCGAAAATTTATGTTATCAAGGTAAATGGGATTTCGTTCCTTTAAAATGATTTTAGCTGAACCACGCTAGATTTTAATTCACTTTACGATGCAGGCAATATAAAAGTAAAATAAAATAAACTCAACCGTGCCCTATCTCCTTGTTGGCATGTCCATAAATCTTTCTTCCTATTTAAGATATGGAATGCAAATAGATCTGAATACAAGATCAAGGTTTTTACTCTACCAATGTATGAGTGGATCACTAGTACCCACTTATATTCACAATATAAGGAATATTTTAATTTTCGATTTAAGTCTAGCAAAGAACCATTATTTTTTATTTATATTTGGGTATTTTGAACGGCCGACAAGAAACGGTACCTAGACCCAGTGAAACCCAAGACGATTGCAAAAATGCAGGCCACATTAGCTTTAGTAACCTGCTTTACAAAGTAAGGAATCTTAATATCACACGTCGCGACTCGACATTCCATTCCTTACCAGTCTCCAAACATATACGTGCATCAGTATAATTCCCTCTGTATTCGTCCGTCCCGGTGGATGAAAACCACTTTGATTGAAGGCCTCGACGTTGGATGAGTAGAGCGTTGAGCAAAGCGCTGGCACTGAAGACTTCTCTTAGGTATTTTCGAGCTGACACCTAAATGCTTTGCGTTTTGGCCTCTACTAAGGCCTTTGTGTCTGGTCTACCTATTTACCTGTGCACTGTACTTATTTATACGTCCGAGGTACCTAGTTGGAAAGGGGAATCAAATAGATAACAGAGAAACAGATTTAAAAATAAGTTTTGGTTCTATAATTAAAGTTTTTATGTGATATTTGTTGTTTTTTTAGTAAATAAATAAAAATGAACCAATAAAATACTTCGTCTGTTTTTTTTTAAACAACACTATGTTGTTCTCTCCTTCCGCACAGTCAGGTCGCTACGCTAATCGCTCTGCTTGTGTCACAGTACAACCTACATTCGTATCAGGCTCAATGCACAAGGGTACCATTGTCCAGAACCACACGTGCTTGATGCATACTGCATAGTCTCAATAGCGTCCATTGAAGCACCGTTTGATAATAATCTTGGGATTTGTAAGCTTAGATATCAGTCTGGCTTAGTTCAAGTGCCTGCTTTTAGGTCAGTATCCGCCTTACGCTGATGCGTAAGAAAATTAGTAGGGCTTTTATTACACCTACTATTTTATGTTATCGAGCGTTGTTTCGTGTTTCTTCCTTTCCACACACGCTTGCAACCCAAATATATCTATGTAATTAGTTTTAGTTTCGCTGTCATAATTTTTGGCGTAGGACGTCTATTTTTGGACACAGATGCCTATGCCCTAAGATTTCCAGAAAGATTCTCACTGAAATTGGAAGTCCTACCTACAATGGTATTGTCTTTTTTGTGTTCTTTGGTAACACAGCGAAACTCTCCAACTAGACTCAATTAACTAAGTAACGCAGTCTATGAAGCGGGTGTCGAAATCGTTATGTTCCATACAAGTAGAGATTCGTAGATTTATTTATAACAATGGAGTTCCGCTTATTAGAACGTAGTTTACACTAGTAGTAGAACTGAGATCTCGTGATGGTCGGAGGTTAATAAAACCCAAACAATTTTTATTGACCAATGGTTGCAATAAACTTTGAAAATCGCATCGAAATCGCCGTCTAGCTAAGTACCAGTCTTACTTGAACTACAAAATCATTAAATTCTAAGAAATGTTAGCTCACGTTATACTGGGTTTTCCAATTTTATAATTTTTACAACAACTCAAAAACTATTAGACCTAGAATCAAACTAAAAACGGTTTTGGAATGTCTAAACAAAACTCTATCATATGACACCCCACTTGATATTTTTGTACGACTTTTTTTTACTCTCTTTGGACCCTCATAACTTCACGACCCCTTGACCTATTTACTTCATTTAACAAACCAGTAAAACTTAAGAGTACTATTCGTATACCTACCAAATTCTGTGAAGATCGGATAAGCGGTTCAAAAGATCTCGAAGAACAAACATACAAACATACAAGTAAAGCATTTTTGCCCAAGTTGTCAATGTACGCTTAGGTTCTAATTCTAGTTCGTCGTGGGGGAATGAGACAGCACTGACGTCGCGTTGAGGTGGTGTGCATTGTCCTCTGCTAACCGCACCCCAGCCAGCCCAACTCCTTAATGTAACGGAGAATGTCTTTGATGGCAGCAATGTTCCAGCATCCCCGATGGTGTTGTGGATGCCGAGGAGTGAGACTCGATCAGCTCCTGCAGTCCCGTTTTGGATCTGGCTTCGGTTATGGCAGGGCAATACAAAATACAAAAAATAGTTTATTTGCTCAAAAAAGAAGTACATAAAATAAAAATGCAAGATGCAAGAAGAATGCAATGCAAGACCTGCTCTACAGCAGGGTTTCCCAACCTTTTTTGCATGGTGCTCCCCTCCAGATTATAAACACATATCCATGCCCCCCCTATATTTTTTATCATTACTCCAATAAAAAAACTAATTTTATTTTTACGACATGGAGCGAAAGCGCGTTGGTTAGTCTAAAGTACCGTATCGAACAAAATAGTGATTTAGCAGTTAGTTTGGCCAATTGGAACCAGGTGGCGCTATTTAATCTGTTTGTAAGGGTTTTAAATCATAAACAATGATAATTAGATTCAAATATCCGAACACTTCAATCCCCCCTTAAGATCTCTCTACGTCCCACAAGGGGGGCGCGCCACACTGGTTGGGAAGTCCTGCTCTACAGTTTCTTTTACGCGTAGATTCTTCAAATTTGGTGATTCTGAGGGAGTTCTGATAGTGGTATTGTTGTTGCAGTGAGGATGCGTGCACGCCGCGAGCGGAGGCGGCCCCGCTGAGCGGCGGCGGCGCAGAGGAGCGCGGCTGCGCATGCGCCTCGTGGACACCACGCCGACAACCCGCACCCCACGAGATCCTACGACCTAAGCCTAGAAGGTACCATCACACTTGTAAAACTAAGATCAAACTTTATTTTTTTATACAATACAGGCAACCGTTTGACCACAATCTCACCTGAAAGCAATGATGTGGTCGACGATGTAGTACGGTTACCTAGAAGATACCTATTCACTCTACTCTTGAAAACTTCCAAATTACAGTCATTCGGGAACACAGACGCCGGCAACGAGTTCCACTCTTTGGTTGTCCGCATAATAAATGTAGACGCAAAGCGTTTAGTGCGGATTGGTGGCATATCAACCATGAACGGGTGTCTCGTCTCCGTACGCCTAGTGGTCCGGTGATGGAATGGGGAAGGGGGAACTACCTCAAAGAATTCCATTGCACACTCCCCAAAATGTATCTTGTAAAATACCGACAGGCTAGCTACTTTCCGACGATGCTCGAGGCTGAGCTTAGCCTCGACCAACGCATCGTTACCCAGCTTAATAAGAATTTATTCAGTGAAATGACTTATACTATTTTTAGTCCATGCTTATGCATATAGTGCCAGTTTCTCTCGATCTTTTTGTATTCTCCGTAAACGTTAACACGTTTTGGATAGCTATAGATAACGATATAACCGTAATAGATCAGATCGTGTTATTAAAACCTAGCAGCACTGCACAATCACTCTGAACCCCGCCGGCAGGGTAAATTGATTTTTGGTTTCAATGTACCAAGCACCTGCTCGCTCAATTACATAGTTATCGCCATTGCCCACTGCGTAGCAGCACAAAACATATTCCCAGTAGGACCACTTTAGAATGGAGTTGAGAATACGAGCATATCCTGTTGACAACGTCGCACATCCTTCTAGATTGAGTTACAATTGTATAATACAAGCTATTACATATTTAGATCGAGGTTTCGTGCTTAGACGAACTCTTTTTTTATTTTATTTTATTTTAAGAATTTTGGGAAAACTAACAGGTAGGTATAAGACAGTAGGAAGATAAACTAAACATAATAAGGTACACTGAAGGCCAATTAAAATTTTCCACACATAAATAGATTACAAGAATTACAAATTAGAGAAGGTACAAATAAATTAAAAAAAAAACATGCTAACTAAAAAGACTAAACATTATTAACTGGTTCTGCTAAAGATCTCAAATTTGTACGCCTTTAGCGCAAAACACAGTACACAATAACAATTTATATGTCACCACTCTTCCTAAATACCATACCTGTGTTTGCAAATAAATGATTTGATTTGAATCCTTAAAGTTGTCTAAAGCCAGAGTCAGAGGTACATTCTTGTTATATAAAATGCAACGTAGCGGTAATCCGCTAATCAAAGCACTCGGAAAACCAGAAAGAGGTTTAAAGCAATAAAATCGGATACAATCCGATCTGTAAATGGGTCAAGTGGTCGTCGTAGCATTCCGATCCGTTAGATGTGCGTAGGTAACAACTGCGTGCAGTCTTGATTGGTGGTTTTACCTTGTTAGAAAGAGAACTTTACTATCTTGTTAGAATTATGTATAAATAAATAAATATTCACGGACACTTAACACAACGCCTTCTAGTCCCAAACTAAGCAAAGCTTGTACGATGGGAACTAGATGGCTGATAGAATACGTACATACATTTTTTTTTTGTAAATACATACTTATAATACATAGAAACACCCAGACACAGAACAAACATCTATGTTTGCCACACAAATGTTTGTTCTCAGTGGGGATCGAACCCACGACCCACAGTACGGAAGGCAGAGCTACTACCGACTGAGCCATGACGCCTGTCTAAAGAAAAAGACTCTTTTACTTCATCATGCTAGTTTATTGCAGAATATATTTCACTGTTTACCATTTTTAGACGTCTTTAAGACAGGAATCTAAATTTCAAATCAAAATACGATGATTCCAGTTCATAACTTCTTCAGCGACTATTGTTTCAAAGAGAGCATACAAAACTCCGATAACAGTAACCATGTTTCAAATAAACATAGAAAATAAATAGCACAAATAACTTCTGAAACTCTTCCCCAAAGCGATCACTTACAAATATTCACGATGCAAGGCGCGCCAGCATTTGCACAGAATGGCAACCCTGATGTATTGGACGGCAATACCATTTCCATTGAGCTAATGCTAGCAGATTTACTACTGACATAAATCTGTGCTTGCAGTTAGTTATTTGCTCGGTCCAAAGCTTAAGTTATCTCAGTCAAAGTAAAAAATCATTTATTAAAAAAAATAAGGTTTTTTTTTTAATTATTACACATCTTATTCTTTAGCACTAAAACAACACTGGACGAAGATACTGGAAGCGGTCAGCATTTGGTACATGCGCTTCATGATGCGTTGACCAGGTCTTGTTGGTCAGGACGCTCAACAAATCTTCGTGCAGCAGGTGTAGATAGTGATTGTAGGGCAGCAAGGCCCAGGAGGGCAAAGACCGCAGCAAATTTTTTTAGTGTTCTTTGATTCGGTTTGAAATACTTCACCAAAATTCGGGGAAGAGTTTATCTTAAAAAGATAGTCTAAAACATAGAAATATTTTATAATATTTTTTTAGTTTTATACACTCATTATTTTTTGTTTATTTCACATCGGATTTTCGTATAATTACATTAAGAATGGGCTTCAAAACTATGTGATTCTATGTGGCAAAATAGAAGCATCGGTTAGTACGTTTTAGTTCTTCTTTCGCTTCGTGCTTGAACTTACCTACCAGAAGGTCACAACAAAGGTTTTAATGCAATAAGAAAATTTGTAACTAATGATGATGTTTTATAAATATGTTTGGTTTGTATTGTACCATTGAGCTATAATTGCAAGGGAGCCATAATTTTATTACGAACGGCAGCGTCAAAATTAGCACTGTAGAAATGTCACGTTTTTGTGGTTGTCGGTAGTATGTTCGTCGTGCATTGCTAGCTACTTTAGATCTTCAGAGTTTTAAAAAATCAAGCAGTTACATTATAACTAGAAACGGTGCTTACGCTCGTCTGAGCACAATTGTACTGTTCCATTTTGACAAAGCCAATATAACTATATTAACTGTAGCGCCATCTATCTCGCTACATAAGAACTAACATGAGAAATATCCTAGATCGCGCTAACGAAGTCATCACGGAGTTTGAACATAAGTAATACTACCGAATACCATCCATTGGTCCTCGGACCCCGAGCCAAAGGTCGCTCGGCGTGGAAGATCTTCCCTTTTCGTAGGAGGACATCTATCCTACAATGTTCTCCTCATAACTGTGCTCAAGGCCTCGTCTGTGCACACTTGTACTGTTTCATTTTCACAAAGCCAATGCAAAGTCCATAGTATAAAATATCGTTGGTTTGTACAAGTAGTTACACGTCGAATAAACCCGAGTACCTGTTTAATGTTGTACTATTTCGACATCAAAGCCATTTAAGCTAAAGTGTTTTCCAATTAGTTTCGAACCATATTTTGGTCGTAAAAAATGTGACAAGTGATAAAACTGTTTCCGGTATTGCAAGTACTGCTGTCTCCAGTCCCCTTATTCTCAAATAATCTTTCTGGTTTTATTTTGATTGATTCATTTGATTGACGGTAAATCGTAATAAATGAATCGTTTTGTTTATTTCGTTTAGGGAGATTTTAGGTTTCTATCTGACTTCTAGTTGTGTAAAACAAATCACTAAACAAATATTAAGTTACTTAATAAGTTACTTAATATTAAGCTGTCGCCAGCGGCTTTGCTCGCGTAGTAACAGCATGCGCATTATTTGGTTAAAATTTGATTTTAGACACTTTAGGGTGGAACTTTTCAAAATTCCTTTCTTGTGCACCCCTACACTATATAAGGATACTATCCTCCAAATTTCATACCTCTAGGAATTATAGTTTAGGCTGTGCGTTGATTGTCAGTCAGCTTCAAGAGTTTTATAAAAAGTCGCACCTTAAAGGGTCTAAAATCAGGATCAAAGATTTTAACCAAATAATGCGTATGCTCCTACCGCCCGAGCAAAGCCGCGGGCGACAGCTAGTGTGAAATATAAACTATTGCCTTTACAGTGATCTAAGACCGGAGTAAAGTTCTCTGCTCATAAACGAGATCAAAATATTGATCACAAACCTCTTACAGAAGCTTTCTTCAGATCCATTGACATGCATGTAGATAGATCAGATAATAATATTATTCCAACGGTTAATTATCTTTTACAATATTAACAGTAACAATGGCACCCAAGTTGCTTTTTACCGGCGACGGTAACTTTCATTTACGAGGCGGCGGCGATTCCATTCATGGGTTTCAGAATGCACAATGGATTTTCTCTGGCGATATTTCTTTGCTAATGTGGAAACTGGAAAGGCATTGGTTTTATTTTTGAATACAATATAGCTAGTGCCTCCTCAAGTCAAGTCAAGTCAAGTCAAAGTCAAGTTAAAAATCTTTTATTCAATAAAATCTCACTGATCACTTTGAATCGTCATTACGTTTTGTATGATTAGGTATGATTGCATATTTTTTGGCAACCTACTGGCTGTATTAAAGTTTCTATCGCAAGTAATATAAGCAATGTAAACAAATCTTTTGATATGTTGGCTTATATTGCAAAATAGTACCGTGAAAAGTAAATACACCGACAAAATTACCATAGAACTCTAGTTTTTAGACGATAGTATATATTTAGCAACAAGCAAGCAAGCTCGTATGAGTTTGTAGCCAACTCTGGTGACGGAGTTTTTAGGCCGCTTTAGGCCTCCGTCATGGCTGAACGACTGCTAGAGCCGGGACCTACAGTTTAACGTGCCCTCCGAAGCACCAAAGCGCTCAAATGTAAATGCCACTAACGGTCACCCATCCAAATAGTTACCGCGCAGAACATCGCTTAACTTAGATAATCGGTGAAGATTGACTACGCAAGCTTGCTTTTTGCTATTTCCATATCTATTTTAAAAAATCTAGCAGTTTTCGAGTTACAACAGTAGGTCTATCAAAGTCATTAAATGACCGCGTAAAATTATCACAAACAATGGTTAATGCGAACGTCAATTAACATCACTTTCGCCAGTCCCACAGGTGGCAGTGGGATGGGAACTAATTGTGAACGGTAAGGAACAATGCCCACCTGTTACAGTACTGTTTTATGCAACGAAAGTCACTTGTTTCACAATTTCACATCACTTCATTATGTCGAAATGGCTTTGGGTACTTTATTTGCTACCTGTTACGTAAGTCGCGTAACTTTCGTTGGTATAGGTCAGCCTTGCTTTGAGAATAATGAAACCAGTTGTGGTTTCCACGAACTTAGAAATCTTGACTCCGAAATGTGCCATGTATCCACCAGTCATCATGCCATCGTCAGATACATTCCATGAGTATAAGCTGAAAGACCACAAAACTGATTGGTCGATCTCGAAATGCGCAGGCAGTTGTACCGTAGAGGGTTACTGAAAGGTGTTTCTATCTTTTTATTGGCATGTAACTTACACCACGAGCTACAAGTATAATTTATACACTGCTAAGATACGAGAACCACTTATCAATGAACGAGCGGTATCATAAAATGGAGTCCATTGGCCGCGGCGTATAAACTTATTATTAGTTTGCAATAACTGTGCGGTCATTATAACTTGCAGCGGAAGTGCATAGTGCCTCGGTGATAGCGACACATCAAAGCTGGCCCTATTACAGCAACGCGAGATAAAATGTCTTCGTCATCTCATTGCTTTCGCAGCGGAAGCTTAAAAGTGCCGCTTAGTCGGAGACCGCGTATGATTATGCAATCAATTCATCTGCAACAGGTGGTTCATTTCCAGTCTTATTGATGCCAAATGCGACTGTATCCAGTAGCTTAACTGACAAATGTTTAAAAGAAGTATCATGTGCTCATTGGGTGAACAAAAATGTCGTTGCGTGAACATGATATGAAACCAAGGCCACTAGTACAATCATGTCCATGGCGAATGAACCTTTTTGGCTCTGCCAATCTATTTTATGGTAGGTACCTACCTACATTGTAATCGGACACGCTTGAAATAGAGATAAATAATATTGCACTGACCCTTACTGCAGAGCAATACCTAATGTCGCAGATCATCATTGAAAACATACTCAATTATATTGAAGTAAAACTGCAACTGCACTGCATGTCGATTACACGCATGATAATACTCGAGTGATTCACTAATGGCCCCTCAAGTGAGCACTCTATATTTAGCTACTGCTTATGGTTACGTTCACCTTTCAGATACGTGTATGTTTCTCGCAAGTGTATCAGCAGGTTTCTATTATTTTTACGACAACATCTTACAGTTAACCGATAATGTGAACATCTTAACAACCATCCGACATGAACAGTTGAACGTTTCTTGTTACCGATCTCGTGACCTTTCGAAATAAGAGAGGTTTTGCGCGAACGGTATCATAATCCGTGGAGAACACGCGTGCCATTGCCGTAGCGGGGTAACAATGATTGCTGGTAACGGGCGTCATCGGCGGCGGTGCTCAGTGCGGCCGGCGCCTTCGCACAGTCATGCTGTGCCCGGCGCGATGCTCGTGCTTCCTCTGCCGCGAGCTGCAGTCCTGCCGAGCGGCCGACGCGAGGAAACCCCCCAACAAACACAACATGTGCGACAACTTCATCCTCAAGAAGTCAGACGCCTGGGAGCCAATGAAGTTCATCCGCGGTGCCGCCAGGCTATCAGTCCGACACTGGCAAGGCCGCGAGCCGCTTAACTCTAACAAGTCAAGGATCACTCCGCATAAATCAACCAGCTGCGAGCAGCTGTATCCCTCTGAGAAGGACGAAGGACCTTTTGCGATGCGCAGAGCTCCGAGCACAGACCGGATGAAACCTCACTCGGAAAGCAAGCCCTTATTCAACAAGCTTCTCGGGAACTCGCGTAACAAGAAAGTTTCCGATCCTGAATCGAAAATCCGCCGCAGTGTTCTTAACTTTTCAAGAAAGAATGACTCGTCTAGTTCCAAAAACGTTCACGAAAAATATATTCCTTTGCCGCAGTCATCATCGGAACACATTTACAGTGAGCCGAAGCCATGGAGCTCTCAATTCGATGACTGTTGTCGACCTCCAGTGTACCAAAGCGTTGAGAAAAAGAAGGAAGACAGCAAAGCATCGTCGAGTGACAAGAAATTGTACAACAATCGACTTCCTTGTTACGAGGAACTAACTCAACGACTTTCACAGGAAAAGAACAAAAAAGCTAATTTACCCCTAAACGAAGGAGGGTTCGCCAACAAAATTACTCAGAACAACAACAAAGTGGTTATTTATTTTGGTGATTCCATAATTCGGAAGCACAACGAGCAGAAAAATGAAGAAAATAAGCTAATTGCTGAGACCGCTGAGAAGGAAGAAGCGATATACGTGAACAGACTCTTGGATGAAACTAACAATTTGGGACTGAGAAGGCATGTTGACAAAAATGTAGGCGTAGCAATACCCGAAGTGCAAATAACCGAAGCTATATACTCAGAGATCAAGTCTGAAGATACAGATATCGTAACTATTAACGATGCAACATACAAAAAGGATGTTTTCGGGACAGTGAGCTCTGATGGGTTTTTGGTGGTGGAGTTTGACGGGAACTATGAAAGAGCTCGTCAACTGGTGGATTTGGTGCATGGAACCAGTGGTGTGGATCATCATGAAGCGAAGTTGCTTGATGAGGATGAACACTGTGACTGGAGCTTTATCCAAGATTGGAGGAAAAGGTTAGTCGTAATTATAAAACGAAAAACAAACCTACCCTACCCTTGCGTAGCAAAAATTCTGTTCCTGTTAAAAAGAGCAATGCTACTGTGGGTATATCTATAAGTTTTGACTAGACTAGGCGGTTTTGATATTAGTATGGATCTGCAACAGATTTTCAGGAAGTAACATCCAACTCCGCTCAAAAACAGGAAGATAGGAAGTACAGTCGTCGTAATACTGTTATGTCTTCAGACGACCTGACCTGGATCCCATCGGCTTATAATCACAATATTCATAACAGTGCGGTGTGAGCTTTGAGCTTTAATTGACGATTGTTGCGGAAGTAGAACAATTAACGTTATCTCATTAATTGTATGACTCATTTTACATTACGTTGATCTTAAAACTCCGCCGCCAATGATATCTGCAGATATTAACAGAGCCGGTCTTATTGATTGATTTTACTCATCTTGGCTCGGTGAGAACCAGAGATAAGACCGTCCACCGTAAGATTATTTTTGAAAAAAATCCTCTATTTTGGCTCTGCTCAGTTTTACTATGATCTATTAGACTATTCTGTTTATGCTTACGAGCGAAATTCCGTTCAGATTTTAGGACAGTTATTTCGCATGGCTATTCCTCGGTAAAATATTCAATAACATATCGGCTGCTCAAGTGTCTGCATTCCCGATTGTATCATGATGGATGTTATTCCCGAACCTTAGAACGAAATTTGCATTCCGTTCGGCAATTTAATTAGACGTTTGAGCGTTTCTGCGAATCTCAGCATCCGGGAAGACACTCGCATTAATTGCATAGCAATTCTCTGATAACAATCGCTGGTCGACGAACCCGTGCGAGCTTCTGATTCTTCCCTTCTGATACAATCTATCAAAACCAAGCTAATTTTAACCTTATTGCTTTACGTAATGCTAGTAGCGATCTTGGGAGATGTCTGAGGTTTATCAATGAGCGGTTCTGCTTTAGATTCTTTTGTGCTGTCTATCGCGTCAACGTTTTGCCACCCTGCTTCCTTGAGAAAGTTTTTTTTCTATAAATTGTAAGAAACATTCTTTTCTTTCTGTTCCGCGATCTATCTTCGTTCTTTTTATCAACTTAGTAAGAAGTAACGAGTTGAGTTTTGCAAAGGCTACTTTCTTCAAATTAAAGATATCGTTCCTTATACAGTTCTTATGTAATATACTTGGCCAGATTTCGTAGTAATAACAATTCGAAATACCAACGGAACGTGCTAAAACAGCAGTGATTTTATAACAGCGTTTAGGTGAGTAGCTGTACTTAGTTAAGAGTCTTTATCTCGTCGCATAATAATTTCACTTTCTTTCTCTTTTAGTTGCCTCAGTTAGAACCATAATAATTAATTACCATCGCGATTTTCTATAGAATGGTAGCTATTTTGCCCCCCTAAAATAACCCTTATGTCCCTACAGTATTTTAACAACTACAGTATTTTAAGATGTTTTTGAACAGATTCTAGTCAAAAATTAAAGAAAATAAGTAACTTCGATGACAAGGCCATCACAAATTAAAAGCAATATGGAATTGAGTACATAGTTATTGAATTACCTATAGCAAAAGATTGCCCATATTACATAGTTTTAGGTTCAAAGTTGAACTAACTCGCTTATTTGGACGGTAATATTTAATGGTTACCTAGGTAAAATGCCAGGTAACCATTAAATATTCAGGCAAGCGTGAAATCACCATTACTGATGACGCTGTTGCAGAATACATTAGCTTTTGCAAAAGACAACAACTTGACAAGCAAGCAAGTTCGTATGGGTTAGTGGCTACCTCTGTTGACGGAGTTTTTAGGCCGCCTCAAGGCCTCCGTCATGGCTGAATGACTTGATAAGAAGTATCCTTTTAGAATTCAGAGTTACAGTTCCGATTTTTTCATAATTATTAATAAGTACTTCTAATATTTTTTGATCGGAGCGCGTTGAAATCTTTTCTTCGTAAAATGACTACACAATAAAATAAGTTTTTTTTTGGATTGAATACATGATAGCACGTTTCTTCAGTTAAAACGGTTTCTATATAAACGGTCGTTAATCAGTATATCCATTCGTTTCGTCCACTGCATTCGACGTGGCCATGGCCACGCTTTCTTTAGTCTCGCCCTAAAGATCGTTGGATCAACTAGACTGTAATTATTTTATGGGATTATCGCTCTAAATGTAATCATTACTTATTTACTACATAACTTAAAAAAATCCAGAGAGAATGTTCCTTATCAAAGTGGTTGAAATGAAAGTGGTTTCTTAGCTTGGACGAATTAATTTTGTAGTCTTTTGGATTTTGTAAAGAATATCATCCACTTAACAAAACCCAAGGAACTGTAAAAAGGGGAACGTTTTTGTAAGAACTGTGGTCGTCTGGTAACTTTTATTCTCAAAGAAAATAACAACGAATTGGTACAGTATTTACAAAATACTTTACACTTCTTTTATGAACCTATACGGTGAAAATTCAAAGTACACATGAAACAGTTTATTAGATATCTGAGTTGCGCCTGGTAACTCAGTTTATAGGTCGCCTCAAATCGCCTGCAGCCCTCTGTCATACATAACTTAGCTGAACGTACTAGCCGTTAGGTTTCCCTTTCATCGGGACTGCGTCGAAGCAAATTCAAACAGTTATAATGGAGGTGCATCATTGCTCTACTCAGGTCACTATCACACACAGTAATAGGTACACGATCTTACAGGCATCAGGAGCATAGATGTAGAAGACCCATAACCATAGAGCTTTATCTTTATGTCAATGACGGTCATAATACGGATATTATCGCCTAGTGAAACTTTTATTGCATCTTCAGCCCGGTGGCTTTTAGCTTGTGTACGAGGCACAGAAACACATAACCCCAGATACACAGAAGCTAGAATAACACTCAGACTGAGATTAAGAGCAGACGAAGTAGGCAGACAGTTGTCGTGTACCGTATTTATGGTGTTGGTACTGGACGACTATCAGTCACGCATTGTAGATGCGCTATGAGTGACGAATTCGACGGTGTGCCATAACACGACTGTCACGAGCGCAGCGATATGCAGAGCGACTTGTACTAGGCTACCATTATGATACGATCGAACTATTGGTCGTACCAAGGCGTGATAGAGAAGTTCTGAGAAGCATTAGCAAAACGAAAAACGACAACAGATACGTAATGGTTTTTATCTTTTGATTTAGATAACTGTTACCTCGAATACATCATTTTAGATAATTTTTAGCCCCAACTATTCGCTTCCCAAAGTTCTGCTGTCGATATTTCTTGTGTGACCGTTTGATATTTATGCCCATTCATTGGATTAAATGTATCCTTTTATCCACGAACCGCTTCTCGCTATGCTTAGTAATATGTGTACGGCCTAAACAGAGAAATGACAAGCAGTCATCCGTTACGAAGGTCGCAGGTCGCTGCAAATGGACTGTGCCTGATCGACGATACGAGTACCTACGTGGGACGGTACTGATCTGTTTACTTTGTTTTTGATTTGTTGAGATTATTCTATACATTCTTTTTATACATTCTTTTTGATAAAACTTTCAGCTTAGAAAGATTTTGCCTTCTTCATCAAACAGGGTTTACCTGATGTTAAATAAATGAATTAGATAGAAAAATCCACATCTATGTCTACGTACAGCATGTCCACATATGTAGTGTAAAATACGTCTTATGTGCCTGTCTGTATTTTTACTGACATATTGACAATTATACTCTTCAATTCGGAGCACGGCATCCGAGCATCATTACTTGGAGACAGAAATTAGTGCATGAGTCGATAGCAACCTTTGCGCTCTCTTAGTAACTGTGCTATAAATAAGTAAAATGGTATCTACAAGCTGATGTTCTCTGTCACCAGACCATCGAGTGGGTGTCGTCCTTCAGAGGAGGGCTGGTGCGGCGCAGTGGGCGGCGCGCGTGCTCTGCGCGTGCGCGTGGCGTGTGCGGGTTCGGGTCCCGCCGGCGCGCACGCGGCGCACGCGCGCCGTCTGTCGCCGCCGCCGCACGCGCATCGCGCCACCACCCCGCCGAGACCCACCGACACAGGAAACAAACGTATGTATTCTATTTATGTATTAATTTAAAAATTTCACACAAACAAGTAGTGCTAGGAGGACTTAATGCTTAAAGCATTGTCTACCAGTCTTTCTGGGCGTGCAAAAAGGTGGTGTGGCGTGTTTTTACAGGTACCAAACAAGTTGTATATAATATATACGACAAATTTTAAATCTACTTATACTATATTATATCTACTTACATACTGAAGAATTTAAAATATAAATACCTAAAATACATCATTGTATCAATACATATAATATTATATAATACTTCTATCTACCCTAGTTGTAAGCATTCCAAAACGGGATTGTTTTCCAACTAAAAGTAGACTTTTCACGGTGATCTTGGCTTCGGTCGACAGTGGCTTAGTGGACTGGGTGGATATGCACTTACACGGGTGTTTGTCACAAACACCCGTCCTCCATGTGTTTTGCTCTATGCAACCATACAACAAGTACATCCATGCACTTTTCTGATTGCCATCGAGTGGATTCTCTGAAAGTTATTTTTCAAATTAAAGCCTTATCGAGGAAGCTCGTCAGGTTTACTGCCCCCATTGAAATAACATTGCTATCTTTATTGTGCACAATTGAAAACACTCGGCATCCATTACTGAATGGCAATTTATAATCAGCTAAGACTGAGCATCCATTGTGCATTACAATCCAAATGAGACGTAAATTACTCTCAAGATTTGCAAGCAATCTGCCAGGAACGAAACACTTGGAGAGCCACTTCATCAAGATTTATTTACCTCTGGCGAATTAAAAATAACCTTATGCACATTGCCTTTGATTGACAGCTTAATTCCAAGATGCACTCGTGTCTTAAAACATCGGTGAATGGTTTTGTTGAAAAAGCATGTATATACCAAATTTAATGTCTGAAAATATCCAGCGAGAGTAAGCTTTCGTTTTCTTTCCCAGTGAAGTTTCTTGTTACGAGTATAATGAGCATTTAACTTTATCGTTTGCTAAGACTTGTTAGTTTAGCTTTTTGCTACAAGATACAAGCTGTTTATTTGCATAAATTTATAAGTGTTACAATTTGGTATTCCATCTACTATGTTTACAAACGCTGTAAGTTTTCCAAAATAAACAACGATATGATACAAAAGTACATCTTCTTCCATAGCTCAGCTAGAAGACTCGCCCGAACCATCGCCGGACGCAAACACGGCACAACTGAAAGCCGTGAGCGCTGTCTCACAACTGACGGTTGCGAGCTCGCCGGTGCGCAGTGCGCCTGCGCAGAGCAGCTACGCGCTTGAACGCAGACCGAAGCATGACCATCATCATCGCCCAGTGGAACCTACTGTTCAGGTACATTTAGTTTTATCGTAAAGTAGCCAAAGACCGGTGGCTCAGACGATCACGCCCACTGTTTAGGTAAAATAATAGTTTTTTTGAAGTGAAAACTTCTTTAGCACCGTTGTGATTTGAAAGTCGATGAAACGAAAAAGTGAGGAAACGAGAAGAGAGATCGCTAATTTTCGTACGCATTCTAAGGAGACTGCTGGCCAAGTGGTCGTTCACTCGTTCACTTTTTGCAACTTTTTTGAAGTGAAAACTTCTTTAGCATTATTGTGATTTGAAAGTCTTTTTGAAAGTTTCACTTCTACCACGTGTGAATTACACACATGTTTTTTTTGTTTTACTGTCGTACAACTGCGTTAAAATATCAGAAAGCAATCGAACTAACAAAATCATGGTAGTTAAATGTCTTCTTCTCAATGAAAGTTTCTTTCGAAAGTTCTAAAACAACTTACTTACGTCTACATAGACTCTTACCGTTTCGTTATGAGCAAATTAACTGTTCCAACTGCACTGGAAGTTTATTTCCAAGCTAACTACTCTGTGTCGTGGTCAAGTGATAAGTGGCAGGTTACAAGTACATATAAGTACTGTGTGTTTCTCGTACGACTAAACACACCACAACATTGCGGTTTTATTAATACTGTTAGCTGTGGTCGTGCTATTTTTTCTGTGGTCTTGCCTTGTCTGTGGCGGTATACATCAAAGGTTCTTGCGGTTCATCTAACTTTACAGTTGCTTTTGCCTGGACTTGGCAAAAAAATGTTATATGTGAGCAGATTCGTAATGCGAAACAGCTAGGTTAAGTCGTAGAGGGTAAAGGCAGACAACCTTCTCGCTCGCACATTTCAACATTTTTAAAGATATAATATAATTAAATGTAATTATGTGAAATTGCAGAGCTTCAGGGTCGAGAGAATAACAATGCAAAGGTTCAGTAAAAATATCACATTGATCCAAACAAGTTTTCTAACCAAAAAATGTGCACTTTAATTTATCGCATCAATTGTCAATGTGATATTTTTACTGAACTTTTGCATTGTTATTCTCTCGACCCTGAAGCTCTGCAATTTCACATAATTACATTTAATTGTCCACGTTTCAGCAGCATAGGTCATAACAGGTAGGACGCACTGGTTGAAGACTTTTGTCTTTAGGCATTGGGGAATGGATGACGAGAGGACTTGACGAAGTTTCCCAAATGCAGCCCAGCCCAGCTGGATTCTTCGGTTTAGCTCGCTCTCCAAGCTGTGTCTACCCAACCGCAATATCTGCTCGTAGAACCGACAATCGTTGGAGCAAACGAATACTTGAGTGGAGACCGCGTTTAGGCAAGCGTAGTGTAGGACGCCCTCCGGCAAGATAGGGCGACGATCTGAGACATGTAGCTGGCAAACAATGGATGAGAAGAGCCGAAGACCGGGCTCAGTGGCGCGTCTTGGGAGAGACCTACGTCCAGCAGTGGACTGATATAGGTTGATGATGATGATGATCTTGATGACATTTAATTATAGTATATCTTCAAAAATGTTGAAATGTGCGTGCGAGAAGGTTGTCTGCCTTTACCCCACGCCTTAAGTAGAGATGTGAGTATGTTAGGGTTTGAGCCCTGTTGGTCGAATGGGATTCCACCTCGACTTTCGATCCGAAGGTCGTGGGTTCGAATCCCGGCCGTGCATCAATGAATTCTTCGTTTCGGAAAATTTTTATGCGCGAGCTTTAACGGTGACGAAAACTCTTGAATTAGTCAGCTCTGCACGTATTGACGATGTCTTTCCTGTGAATATCGCTGACTAGGCTGAGAGGATGGTATAGGTGCTGGGCAAGCCTACTCCATCTAAACATTGTCCCAGGCACTACAGTGTCCCGTTAAGTGTAGGCATAGGTTGCCTCCTGACGCTGTATAAATCATCTTCAGTACATGTAAAGGCCCGAGGACGTAGTGTTTTTGAAAGGCGTTACCGTCCAATTTAACCTTTTAAAGCCAATCGGCATGTAACTCTTTATAACAACAGTATAGAGCCACCGGTGGGTACCATCTGGGCCCTCGTTTCGTCGTTTATTGCCTCTTGAGTGCCGATTAGCGACTTTTACAACCGTAATTTTGACACAGACTTTAATTTATAAGCACATGTCACCGGCTCCCAACGGCTTCGGTCATAATATTATATTATCTTATTGGCCGTTTGTGGAACTTGTAAAAGATCTCCGGTATTTTACTACGATTTTATAGGTTTTTATGGTTTGTGGCGCTATAAAATAGGTTTGTTTGATAAATGGTTTTGTGTAAGAGTAGTAGGTAGATAAACACAAGTTATTATAGGTCTTAAAATAGATAAATATTTTTGGAAAATTTGGACATTTCACACAACGCGCTCTCGTCCCAAACTAAGCAAAGCTTATACTATAGGAACTAAATTGCTGATAGAATCGCTTTAGAATACTTTTTTTTTATAAATACAAAACTGAAATACAGTAACACGCAGACACAGAACAAGCATCTATATTTGCCACACAAATGATTGTTCTTGGTTGGGATCGAATCTACAACCCCCAGCACGGGAGGCACAGCTGTACCGACTGCGCTGTGACGCTTGTCTGTAGCTTATCTAAGCTACAATAATAATAATAAAAAACAATATAAAATAATAATAATAATAATAAGCGCATTGAACAGCAATAATAACAATATCGATGTCATCGGGTCGTCGGTAACGGGTGCGTGTGCGCAGATCACGCGACTCTAATGTCTGTTACGGGATTTTGGAATAACCATTGAATTAAATTAATATAAGGTACCCATCTATCTAAAATCAAAATGATATTTTTGCCACAGAAGATATAATAGTTCCTGCTTACAAGTATTCGTACGTTATTTATTAGTTTGACCTAAAAATTTGGGTCATTCTCCGAACATATATATATATATGATAGGTATGGGATTATGGTATGAGAGTAGTTATTTATGATCCCAAAAAGCTTTCAGAAGCAACCAAATTCTTTTTAGTCTTAACAGTTAGCTATTTGAATAAGCTCTTAATTTTGACATAAATTAAAATAAATTAGCAATCTATAAAATGTTTTTTTGTGAAGTTTCACTTTTAGTGGTATTTATAAGCAAGTACCTTCTTAAGGCCCAATTACACAATACCATTTTCTTGTAGGTACGTACCAGTGCAATAATTGAATGCATTCGTTGAAGCGCCATAAATGACGTTCAAGAATTGTAAGCAACTGTTTACACGCGGATATATTAAACAAAGTTGAATGCAATTTCTGACCACCACCAAGGAAAGTTTTGAAGCAAAACTTGTATACCAGATCAAAAATGTTACGTGTTGTTTACACCATGCAATTCATTTATTGCATTCAACTATTGCACTGGTATGTACAAGAAAGTGGTATGGTGTAAATCTCAATGACTCATATGCGCACGAAACGGGATATATTCTTTGACAGTTTTTCACAAAGAAACCTATGCTTGAATCTCGACTTGAGTCTTGAGCAAACTCGCAGAATACAAGCTAGTGAAACCTGACCGACCGACCTAGTTCTATATGGCTATATACTTGATCACCACCGCTCCAAATTGGATCCGGATTTAGACAGGAATTGTGTCATTTTGTACTAAGAATTTACATGATTTCTGTCAAAATCTATGGATTGGAAGAGTGGTCGAGAGTAACCCTACTGGACCGACTAAAATATAGATCAGTTTTGAAAGTACAAAATAGGTGTACGTAGCAGTTGCCGTAATGAAAATTAGATACAGTTTGAATTTAAATGATGAAAACATCCTGGTCGTAACGGAACTACTTTTGTAAGAGTTTAACGACTCGTGACGATCTTAGTTTGAGCTCGTAATAAAACGCCCGAAAACCTCAACTACCGAAACAAAACTGTGATTATACTTCACACCTCAACATTACTGATAACTTTTGCAATTTTACAAAAATCTTCGAGACAACGCCTAGAGTGGCTAGGTAAAGCTCAACGCATATATATATATATATATGCGTTGAGCCGCGCATATATATATATATATATATATATGCGCGTTGAGCCGCGTACCGCAGCGTTGTGCGTTACGATCGCGAAACCAAAGCTTTACCTAGCCACTCTAGGCGTTGTCTCGAAGATATATATATATATATATATATATATAGTTATATATAGTTATATATCAAATTATATAGTAGGTATAGCTCTTAGTTTGTAAGATAAATATTATTCCCTGTAATGTCGCACGCCAACCTCCTCACTACACCACCACGTTTGGTTGGCTGGCAGACAATGCTTTCAGCATTAAGTCCACCCTTTGTAACAAATTTATAATTTTGTGCAATAAAGTTTTAAATAAAAAAAAAAAAAAAACTGCGACAGAACAAGAGACCATTGCAGACGTTTGTGTCCGGCACCGCATGTCGCATACCGCAGCGTTGTGCGTTACGATCGCGAGACCAAAAGCTTTACCTAGCCACTCTAGGCGCTGTCATAAAGATTTTTGTAACATTCCAGAAGTTATCAGTCGAGAGGGATTCGAATCCACAACCTTCTTGATACGCGGGTGCGTTACCAAAAACTATCGAAACAATATTATTTTTATTCCCCTTCATCCCACTGAACGTGTTGGTGAGACGAACGGGAAGTTATTTTGAAATCTTCTTTTTTATACCACCAATGGGACAATCCAGTGGGACGAGTGGGAATGATCGCTAATTCCACTCGCTCGACAAATAACTCCTATAGGGATCTATAGGTTCTAGAAACTATGTCATAAACCTTAGCGTACCTGTCAGACTCCACTAATTAGTCGCGATCACATCACAATAATTGTTGAGCAGTGAAAGTGTTGCCAGAAAAAAATAATAAGCATTGTCTATATGTCCCACGATCTCTTGATAGGGAAAAGTAATTTGTGGGAAGTTGAAAGCGAAATTGTCGGCGACAATGGCGGCCATGTTAGTGATGTGACTGTTATGTTGCTTGATTAGGTAGAGGAATCTTGTCTTATAGCGACGGATGGTAGGTAAAGCTTGTCTGATTGTTTTGTGGTGTAATGTGAAATTACGTAAATTTACTTCCGAACTAGCTTCCGCCCGCGTCCCGTATGATACTGTTCATTTTTCGGTATTAAAAGTAGCCTATCAGTTATCCCAGGTCACGGACAATATGTATTCCAAGTTTCATCCAAATCGGAACAGTAGTTTTTGAATGAAAGAGTAACAAACATCCATACATTCTTACAAACTTTCGCGTTTATAATGCACTAGCGACCCGCCCCGGCTTCGCACGGGTGCAATGCAGTGATGATGATGATGTATTATACATATAAGACTTCCTCTTGAATCACTCTATCTATTAAAAAAAAAACTGCATCAAAATCCGTTGTGTAGTTTTAAATATCTAAGCATACATACATACATACAGACATTAGGACAGACGCGGGAAGCGACTTTGCTTTATACTATGTAGTGATACACTAATACATGATAGGATATTACGCCATCCATTAGCAACTACCCAATCTCCCTTCACGATCTCCACAATCATCTGATAGTAGGTAACACCTTCCAGAATGGAGTCCGAGAATGCAATAGCAGTTCTGATGAGAACAGATCCTCAGGGCACGCGTCCATGTCTGACAGTGGAGGAGGAGAAGCAGCACGTGATGAACCCAGGAGGAGCAGGCAACAACCACATGCTAGGAATAAGCATCGACCTCATAATAAGGTAGGTACCTGAAGCAGCGTTTCCGCTATCGTAACGCACAACCCTGCGGTATGCGGCACTTCGCCGCTGACGCATACTGCGACGGAACAATAGACGATTCTAGACGTTTTCCATACGAGTAAGACTGTGTCCGGCACCGCATGTCGCATACCGCAACGTTGCGATCGCGAGACCAAAGCTTAAGCAATGTTTCTAGTGTTGAGAATGAATGATCCTGATTTGGCACACTCTTGTATGGCTCTGTTTGAATTGCCTACTTAGTACTTTGTATTAGTTTAGTACTAAGAAACAATAGATAGATAGAAAACTCTACAAACAATGACCATAATGAATGAATGAATGAATGAAAATACTTTATTGTACGTACACCATACCAACTAATATGCGAGACAGCTTATCTGTACTATTATAAAACTGTTAAAGCCAAAAACTAAAATTAAAGATATGGATAAACTAAATATGTAGATCTACTAAATAACGAGTTTGTCTGTTTATCTGTTTGTTTGTTCGCGGATCACGCCTAAACTACTGGACCAATTTCAATGAAACTTATACCATTTAGAAGCCCTTCTTCCGGATTGAAACATAGGCAATTTTATTGAAATCAAAGACGTGGATTCTTAGATACAGCTTGAACTCTCTAAACCAAAAGCCGCCTTTGATACGAGGTTTAACGTATGCCGCTGATAGATATTTTGGTGGAAAGTTTCGCACGCGTACGAAGTCGCGGGTATCAGCTAGTACAGAAAATAAGATTCTCTCTATTGGATACTCTTATTAAATTAATAAAAATAAATTAATATAGTTACAGTCGCCATGGCCTGGTGGAGGAGGTCTCGAAGACATACGGTCTGCCATCAAGCAGCTGACTCTTCGTTCTCGAGACAGCAGCAGCACAGCCACGAGTGGCGCCTCCAGTGCTGGCGGTGGCAGTAATGGACCCCCAGGTAAGATCCATGTAACATGATGGTATATTTATGGTACAGTTTTAGGCCCCGACACGGCTTAATAGCTCTGATATTAATGGAGGTGTAGCGGGAGGGTTCTCTGTGCAACGGAATAGAATAGAGAGAGAGATATAGATATTCTCCGCCACTTTCGCCGAGAGCTATTAAGCCGTGTCGGGGCTAATACTGTCCCTATGGTTAGGATTGGAAGACAAAATAGGCCAACAAGCTGACGTTTCGTTCTCAGGCCAGCATGTATGACGCTCAAATAATATAGTTGCTTTTGTTATACCTACTGTGACATGTGTGGTCTCCAAGTTATAGTTGTCCAATTGATATACAGCATGTATCTACAATGGCGACATTAAATTGACACACGGGTAGAGCTACTTATTAGTATTCATAAAATAATAATTAAAGTACAGTCAGCGGCACTAGAATGTGTACAATTCGTAATTTTCATTGTAGATACACGCTGTTTGTACAGCGACCAATGATGGTTTTATTTTCCATATTCTCATCGTAAGTACATGTATCCCAAACACCACATATTTTGAATCAATACTTTGTAAGAAACCTATGAGCATTCTTAGTAGGGCTGCCCTAAAATATAGCTTCGATGTAGGTAGGTATATGCGGAAAAGATAAAAATACTTCGTTCCTCTCATTTATTTCACGGAAGTCAGTCAGTAAGAGTCAGTAGTAGTTTATCTTTTCCAAATACTATGACTATTACTACATCGTTGTTCTGTACTATCATTGTACTACATCGTTGTTCTGTACTATCGTTGTACTACATCGTTGTTCTGTACTATCGTTGTACTACATCGTTGTTCTGTACTATCGTTGTACTACATCGTTGTTCTGTACTATCGTTGTACTACATCGTTGTTCTGTACTATCGTTGTACTACATCGTTGTTCTGTACTATCGTTGTACTACATCGTTGGTCACGTGTTCTGTATTACAAGATAAATTTATAGATTATGTTTATTGTTTAACGTTGTACATAAAGGTGTTACAAACTTAAATTGAACCAACAGTTTATCCGTTTCGGACGTACAATAATAAAAACGGTTAAACTTTACCAATAACTAAAATGGTTAGAAACTAATAAAAATAACTAACACTTATGTATGTAGTAACTAAGTAGCGTAGTAGTAAACATAAATTTGTATGTCCTACTTATTGAGATCAAAATATTCATTATTAAATCATTTAAGTCATTTTGAATGAACCATTAACCAAGATAATGGATGATAGATGATTATATTCCAGAGAGTGGTAGTGCGGCGGAGGCTCGCAGGAGACGAGCGCCGTTGGTGCGACAACCGTCGCTCGACACCGTCTGCACTAATGTCACCAGCGCGGACGAGTTCGTGTGGGTCGACTCACATAACAGGTATGAACACCGGTATGAACACTATAGTAGGTGACAAATAACACCGCAATACAGGTCATTCAGAAGGTGGGTACCTTCACGTCGATGTCGCAAAATTCAATTTATGTATGGTAAACAAACAGTACAACGAAATTCGAGCGATTACCGTCTTAGCGACAGGTTTGTACGGAAAGCGACAGAATTAGCCATTCATAAATTGAATGTTGCGACATCGTGGTGAAGGTGGGTGAATGACCTGTATTACGGTGTTATTTGGCACCTACTATAGTATCAGTTAACTCGTTTTATTACAGTGCGTGCTGTGGTTGCCTGTAATTGGAAGAACACTAGATATAAGTACTATGTAAGTGAAACTGGTTATTTTATGTCTTTTGTTGGCATGCCTCAATAAATAAACAAATAAAAAACTCGTATATCTATACCTACTGAAATGTAGTGCAGAAACGGTGTTTCTATAGAACATGTAACATACGCTTCAACATTCCAAAAGGATGTGTCTTTGGGGTGTAGTCAGTATAAAGCTCATGAACATACCAATTGAATTTCCCACAATAGTATTTCGTAGGTCAATACTGACATGACTGAACCATAATACGTATACATATATTGTTTTTATGATATTCATACGAAAGATTCAATACGTAGTCTGAGTCTGAACGCTATCTGTATGTCAGTTGAAGTTCCCCACGGCATTATACCGTAGGTCAGCACTGACGCGACCAAAACATAGAGGGGAGATACGTGTATTAGTCTTTATTAAAATATTTTTACGATTATTTCATTCATTTATTATTGGTGAAGGAAATGGAGGATGGGAAGTCGAACTTACAGTTTTTCCTCTAGCAGTGGTTTTGAGGTCTTGCGGATTACTGGTTGCATCACTTGACCATAACCACAGAATAATATTACGAGTCTTTTGCAGGATTGATCAGCGTATTATGTTATGTATGTTGTCACAGAGAGATTAGATTAGCAGTTAGAAAGTTTTTGCGGTAGCAATGCGGCACAGATTTAATTCTTTCTCTTATACGGTTTTTCTTGTGACTAGCGAGTACCCACGCGCAGTGAACGGGAGTGAAGGTGTTTTTGATTTTGAATGCACTAATTTTCTCGACCTCTGATTGGCTGTCCGATGCGGCGTGACGTTTCGTTCGACAGGAGTGAAGGATGCATAGGATGGAATGTTTTTTTATGTCAAGGTCAAAACAATATATAGTGTGTGTAAATTGATCTAGATGGCACTAACAATTATCAACCTATATCGGTCCACTGCTGGACGTAGGTCTCTCCCAAGACGCGCCACTGAGCCCGGTCTTCGTCTCTTCTCATCCAGTGTTTGCCAGCTACATGTCGCCCCACCTAGCCGGAGGGCGTCCTACACTACGTGCGCCTAAACGCGCTCTCCACTCGAGTATTTGTTTGCTCCAACGATTGTCGGTTCTGCGGCAAATATTGACGATTGAAACGATTGTTTCAGGCTAGTGGAACTCCGCTGCGTTCCATGGTCCGGTGGGGAAGTGGGGCGCGCGTTACAAAGCGGCCGATGTCGGGAGCTGGCGCCAAGGCTAGCGACCGATACACCGCCGAGACTTGCATACCTACTGCAGAGGTAAGATAACATAAGATAAATATTTATTTATACCATTCCCCCTCTAAAAAGTTTATTTTATTCACTGAAAACAGTGAATAAAACGCACTTTTACTCACTGTTTTGGTGTTTGAATTTAGAACACACTAATATATATGACCTCCATCTAATTATTGTTTTTGCGCAAGGATAGCCAATGCTATACAACCTCCAATCTTTCTTTTTTTCGTAGTCATGGTATAAAGTATAGTATGCAACTCTTAATAAAACGGATTTATACCGAGGGCCATGAACCACTCACGTAATTCAAGATTCTAATACTTGAATCATCATGAATCACTCCCTACAGTCGTTAGAATCCTTCACTTGCTCGTGATTCATATAAGGCCCTCGCTTTAAATCCGTCTTTTGTTCACTAGTTGCATAATATACTATTGGCCCTAGATACATACAGTAGGTACAAGTATGTAACAAAAAACATTGATAGTTATAGGTACATAATTAGGTGGGGAAGAAAACAACAATAGATGTGGAGGCAAATTCGCCATGTTTCTGCATAATGGTGCACCTGTAAAGGTAACTTTTTTCTCTTCCCAAATTACAGAGAAATGGCAATGTTCACAGGCGTCGCAGCTCAGTTTGTGTAAGCTCTGCCTTCCGTGCTGGGGGTCGCGGGTTCGATCCCCACTTAGAACATTTGTGTGTGGCAAACATACATGTTTGTTCTATGGCTGGATCCCGGCTCGTGCCCATGTTTAGGCCTTTGGAATAAAGGCGATGTTGCTGTGGCAATAATTCTGGAATTAATCGCGGCAATAATGCCGGCATGAGCTGAATGTGAACGCTACTTATGAGCGGGTCTTTTGTAACTTTTGAATGTGTGTGTTTTGTTCTCAGAGCTCTAGTCCGTATATCGCGAGAAGCGCAGCGCCTATCTCAGAACTTCAGCTTCTGCTCGAAGCACGAAGTGGCCGGCGCTTTCAGAGTAGTGCTCAGTACGCCGCTCGCTGATGCATGCATCAAGGTAACAGCCTAGCCAATTTAGGTATACCTGGAGACACCGCTGCTAGGAATTTTATTGAAATTATTTATTAGCAAAAAGAAAATTTTCTTTGACGAGGACAGGCGTCACAGCTTAGTTGGTACTAGCTGCTGCCCTTGGTTCGATCCCCACTGCCAACAAACATTTGTGCGTGGCAAACATTTATAAATAAATAAATATCCTAAGACATTACACACAACGCCTTCTAGTCCCAAACTAAGCAGAGCTTCTACTATTGGAACTGCTGATAGAATAGTAACATACATTGTTTTTTGTAAATACATATATACTTTTTAATACATATTTATCGAATTAATTTGAATGACAGAAACCAATTACAATATGATTGTTCTATGTCTGAGTGTTATTATGTAGTACTAGGTGCCGCCCGCGACTTCGTTCGCGGCCCGTTGATTTTTCGGGATAAAAAGTAGCCTATGTGTTAATCCAGGTCACGGACAATATATATTCCAAGTTTCATCCAAATCGGATCAGCAGTTTTTACGTGAAAGAGTAACAAATATACATCCATCCATACTTACAAACTTTCGCGTTTATAATATTAGTAGGATAATATCAGCAATAGACTAGAGGGCGTCTATAGCGTGTTGGCTAGATTGTTTAATAAGTTCGTTTATACCATTCCCCCTCTAAAAAGCTTATTTTATTCACTGAAAACACTGAATAAAAAGAACTTTTACTCACTGTTTTGGTGTTTGAATTTAGAACACACTAATATATTTGACCTCCATCTAATTATTGTTTTTATGCAAGGAGGTTGTATAGCATTGGCTATACAACCTCCCAATCTTTCTTTTTCTCCAAGTCATGCAAAGCATAGTATGCAACTCTTGAATAAAACGGATTTATACCTCACGTCGTTCAGGATTTTAACACTAATCACTCCCTATGGTCGTGATTTAGTCGTTAGAATCCTTCACTTGCTCGTGATTCATTTATGGACCTCGCTTTAAATCCGTCTTTTGTTCACTAGTTGCATAATATACTATTTTTTTTCTCTAGCGCTTGAGACTAGTCCTTTTGCCAAGTGTTTTTTGGTTGAATAAGTTTGTTTGTGTGTAGGGTTGTCAGCGTGCTGCGACGATGTACGCGACGTCAGGCAGCGCGTCGCGGCGGCTGGGCTCGGCGGCGCGCGCCCGCACCTGCCTCGCGCCGGGACGCTTCCAGCGGTGGATGCTAGATGTACGCGTCGCTGCATTCGTGCACGAGTGAGTACTAGTTTGTTTTAGGTAACCAACTTCAAAAAAGAAGGAGGTTCTCAATTCGGTTGTATTTTTTTTATTGTTTATTACCTCATAACTCCGAAAATCTTTTTTTATCTAAAAGGGTATAACTTCCAAATTGGTCCCATATTTTTTTTATCAAAATACACTTCATTCGCATACACGACATTGCGTGTTTTGCTTTCCTGTGACTTTTCAGTAGTGTTTACGATGAATAGAATAATCCCAATGAACTGCGATCACCATTATCTTTTTACTTGAGGATTTTTTTATATTTTTTTTGTATAGAAAGCTTGTTCTTCTGCCAGTTTTTTTTCTAACTGACACTCATACTACAGGGTACTAGTATAACCTAAATATTTTTTGTTTCATTAAAATCCACAAATATAACCTCTTTGAATACATTACATGAGTGTGGTCCCAAGTAGAACAAACCTAAATTGGCGCCCAACCGTGACTAAGCAAACCAAAAAGTAAAAGTTTTGTTCTCATTTATATTATTAGCAGCTTATAAATCAACTAATTACTTATTTCATACATAAATTTTTTTATCCACGCTACAGTTAAAATGATTAAGTATAATTTTTCTTCATCACTATAAAAACCTCCAAAAAGTTCTGAATTTCAACACGCATGCGAATACGCGCGGCGTCCATTGGCTACAGTAAACCGCTTCCAATCAGGCGGGCCGTATGCTTAATTGCCTATGAAATAGTATACAAAAACAAACAGCGAAACTGCCATGTTTCTGTACCTTTTGAAGTGAAAACTTCTTTAGCAACGTTGTGATTTGAAAGTCGATGAAACGAAAAAGCGAAACCGTTCGACCCCCACAAAACACAAAACGATTCGATAGCGCGTTCTAGGATCCGACCAAACATAGCAGCGCCATCTAGTTCTGATTTTAGGCAACATGAGCATAGGACCTTTTCTAACTAAATAAGTACTGCATATTGGTTAAGGACATAAAAATAAATTCTAAATTAATTTTCAATGTAGGATAAGTTACCTAGGTAGGTAGGCAACATGAGCATAGAACCTTTTCTAACTAAATAAGTTACTGCATATTAGTTTTTGAAGGTTTCACTTCTACCACAAGTGAATTGCACACATGTTTTTGAAGTTATACTTCTAATGCGACTTCCAGCAAGGTTGCGTTATTCGAGAGGACAAAGTCTCTGTCTCTTTCTATTCCCCCCAATCAAATATAGATGGCATTGTTCAGCAATTCAGCATTTGACCGCCCCTTTTTTAGAAGTTATACGACTTCCAACTGACAGCGGGGTGAATAGAAAGAGGCTAATACGCTACAGTCAAAATATAATAGATGGCAGTGTTCATGCAACTTTTCACTTTTTATTTTGAAGTGAAAACTTAGTACTGCATTTTGGTTAAGTACATAAAAATAAATACTAAATTAATTTCACATTAAACACAGAGCGAGAGTGAATGCGTGGCACTCGAAGTATAACTTCTTCTGCGCGTAGGGACTGGACGCACAGGTTTTTTTTAATTTCCAAACAGCGTAAAAACCGTCTAATTCCGATTGGCACAGATATGCGGCAATTTACCTGTGCGCCGGCATGGAGACGCTACTGGAGGAGATAGCGCTGATAGCGGCCAGCAGTGCCGGCACCGCGGCCATCACTCCCGCCGTCGTGGAACACGCCGTTGCCAACTGTGCTGATCTGTGGGGCCTGCTGCAGCCGTACAGCCATCTCAACGCGGGGAGAGTTGCATCAGGTAACATACTGTTTTGAAGTGAAAACTTCTTTAGCATCGTTGTGATTTGAAAGCCGATGAAATGAAAAAGCGCAAACAAAAAGAGACATAGCCGTAATTTCAACCATCGCAGCAGAGCTAGTGTTGGCCGCATAGTGATAACGTTGGACTGCGGTCAGCGGGAGCAAGTTCGAATCCAAGGTGACATTAAACTTTTTGCAACTTTTTATTTTGAAGTGAAATCTTCTAAAACTATATAAGTACTGCATATTGGATAAGTACCTAAAAATAAATACTACGCACTGGTTTTTTTTTTAAGGTTTAACTTCTACCACGTGTAAAATTCACTCATTTTTTTTATGAGCTCTGGCTAAGCTTTTGGCTGCCAGCACACCTGGTGGTAAGTGTAGCTGCAGCCTAAGGTGGAGCACGCTTAGCTATAATCCACCTATTCACTCTTTCCAGGCAAAAGACGTTAGTCGACAGATAACTTTGTTAGCTTATCTTTGCTAAGATCATTATATATGTAACGGGAAAGGAAAAGCGTCCTACACTTTTTATGGTGCGCGTTATTCCGTACATGGACCCGTATGCTGATTTTCTGCTCAAGCACTGATCTGAACTCTAGCACAGATTTTTGTATGAAAATATATGCTTGAGAAACGATTTCTGCATCGCATACGGGTCTTAGTTTATACACATTTATCTGTAAAAACACAAGTGCCATTTAGAATCGTCTTAGCACCTTTTCTAACGTGAAGGACATGAAGTGATTAGGACATTACGACGATCCCTTTGTCGTTCTAATGTCCTAACTACTTGAGGCTCGAAAGTGGGTTTGAAAAAAATCACAAAATATTACAACGCGCGAATTGTACCAAGCTTGTACAACATGTACTACTTTGTACAAAAAATACACAGGATTTTAGGGATTGGTCTAAAACCTCACCACGTATCACCCAAGGAAGAGGGAAATACTTTGTCTTCTCTTCTGTAGTATATCAAATCGCTATGTATGGCGGTGATGCTAAGCGTGCTGCTAGGCTCCGCATGCTTTGCATAAGAGCCCTAAAAGGGGGAAGGAACTAGCGATCAATAATGTACTAATCCTTGGTTGGGTATGGTTATGTTGTAGGTGCACTCTCCCTGTCCCGCTGGGAGTCTCTGAGTTCAGTGGGGTCCGGTTCCTCCTCAGGTGTGGCCCGCGCCGAGCATCGCCAGCTGGGACTCAGCCACGACTCCGGCATCACTACCAACGGATCTGGTGAGAATTTCAACCTTATTGTCCTTTATTTAGGAATCAAATGAAAGATCTGCCCAAATCATACTCGGCTAAACCGATCACTCTAGTTTATTTACGAGTAAATGAAAACATTATTTTCTGTGTTGATTTCGTAAGAAAACACCAAGACTAGGCTTTTCATAGTTCGTTTCGTTGGGCGACTTTGAACCTTCTTAGTAGGCTAATTGTGACCACATTTGCTGGCAAACACCTTTGTCTTGGGGCACCGGATATTTTAACCACTGCGTCTTTTCCCGAACACTAAGTCAAGTTGGATTCTTTGACTAATCCAACTTAATCTTCTCAAAGTCATTTTCAAATAGTATTATTACACCTTCTTCTAGAAGCACTGGACATTCTTCTAGTATAGTCCAGAAGGAATATAGCGCGTCTTTTTTTGAATAATAAGTTGAGTTGGATTCTTTGACGAATCCAACTTGACCTTTTACAAATAATTTTCAAATAGTGTTATGTATCAATCTAGTTCCCATAGTACAATTAGAAGGCGTTGTGTGATATGTTCATTTATTTATTTATTCAACGCCAACAGCGCACATAGTTTACAATACAATAATCACTTTTGAAAACCTTATTCTATAAAATGTGTGCCAATTACAGGCATGCACAGCATTTGCAATAACATTATAATGGTTCGAGAGTATTTAAAATACCATTTCTCCTCTAAAAAGCTTATTTTATTCACTGAAAACAGTAAATAAAAAGCACTTTTACTCACTGTTTTGGTGTTTGAATTTAGAACACACTAATATATTTGTCCTCCATCTAATTATTGGTTTTGCGCAAGGAGGTTGTATAGCACTGGCTATACAACCTCCAATCTTTCTTTTTCTCGTAGTCATGGTATAAAGTATAGTATGCAACACTAATAAAACGGATTTATAGCGAGGGCCATGAACCACTCACGTCGTTCAGGATTCTAACACTTGAATCATCATGAATCATCAGTCGTTAGAATCCTTCACTTGCTCGTGATTCATTTATAGCCCTCTCTTTAAATCCTGTTTTTATAAACTAGTTGCATAATATAGTATTATGTAATGATTCAGGTGGTTCAGGTACGTCAGCGGAGTCGAACAACAGTTCAGGTTCCGGCTTATCAGACGTGTCAGGCGCGTCAGTGTTGCTGACGACATGCGCGGGCTCGGCGGGCGAGCTGCGCGCCGTGCTGCGCCGCGTGCATCCGCGACATCCGCCTCTAGCGCCACCTGCTGAACGAGCATTATACTACTTCATGCGGTGCTCACAGGTATCAATAACAACAGTTCAGGTTCCGGCTTATCAGACGTGCCAGGCGCGTTAGTGTTGCTGACGAAGCTAGTTTACTCAAATTACTAACTTAGTTGAGTTTTAATACATTGCATGTTGTGGTATCCTATAATTAGAGAAACACTTAGACCTAAGTCCTCAGTTTTATGAATTGTATTTTCATGTGATTTCCTGCTGGATACCCTTATATTAAATAAATAAAATAAATAAATTATTTTACAATATAGTTTGTTTGTATTGGTAGTTGGAGCACAGTGGCGGGTGCGGCGGCGCAGGGCTGTGGGGAGAGCGTGGTGCTGGAGCCCTACCGCCGCTGGGGGAGTGGGTGCGTGCAGCCCGAGCACACGCCGCACTTAGGCCTCCGCCCGCTGTGCCGGACGCTGATGACGTCATGCAGGCCGCCAGGCTACTGCTGCCGCATGCCGACTGCCCACCGAGACCTATCACGTGAGTACTCATGCAACCAAGCAAGCTCGTATCAGTTAGTGGCTAACCGTCATGACTGCTAGAGCCGGGACCGACAGGTTTATCACTGAAGTATTAGTTTATTCACTGAAAACAGTGAATAAAAAGCACTTTTACTCACGGTTTTGGTGTTTGAATTTAGAACACACTAATATATTTGACCTCCATCTAATTATTGTTTTTGCGCAAGGAGGTTGTATAGCATTGGCTATACAACCTCCAATCTTTCTTTTTCTCGTAGTCATGGTATAAAGTATAGTATGCAACGCTTGAATAAAACGGATTTATACCGAGGGCCATGAACCACTCACGTCTTTCAGGATTTTAACAGTTGAATCACTCCTACGGTCGTGATTCAGTCGTTAGAACCCTTCACTTGCTCGTGATTCATTTATGTCCCTGGCTTTAAATCCGTCTTTTTTTCACTAGTTGCATAATATACTATCACTTTTCACGTCCATCCAGATCGTTTTCTGCGTAGTCGTCCATTTTAGAACTGCCCGCTCCCGTTCACTCGTTCAACATTAGCCTTCACTCATATACCACAGATATCATCCAGCTAAAATTATTGCGTTCCGTTCAGTCCACATATATGCCACATACCACAGATATCATCCAGCTACAATTATTGCGTTCCGTTCAGTCCACATATATGCCACATACCACAGATATCATCCAGCTACAATTGTTGCGTTCCGTTCAGTCCACATATATGCCATATACCACAGATATCATCCAGCTACAATTATTGCGTTCCATTCAGTCCACATATATGCCACATACCACAGATATCATCCAGCTACAATTATTGCGTTCCGTTCAGTCCACATATATGCCATATACCACAGATATCATCCAGCTACAATTGTTGCGTTGCGTTCAGTCCACATATATGCCATATACCACAGATATCATCCAGCTACAATTATTGCGTTCCGTTCAGCCCACATATATACGCCATCATATCTTTCCCAGGTTAGAAGAATCAATCGAGCCGGTCTGGTCCCGCTGTGCGCGAACTCCCGACGAGCCCCAACGCGCAGCCCTAGGGCTCGCCCACCGCGCGCTGCTCAGCGGGAGGCCTGAGCTAGTGGGCAGTGTGAGGTCATTGCTCCCGGCTGCAGGACTCGACGCGACGGACGCCAGTGGACTGACGGCGCTGATGAAAGCCGCTGCTGTTGGAGACGATCAGATTGTTGCTGTGAGTTACCCGTTAGAAATAAAATCGGAGGAATGAATGAATGAATGATTTATTTGCGTGAAAAGTGGTACCATAGTAAGAACTTAAATATATTATTGATTCTCTCACTTCGCCAGAGAAACCCAGCATGCAAATTTAAGATAGTAGATATGGAGAGATGTTTTTTTCGCTTGTGGTGTGGTTCTTAGATAGGTTGCTTGTCAACGCCAGTGGTCACCAATTTGGACATTGCTAATTAAGTAGTGTAATTTCATCACTGCTTCTTTAATAAAGGGCTTAGAAAGATTTTGGTCTATAGCTAAAGTGATCGATCCTTCCTACGCTACAGTTTGTAAGGATGTATGGATGTTTGTTACTCGTTCACGGTAAAACTACTGATCAGATTTGGATGAAACTTGGAATACATATTGTCCGTGACCTAGATTAACACATAGGCTACTTTTTATCTCGGAAAATCAACGGGATCCAACGGGACGCGAACTCAAACATCCATTTCGCGTTTATAATGTTAGTAGGATAGTAGATAGATTTTTGTGTCCGTACTCGACTTGAAAGCGACCTGTGCTATAGTACCAAGATATTTCAGATATTTCATTTATTAACACCTTCTATGCCAGGAGAAAGAGTAGGAACTTCCGTTCAGGCCGTGACGCCCACTGTTGTCCGCCAACTTGACTAGCCCACCAGGCCGCGTTGGCGTACAACTTGTTAACCAGTTTGTTACACTAGTGGCTCTGGGAGCTGTAGACCTCGCGAGCATACTAAATATTCCAATATTCAACATCATCAATCAACATCATCAATGTCGTGTAAGGTGTTTTCTGAAAGGCTTTAAGTTCACTTTTATTAATTTCTAATTTAAGGCTTATTATTATGCTGTTGCTCTCATTCAGTGAAGGAAAACATCATGAAGATAATTATCAGTTAGTATTCTAACAGCGACGAAACGCTTGCAGCCTGTCACGTATTGAAAACTAACTATAATGCAAAATGTTGTGTGTGTGTGATGTGATGTTTTTTCTATTTAATTTTGTAAATTTTTGAGGAATGTAATGTGCAAGTGCATTTTCCGTTATGTGATTTTTTTGATCTTTTTGATTTTTTTTGCATCATCTTGTGTAGAATGAGGTCCTTTGTGTTTCTCTCAAATTTGATTGAAAACCATCGATTGTTTGATGAGCTATCCTGTTCATCATGCTGAAGATCCTTATCAGATCTTCGCCAAACTTTTATGAGACCAACTTATAGTTACCACCTTTCAAATAAAAAATCGAAATCGGATCTCATTTGGTGGAGATATCCAGTATATCAAATAGCCCCCTTTTTGCCCTTTTTTTGGGGGAAGTACCCCTCCAATCAAAAAACCCCGACGACAAAAAAATTCTAATAAGTCATATAACCTGTGTACCAAGTTTCGTCCAGATCGGTTGAAAAATGCGACCTGTAGAGGAGAACAGACAGACAGACAGACAGACATCCGGACAAACGCATTTTTGGCCAATGTGGAAACTAAGACGCTTCGCTCGCTCGGTCAATTACATAACAAGTACCAAGTAATATTTGTTTATCTCCAGATGTTGTTAGAAGCTGGTGCGGACCCTAACATAGAGACAGGCGGTACCACAGCGGCGCACTGCGCCTTGCCGCTGTCTCCCCGCGCGCCCGCTGCACCCACAGCGCCTGCCTACACGCCGCCTACTGCTGGTAACTATAACATAGAGACAGGCGGTACCACAGCGCCTGCCTACACGCCGCCTACTGCTGGTAACTATAACATAGAGACAGGCGGTACCACAGCGCCTGCCTACACGCCGCCTACTGCTGGTAACTATAACATAGAGACAGGCGGTACCACAGCGCCTGCCTACACGCCGCCTACTGCTGGTAACTATAACATAGAGACAGGCGGTACCACAGCGCCTGCCTACACGCCGCCTACTGCTGGTAACTATAACATAGAGACAGGCGGTACCACAGCGCCTGCCTACACGCCGCCTACTGCTGGTAACTATAACATAGAGACAGGCGGTACCACAGCGCCTGCCTACACGCCGCCTACTGCTGGTAACTATAACATAGAGACAGGCGGTACCACAGCGCCTGCCTACACGCCGCCTACTGCTGGTAACTATAACATAGAGACAGGCGGTACCACAGCGCCTGCCTACACGCCGCCTACTGCTGGTAACTATAACATAGAGACAGGCGGTACCACAGCGCCTGCCTACACGCCGCCTACTGCTGGTAACTATAACATAGAGACAGGCGGTACCACAGCGGCGCACTGCGCCTTGCCGCTGTCTCCCCGCGCGCCCGCTGCACCCACAGCGCCTGCCTACACGCCGCCTACTGCTGGTAACTATAACATAGAGACAGGCGGTACCACAGCGCCTGCCTACACGCCGCCTACTGCTGGTAACTATAACATAGAGACAGGCGGTACCACAGCGCCTGCCTACACGCCGCCTACTGCTGGTAACTATAACATAGAGACAGGCGGTACCACAGCGGCGCACTGCGCCTTGCCGCTGTCTCCCCGCGCGCCCGCTGCACCCACAGCGCCTGCCTACACGCCGCCTACTGCTGGTAACTATAACATAGAGACAGGCGGTACCACAGCGCCTGCCTACACGCCGCCTACTGCTGGTAACTATAACATAGAGACAGGCGGTACCACAGCGGCGCACTGCGCCTTGCCGCTGTCTCCCCGCGCGCCCGCTGCACCCACAGCGCCTGCCTACACGCCGCCTACTGCTGGTAACTATAACATAGAGACAGGCGGTACCACAGCGCCTGCCTACACGCCGCCTACTGCTGGTAACTATAACATAGAGACAGGCGGTACCACAGCGCCTGCCTACACGCCGCCTACTGCTGGTAACTATAACATAGAGACAGGCGGTACCACAGCGCCTGCCTACACGCCGCCTACTGCTGGTAACTATAACATAGAGACAGGCGGTACCACAGCGCCTGCCTACACGCCGCCTACTGCTGGTAACTATAACATAGAGACAGGCGGTACCACAGCGCCTGCCTACACGCCGCCTACTGCTGGTAACTATAACATAGAGACAGGCGGTACCACAGCGCCTGCCTACACGCCGCCTACTGCTGGTAACTATAACATAGAGACAGGCGGTACCACAGCGGCGCACTGCGCCTTGCCGCTGTCTCCCCGCGCGCCCGCTGCACCCACAGCGCCTGCCTACACGCCGCCTACTGCTGGTAACTATAACATAGAGACAGGCGGTACCACAGCGCCTGCCTACACGCCGCCTACTGCTGGTAACTATAACATAGAGACAGGCGGTACCACAGCGCCTGCCTACACGCCGCCTACTGCTGGTAACTATAACATAGAGACAGGCGGTACCACAGCGGCGCACTGCGCCTTGCCGCTGTCTCCCCGCGCGCCCGCTGCACCCACAGCGCCTGCCTACACGCCGCCTACTGCTGGTAACTATAACATAGAGACAGGCGGTACCACAGCGCCTGCCTACACGCCGCCTACTGCTGGTAACTATAACATAGAGACAGGCGGTACCACAGCGCCTGCCTACACGCCGCCTACTGCTGGTAACTATAACATAGAGACAGGCGGTACCACAGCGCCTGCCTACACGCCGCCTACTGCTGGTAACTATAACATAGAGACAGGCGGTACCACAGCGCCTGCCTACACGCCGCCTACTGCTGGTAACTATAACATAGAGACAGGCGGTACCACAGCGCCTGCCTACACGCCGCCTACTGCTGGTAACTATAACATAGAGACAGGCGGTACCACAGCGCCTGCCTACACGCCGCCTACTGCTGGTAACTATAACATAGAGACAGGCGGTACCACAGCGCCTGCCTACACGCCGCCTACTGCTGGTAACTATAACATATAAGATAGAGTTATCAGCTTTGTTTTGTTTGTTGATCAGGTTGGACGGCGTTAGTGTACGCATGCGCGGGCGGCGGCGCAGAGTGCGCGCGCAGGCTGCTGGCGGCGGGCGCGCGAGTCGACGGCGCACCTGCGCGGGGAGATGACGTGTGCACGCTCACTCCGCTACAAGTCAGTACACTAGGCTAGCCTACCATACCAATGCTCTATGCTCCGGTAAAACGTTTAGGTGGCCGTTCGCGCTGTGACAGAGACCGGAGACCGAGACGGGAGACAGAGACCAGAGACCGCGACCGTCACTTGACGGTCTCTGTCGCGGCGCGAAACGCCACTTTTAAATGGCGCGGGAATGACAAGATTATAGAGCGGTTAGGTACTGCGTCACTGCGAAATGTAGTTAAATAGGTACCTACTACACGTATCTACCTATCTACGATCTGCAAGGGATAACAGGGAATATGATTTCTTCGAAACTATTAATCTCCGCACTAAAGGCATACGACTGAAATGTGCAGTGATATGTGAAATATTCTTCGAAGAAATATCTATTTACTTGTTATTTTAAATTTGGCGCCAACCAAATATCGAACAAAGACAAAGCCATGGGTAAATGTAACTGTTCACTCAAAAATGTTACCACACCAACATTTTGAGTTTCCCCATACTTTAGTTTCCCATTCCGATTCATAGGTGGCGTGCGGTGTCGGCAACCTGGAACTTGTGCAGTTGTTATTGTCACATGGCGCTGATCCATTCTTGTCGACGCAACTAAACGATGCTCTCTGTTACTCAGCGGCAGCCCAGTACGGTTGTTATAGGTAATTATGAGTTTATTCATGAAACTCTTTGAACTTGCTTAATTATTTGGATTTCCGTAGAACTTATCTATATTTACAAAAAAAAAGTATATATGTATTCTATCAGCCATCTAGTTCTCATAGTACAAGCTTTGCTTAGTTTGGGACTAGAAAGCGTTGTGTTAAATGTCCGTGAATATTTATTTATTAATGGGGCCACGATGTTAGAACGTATGAAGTTATCAAATCATTTTGTATGGGGACAGGGAACGTGTCAATAATACGCAGATAGCCCATCTATCTGCGTATTCCATCACTTGTCATATAAAACGGGGAGGATTCACATAGTTATACAATTCCAGTGCAGTGGCAGTATGTTGTTCTCACGGGCGGCGCGCGTGCCTCCGTGCCGCGGTGCGCGGCGGCGCGCGGGGCTCCGGCGCCGGCGCGGTGCTCTCTCTCGAGGAAGTGCTGGCGGAAGGAGCCTCGGGGCCCTCCAGCACTGGCGCCGGAAACCGACCGCCAACATTCACTAAGCAGCAGCAACGGGCGTTGCAGGACGCGATGTATTGCGCTGCTGAGACTGATCATTTGGGTAAGATTGAGCACTACGCACTAAATCTGTATTGGTATAGTAATTTTTTAATTTATTATCAAATCAAATCATTTATTTGTAAACACAGGTATTTAGGAAGAAAGGTGACACATATAAATTGTTAGTGTGCGCTGTGTTTTGCGCTTCTTTTTATTGCATTATTCCTATCTTGTTTGAATTAAGCAACGTCAAATACTTAGCTCTGGTTTTAGAAATGTGTTATTCATTAAGTAATATTTTGTGCAATGATTAATATTTTCAGATATTACATTAGAATTAAGAGGCTTAGGAGTGCCGTGGTCGTTGCACGCCTGGACGCTGTCGTTAGCAGCAGCTGCGGATGCTGCACTGGACCATGTCATTGATCAATTGTTACAAGATTTCTTACAGGTAAGACGATACTTGTTGTGTAGTATTGTATATTATTACGTTTGTTAAAGATAAAATACAATAAACTTTTCACTTCTAGGTGTGTCCGTCAGATGATAGCCACTACAGTAAACAATTTATTTACGAATGTCTTCCTCTGCTGTTCAACATTCTTCGATACAGCAAGGTAAACAACATGACATTACTTCTTTAAAAGCTATACTTTATCTTATTAAGCTGCTTGTGTAAATCCCTGTAGTTACTGTATCGTATATTAATGTTGGATATACTGTTTTGTACCCTATGTATTTTTCATTGATGTCTGGTACGTCGCGTCGTCTAATAGCATCAACGATGACGCACATGAATTCTTGAGGGGGTAAAAATGTTTATACCATTCCCCCTCTAAAAAGCTTATTTTATTCACTGAAAATAGTGATTAAAAAGCACTTTTACTCACTGTTTTGGTGTTTGAATTTAGAACACACTAATATATTTGACTTCCATCTAATTATTGTTTTTGCGCATGGAGGTTGTATAGCATTGGCTATACAACCTCCAATCTTTCTTTTTCTCGTAGTCATGGTATAAAGTATAGTATGCAACTCTTGAATAAAACGGATTTATACCGAGGGCCATGAACCACTCACGTCGTTCAGGATTCTAACACTTGAATCACTCGCTACGCTTGTGATTCAATCCTCATGAATCACTCCTTACGGTCGTGATTCAGTCGTTAGAATCCTTCACTTGCTCGTGATTCATTTATGGCTCTCGCTTCAAATCCGTGTTTTATTCACTAGTTGCATAATATAGTATTGGTTGGATGGGTTGATAAGGAATGCAATGTGTTGATTCAGAAGGAGGGCACGGTGCTGCTGCTGGCGGACATCCTGTGCGCGTGCTACGGGCGCGAGGCGGTGCCCGGCGTGGCGCAGCCCCCGCCCGCGGCGCCGGCGCCGGCGCGCGTCGACACATCCTACGTCAACAACCCCTCGCTCGCTGACGTCACATTCAGGTAACTTCTACCTGCGCACTGCTGGCTGACTCCGGTTTAAAAAAAAAACTATTCCATTTTTTTTACTTTATTCTTACGTAAAGCCAGGACACGGCACGGAGCAACACAATGCTACGCCATGGCCATGGCTGACGAAAAGCCTGAAGGAGCCGCTTGCAAGTCACGAGCAGGCACTAGAGGGCTAAGCCCCGAGACCCAGGGATCGTTGTCCCTGCGAGTTGACGTCAGGGTGATGGGTTATAACCCGAGGCCCTTACCTGCTGTTCCCACACGTACAACGTGTAGCGGAAGAGCTGTAGATGACCCGGATTGATTGATTGATGACTCCTGTGCGCATTCAATATCCCATCGCTATCGATACTTAGTGCGCTTGTAACGGAACTATTGACATATAACACGACTGAGTAAGCGTGTGGTTTCAAGACTTCATCACTGCATTTTATTACGGGTGTGGTTATTTGGAAAAAGTTAAGGATAGAGATTTACAAAAACTGGTTGTTTGTATCTAAACTGTTCACGTTTTAATAATTGTTTCAGGGTTGAAGGTCGTCTTTTCTACGGACACAAGATAGTGTTAGTATCAGAATCGGTGAGACTGCGGGCGATGCTGGCGCCTACTCGGACTTCGAATGAAGCGATATCTCCGGCGAACGCTGCGCCACCTCTCGTACAGATTAATGATATAAGATACCATATTTTTGAGGTTGGTACAACTTTTATAACGTCGGATATAACTAAAATAGATTTTGACCACGTGTCTACTAGTTATTACTAACTGGTGTATTTCTATTTATTTTTTCGATATACTTTTATTTAATGTTCATGTTTACAGCAAGTAATGAAATACCTCTACTCGGGAGGCTGCACGGGACTGGATATACCAGAGACAGACGTTCTGGAAGTCCTGGCTGCAGCGTCCTTTTTCCAACTCCTACCCCTGCAGAGGCACTGTGAAGCACGCGCGGCTAAATCCGTGGATCTACACAACCTTGTGTCTGTTTATATTCATGCTAAGGTAGTTATTTCGTGAACTAGGTATTAAAAAGAGCATCTTTGTTTCTAGTTACATAGCTATTCAGTATAACACTTGATTGTCTTTTTCAGGTGTATGGCGCTTCACAACTATTAGAGTATTGCCAGGGTTTCTTACTCCAGAACATGGTAGCATTGCTTACGTACGATGATTCAGTAAAACGACTACTATTTGGCAAACGGCTGCCTGGTCACAACGTCCTTGGAGCTTTACTTTCAACATTACAGAAACGAATTGAATCTCGCAAAAGTCAAGCAAAGCCTAGGTAGCAGAAGTACAACAAAAATCTATCAGTGCTTAGAGTAGGTTTCTTGTTATTGTACATTTTACAAAATGATTAGGTGACCGTTTATTATGTTTAATTTAACAGTTTCGCATACAGAGTACAAAAATGTTAAGAGAAATTAATTCCTAAGTTTAAAGCCAATGCATGTCTAATGTCTATTAACCCGACGAAGGAGATAATATCTTGTTTATGAAACGATTGTATTGGTTTCTGCTGATTACTGATAAGTTTAATGGTAGATAATGGTAAATTGTTTAGTTGTAAATTAACAAACATAACAAAACAATCTAAAATTTGATGACTAATCAAAAAAATATTTTATTCAGTACTAAGGACAAACTAAGTACCTAGGTATGTAGATAAAGTTATTAGATGTTATAAAATAGAAAATTTTAACCCATATTTATTAGTGGATTTAAATTACAATATTTTCATTGTGCCTTGTTATAACATAAATCAATGTTATGTTTATAGAAAACAACATTATTTTATTAAATTCTAAAAGTGCCCCTATATTTTGTATCAACTTTGTAATTAATGTAATTATTGTTAAAATAAAGCTTGTGTTATAATCAGTATTTCTTATTTATACCCAAAAGGCTATTGACTTATTAATGTACATCCCAATCACATTATATTGCTTCATCTTCGTAGCTAGGTTAGATATTATATTAGATTGAGCAAGCTGTAAATATAGCTCTGACGGATGTCACGCGAGATAATGAAGTTTTCAACTTGAGATTAGGTAAGATGAAAGCTGTAGTTTTATTTCCACCCACTTCAAATTAGGTACCTACCTACTTTAGGTGGGTTGAAAATACCGAAGTTTATTTTAGGCTAAAGCAACATTTTGGGCAATGATTTGAATAACCACTGTTTTAATTTTTAGAAAACAATAATATTCTATCTATCCACCCTACATTGTTTATTCCGAGACCCTGCAATTTAAACATAGTTCCATGAGGAGAAAGCTTTTTCCCTAAAAGTATGAAGCGTTTTTAATACGGCAACATTCTTAGTTTCATTCGTTTCGTTCATTATCTATGGCGGAATGAATTGACGTTTATCTTGTCTGTCAACATCAAACACGAGAGTTGGAAGTTTTGTCTATGGCAAAATGACAGCAGACTGAAATGAAAAGTAATGTGATGTGATTTCATGCGATGAAGTGTTTTTTAGATTTTTGTTTTATAAATTGAATAAAATACAGTGGTTTTTGGTGTGATATGTGTAAAGTGATGTCGTGATAGTGAAAATGCAGTTCTTGAAGGAGAGAATACTCAATGCTGCACAGTTAAAAAGACTCAGTGAACACAAGTATTCGTGCACCAGTGCTAGTCTTCTGGATGCATGGCTCCAACCCTGGTGGTGCTGGCTGGTCTCTAAAACTCCACTATGGCTTGCGCCGAATCTCATCACAATCTTAGGTTTAATAGTTAATATAGCAACCACACTTATTTTAGTATGGTGAGTACACTCGGAAGTAGGCTATCGCTATTTTGCTAAAAAAAAAATGTGCTAATTGTCGTACCGTAGGTACCTAACGACTTTCATTTTAGTTAAGATGAACTGTAGCTACATTCTATAAAATACATAGCATACTTTCGCCTACCAGACATGTTTGAAAGATCTCACTGTTTACATGGTATGCCCATCAAAACTACGCGATTGGCTGACGAAATCGCACCACTGTCTCTCGTGATAAGATAAATAACAAGAATTAAAGTCAGTGGTCTGTCGTGCCTATGAGCCGAAGAAAACAACTTACAACTCAGATTATAATCTCGTCTTGTACTAACGTTTTGTGATTGTAAAAATTGTGTGATTTACTACAAGTGATATTTGAATCAGTAGGCAATGACATACTTACAAGAAATATTTAATCCGATTGATGCTAATGCCCCCGATTATGTTGTTTTATTTTCCTAAACAAACCTAATTTGTGAGCACTACACTTTTTGAAGCTGAAACGATAAAGACAGCTATTATTTTATTTTAGGGCAGTGAAATGAGTTTGGTTTTGAAAAATTCTTATAATGTTGCTTGGATCCAAATACTTTTCACCACCGATCATTCACCTACATGCTAAGATCTAACAAATCGTGACATCTCTGAAATTGCGGGCAATACTGCAAAGGACATTCAGACAAGAAGTGAATTGCTTCTTAATCTAGCCTAATATCAGGGTCTAGTCTAGTCTAAAATGAGTAAACAAACACAGCCATGCAAAACATTATTTGGCGGTTATGGGTGCCAGTGCAATTACACCCACATGAGACTTGCAAGTCTCAGTTTGATGGACGCAGTGTATTGCCTCACTTGCCATTATTTTTCCTGGGACAATTCACATTCTCTAGAAATCTAATTGTTTGATAAAGAATTACCTAACTAACATTATGTACTGATTTTAAAACACATAATTTGACAATATTATACAATGTCTGAGTACTTACCTAACTTATTTTCTATTTGAGATTTAATCTGCAAATAATACCTATCTATGTGTATACATAGGTGTAGACAATACTTGAAGTCAGCTTGATAGTGTTCACTGCCAGACAAAATTGTACATCAATGCGGATGTAAAAAACATGCAGCACTTTAAATAATTAACACCAACTCCGAGTGTTCTATCTATTATGTGATACAGATTGTATCTAAAATAATTTAACAGGTATAGCCCAGATGCGCGGCAAGACCCGCCTCGATGGGCCTGTGCTCTCTGCGCACTCGGAGTCTTCATCTACCAGAGCCTCGACGCCATAGACGGCAAGCAGGCGCGGCGGACAGGCTCGCAGTCACCGCTGGGCGAGCTGTTCGATCATGGATGTGACAGCATCTCAACGGTCTTCATAGCGCTGGGGGCGTGTATAGCGGTGAAGTTAGGAGAATACCCTATGTGGATGTTTTTCCAGGTTAGTGTTTCCAGACCTCTTTCTCTCTCTGTGTCCTCATTGCATTGGTTCTTCCATCTCTTGCGGGTCCCTGCGACATGGGGTGCCTTGTGGAGTTGGGTGTCGAGAGTGGCACTTGATCTGTCCAGCGCATGGGGCTGCGTCCTCTGCGTCTTCGTCCATCCACTTTCCCCGTGATAGTTTGTCGATCAAGTATGTCTGGGCTGCGCCTAGCAATATTTCCCGACCTAAAACTAACAAATTAGGCTATACAATATTTAACAAGACTTCTAGTATCAACTAGCTGAATTGCTACCGTGTTCTTTGTAATGATTTATAGAAAAGAATACCGACGAAAAAAGCGAGCAAATATCAATGTTACAAAACGGCAAGCGATGTAAAGTATAGATGTAGTAAGCAGTAAACTGCAATAGTGATGACAAACGAAACGATTGCTTAGGTAGAGCAATGCAATAGTGGTGCCGTAATGTACCTAGTAACGATTCTGGTCATCGAAGTGTACCTATCTGTTTTTTTTTCTGGATTGCATTATTTGAGAAACTAAATTTTCTCAATAAACGTTACGACACTGAAGCACAATAAGACGGCGCAGCGTCCCTGCGGAGGTGTGTCGATTGACATTCAATACACGAGTGCTACTAGGAATCAATATCATTAAGTGTAATGTGATGCTAATGGGTTCACGCCACAACCAGCGGTTTGGTGCGTGTTAATGCTGCTGCCAGATGTACTAGGTATCTTTGGCAAGTAGGCATACCATAATCATGAGAGGCCTCGTAAAGGCATAAGTGCTTATGTCAGGCGCAGGTTAAAACGATCATTTGCGATACCTGGAAAAGGTGAATAAGTTCTAAAGTGCTGTAGGAGACGGTTAAGACCAAATTGACTTATTTATGCAAATAGACATCTTGTAGGTAACTTGTATCATCCCTTAACTTTATACGCGTGAAGAGAGCATATAAATATTTTGTTTAAATTTTTAACACGTACACTGCTCTCGTATCGGAATAGACGAGATAAGCATAGGTAGGTTCCTATACGACACGTCATCGCATCGATTGTAAGCATCGACGATTTTCTGGATAACGTTCAACTTTGTCTACCGGCAACCTGATAACCCAGCCTACAATATGAGCCAGTTTGCGAAAGTTATCTACGCGGTTCTTATTCTGTGTGTTCCAATAACCGCTTCATACCTTCAACGTTATCAGATGATTACGTCCTTTCTCTCGTTCTTCTGTTTGAGAAACAAAAGAGTTTCTACATATCTGTTATGCGATAACAAATGACATTAGTTAGTAGGTATAGGTAGTGTCATTAACATCGGAGCCATTTCACGGAACCGTTTCGTCGTCAAGGTCAGACATTTGTATATATCTACGATAAATGTTGATTAATACTTTCTATTCATATTATTTCATAAGGTAGGTAACCTAAGCAGGTCCGTGCGGTCTAGGGCGAATATTTTATACTTTGCGTTGTTGGTAGGGCCATTTTTGCCTTCGAATCGAACTCACTTCCTAGTACCTACTTGGGCATCAGAGCAACCTATAAACCTGTGGTGGGCGCGTTTAGGCTTGAATCTCCGCTTCCTTATCTGGCTTTTATGCTATCAAGTTCTTAGTATGGGTTGTGATTGGATCAGGTGATTTTCGAAAGTCGACAAACGCACTCTATGACCAGTATTACATGCTAAACCAAATACTTACAATACGCCAAATTAATAATTATGAAGGCGTGTTGAAAAAAACAACCGCACGAATAATTAGCACCTATTTAACTTACCATACCTTGAATAATGTTTTAACCGAAACTTGTTGGTTTAACAACTAAAAATATTCATGACTGAACACTTTATTTCCAAAGTAAAGGTTATCTGGAAGAAATCTTGCATCATTGCTTAACATCAGGTGAGATTGTGGTCAAACGGTTGCCTATAATGTATTAAAAAAAAAAAAAAAAACTTTGTGCGATAAGATCGCCGTTTGCAGGACAATGCCTATTTTTTTTCCTCAATTAAGTTTTTATTTTTGTAGACCGAGTTACATCTGCCACCAATGCTAGAACAGCGAATATCTTAGACATCCGTACAATGACCTACGTTACGTTTCTATTAGCCTTGAGTTGAGTCAGACATTTGCTAGTAGGTATTTTCAAAGCAATCCTGCTTGTTCGAAGCTAATAGTTATGTATGACACATACTCGTACGTCGAGTTGTAGTGCCTAGTACGGAAACTTTTAGAAAGTTACGTTGGATTAGTCTTGCGTTCTTGAAGGTGTTTTTGCGATCTGGATTTTAACACAAAAAATAACTTTGAAGATGGTATAGGCTAGTGTTTTGGCATAGAGATCTATATCTTTTCAATTTAAAAATGTTCTCCCTGAAGTTAGTTTGTATAAACAATGAACACGCACAGTTATTGAGTTCCTAGCCGGACTGTTATTTACCTATTTAAGCCCGACTCAAGTCTTTGATACGATGAAAAATAATGTCAGTAAAATTCGTGGTGTAGTTTACTACACTGGATCGGCGTGTCACCATTATCTGTTAGGTACTTAGTTTACGCGCCGTCACGGTATAACAATCTATTACTATTGTTGCATATCGTTGCCACACACCTACAATACTGTTTCCTCGATTTCAAGCATTAGAAATTAGGCTATCGTATACTCCTCCTACTTTTATAAGCTGCGAATGTCAACAACTGAATAATAGTTGCTAATTCTAGCGAATGATTTTCCTTGGTATGTGGGATCGTTGACTTTGTTATTGCACATAATGTGGACACAAGAAGTCATCATGTACTTTTTCATGTATTTTTCTTAGACATAGTCAAGGATGCTATTATTACGATTGGCAAGTGGTAGCCAACTCTAAGCCTAAAAAAAACACTGATATTATAGTTAAATCAAAGATCTTATTCAGTAAAATCATGAGGATCATGTAGAATCTTTACCTATTTATTCCAAAATGTTTCGTAATGCTATAATTTTTGACGTAAAATACCTACTCTGTCTCGATAAGATTACGTAATTCAATAACTCTGGTATCAGAAATCAGGTTGATTCAGCGTAATGAGGTTTTGAAGTGAAGTTTAAGATCGGGCTATTTTATCGCGAATATTGTTTGGTAACTGATAATATTTATCAGTAACCTTCCAATGTGACGTGATTGTCGCAATAAACTGCGATTCTTTGTTGCTAATAGGTACTTATTGAACTAACATCAAGATTCCAGAGTTGGGCGTAGTGTTTCTGTTTAATGTGAAGTGTAGACAGTCAGTTGACAATCAAAACTCTTTAGAAAGCTATGAATACGACTCAATTTTCATAAATATAAATATAACGAATTTTTTTCTTAATATACATACCTCGAGATCGTAATGAGTGTATGTAATCACTCGAGATGAGTGTATGGGACCCTTAGGCTGCCAGTCCACCAGAGCGGAGCGAGGCAGCGGAGCCGAGAAACGGAGAAATATTAACCAATAGGATTGCACAAAATCTCCGCTCAGCTCCAGTGGACAGTCCTATTGGTTAATATTTCTCCGTTTCTCGGCTCCGCTGCCTCGCTCCGCTCTGGTGGACTGGCAGCCTTAAAGCTAACTAGGTACTATTTGTTCCTTATAGTGACGACCTTGCCAAACTATACTCTTCAACGAAATAAGTAGTGACTTTTCTCGAATTTTCAACGAATCTGTCATCAGCTAATTATTACTGAAGCTAGTCTTTATTTGGAAAGTTGTATTTGGGAATGCTGCCAATGGAAAATACCGACTCTGGTGATGCCTAGCTCCGGCTCGATGATAGCTCAGATATGGAAACGAGCCAATACACTATAGTACAAAAAATCACCATACTCTGTGCACAATACACATAACCCATCAGTTCTAGACGCTTACTCAAAATCCTCGAGGACGAAGAAGGGTAGTCAGAGGTTGCCAACATCCAAACTCGGCAAACACATTTGGATCACACTTGTGTTTGGTAGTATTCAATACGTCATAGCATCTAGTAATTGCCTAAATCAATCCACTAATTTGTGATGCAGCGTCATAGAGAGGGGAGGGAATTAAATTGGTGATTTAGAAATGTGTATTGCATGCAGATTTACTATTCCGATACAGATCACGATTGTACAGAGTGGGACCATTACTAGGTATTTTGCCTTTAAAATGAACCTACTATTAACATACTCACTTTTACCAATAAAAGATAGATAAGTTAAATACAAACTTTGATGTTTATTATGATATAGACACAGAAATAATTAGAAAATGCTAAGGTTTTACAAAAGAAATCCCATCACTTGTCTCCACAATTCGACAAGCCTCCCATAATTAATGGCTGCCGCCGGCCAGTGCTATTTTTACCCACAACTCATAGAGACGCGACATTTTTATTTTAGTGATGTCCAACATCAAATACAGATTATATTAACAATAAAGATTCAATCAATAACTTCAGTCAGGCAATGCACTCTTTACATTGAATGGCCAAATCAAGCATAAAATAGGTATATTATTGATAAGCAATTATTGTTCAAAACACACTCCAAAAGTATTAAAATAAGGGAAACGCTAACAGTCGGCCGTCCTACCAATGGAATGTCCCTATTCCATCCCCGGCCATTCGATAGTGGTGCATGTCTCTGACACAATGAAATGTAACAGTATTTTAAACTTAGCTTAAGTGTAACCAAGCAATACCTAATCTATAAATTTCAAGAATAAAGTGTATGGCAGGTACTCATAATCAATACAACAAAAATATAAAACCTGTAAGCCATATTCACGGTACAATTAGAAAATTTTAACCAGAGGCTTGGTACAAGCTTATATTTCTTCAAACATCAGCTTACTGTATAGTTTATACATAATTATATAATTAAGTTATAAGTTTATTCACAAAGAAAACCACAACTAATACAGTATTTACAACATTCACAAAATACACATGAAACAGTTGAGCTCTCTACAACCAATATACTACCACAAGTTATATAATTATGTACTCTTTATCTGCTAAAATTCTACACCCTACATGATAGAGTGGTACAAAGATATCAACACATGGCTTTTGTTGAAGTGTTTACACGTTCAATACATGGCTTTTGTTGAAGTGTTTACACGTTAAACGTGAACATAACTATTATAATTAAACTGCTAAATATTAGGTAGTACAAGTAGTTGAACCAAATTTAACTATAGAATAATATACAACAAGAGTTAATAATTTTATGGTGTATCTCATCTTGAACTAGGTGACCCAACCGTGTCTTGGTTCTATGGATAATAAAATTACATACATACTGCAAAACTATCTTATTAATTTCTATGCTAATCTACTTCAGCAGCTTCACAAAATAATGACCTAAGAACATAGGGAAAATGTTTCAATTACTAGTATATTACATGAGTTTTAACTATATTTTAACAGTAATTGTATTTAATCGTCAAAACATCCATTGTTATGTGTGATTAATTATAGTCAATTTATTTAAATGATGTAGCAGTAAGTCAAGTTCAGTTTTCTATCTTATGAAATCATCTACTAGGTTCTGACAATACCGAATTCATGATTTAAGAATATAACTAAATACAAACATTATTACAATTATTAGGTACTGTTATTTAGAGTTATTTATAACAACATCTTATTGAATAGGTAGCGTGAAATATACTTTCCAGTTAAGTTTAAGTACCCAGATAGTTATAGCATTGTTGAATGTAAATCCTATTGACTATACATACATAAAGAGCCATGCTCATAAAAGCCAAATAGTTAGACAGGTTGATTATTATAATCTAGCTCTGTGACTATTTCACATTACATGTTAGTAATAAAAACAATCATTCCGACAGCTGACTAAAGTTCTGCAACGTTTATAAGTAGCAGGTAAGTTTATTTAATCTAATAACATAAGGTTATACAATAGACGAATACCTAACTCATAGGTATTCATTATACCAGCATGAAACAATAAATGCATCTAATCTATGATTGTTGGCGCTGCACATATACGGAAGATAAGTGGAAGGTCATCTGTAAAAAATAATAGAATATTAATCATAAGCTTTAATTTTGATTTTGTTTTAATGTAAGTCGTAACTTCGGTTGTGAGTGCTTGACTCTTATTTCGAAACTATTTTTAGTTTTCGCATTAAAGAACATCTTTGTCGTTACCAAATATGATGAATAGCTGGAATATCTGTAAAAATAAATAAAATATAATTATGGGAATCTTCCACTTCATTTGCAAATAATCTTGAATTGTTTTAAACTGTTGTATATCTTTATTAAGAAGATATATCTACAGTGAAGCTCGTCTGAATGTGACTAATAAATATTTACAAATTGAGTAAGGTTTCTTTCACTCTGTGTGATTTGCTTAGTAAAGCACGATCATTATTTTTATTTGGTTTTGAGTCAACCAAATAAATAAATGCATGTTATCAAAGTCATTAGTTGATTATTATTTTTGCATTATTAAATGAGAATGAAATAAATACTACAAGTTTTGATGGTACATACAAAATAAATGATCACCGCAATATGTTTCATTTATTTAGTTTACCTGAAAAAAATATTATAAACATACACACTGATCATTGCAATAATAGCAGCAAGTCTCACCTTTATTGTCTCGATGATGATCAGTGATCACTGCAATATAGCAGCATGTTTCACATATAGAACATCGACGATGATGACCAGTGATCACTGCAATATAGCAGCATGTTTCACATATAGAACATTGACGATGATGATCAGTGATCACTGCAATATAGCAGCATGTTTCACATATAGAACATCGACGATGATGACCAGTGATCACTGCAATATAGCAGCATGTTTCACATATAGAACATCGACGATGATGACCAGTGATCACTGCAATATAGCAGCATGTTTCACATATAGAACATTGACGATGATGACCAGTGATCACTGCAATATAGCAGCATGTTTCACATATAGAACATCGACGATGATGACCAGTGATCACTGCAATATAGCAGCATGTTTCACATATAGAACATTGACGATGATGATCAGTGATCACTGCAATATAGCAGCATGTTTCACATATAGAACATTGACGATGATGATCAGTGATCACTGCAATATAGCAGCATGTTTCACATATAGAACATTGACGATGATGATCAGTGATCACTGCAATATAGCAGCATGTTTCACATATAGAACATTGACGATGATGATCAGTGATCACTGCAATATAGCAGCATGTTTCACATATAGAACATTGACGATGATGATCAGTGATCACTGCAATATAGCAGCATGTTTCACATATAGAACATTGACGATGATGATCAGTGATCACTGCAATATAGCAGCATGTTTCACATATAGAACATTGACGATGATGATCAGTGATCACTGCAATATAGCAGCATGTTTCACATATAGAACATTGACGATGATGATCAGTGATCACTGCAATATAGCAGCATGTTTCACAGATAGAACATTGACGATGATGATCAGTGATCACTGCAATATAGCAGCATGTTTCACATATAGAACATTGACGATGATGATCAGTGATCACTGCAATATAGCAGCATGTTTCACATATAGAACATTGACGATGATGATCAGTGATCACTGCAATATAGCAGCATGTTTCACATATTATTATTATTATTTATTCTTTATTTCAGACAACAGCAATCCATACAAGATTAAAATTAAACTTAAGTTAAAATTACACAATTATGTGAGAGCCTCATTTGGCTCTTCTAGGAAAATACAACATAAGCAACGAAATATAATTATGTAGGTACTTTAAAATAAACGAAATCGAAGAGAAATAATTATGTAGGTATAACTAACTCAATTCATTAAGAGAAAATTGGACAGTCAACCTGGTCCGCAATTAATTTCAAAAACATCGACGATGATGATCAGTGATCACTGCAATATAGCAGCATGTTTCACATATAGAACATCGACGATGATGATTCGTGATCACTGCAATATAGCAGCATGTTTCACTTATACTTTACGATTTTGATAATTAGTGATCACTGCAATTTAGCGGCATGTTTCACTTATACTTTACGATTTTGATAATTAGTGATCACTGCAATATAGCAGCATGTTTCACTTGTACCATTACGATGTTAATAATTAGTGATCACTGCAATATAACAGCATGTTTCACTTATACTTTACGATTTTGATAATTAGTGATCACTGCAATATAGCAGCATGTTTCACTTGTACCATTACGATGTTGATGTTTAGTGATCACTGCAATATAACAGCATGTTTCACTTATACTTTACGATTTTGATAATTAGTGATCACTGCAATATAGCAGCATGTTTCACTTGTACCATTACGATGTTGAAGATTAGTGATCACTGCAATATAACAGCATGTTTCACTTATACTTTACGATTTTGATAATTAGTGATCACTGCAATATACAGCATGTTTCACTTGTACCATTACGATATTGATGATTAGTGATCACTGCAATATAACAGCATGTTTCACTTATACTTTACTGTGTTAATAATTAGTGATCACTGCAATATCGCAGCATGTTTCACCTTTAACAGATAAATATTATGATTATACCCACACTTACGAGATAGTAATCACTACCATTATGGTAGCATATTTCTTTATACAATTATATAATGGCAAGTATCAAAATAAGTGATTATTTTATCATTAAATACTTTCAAGAAACTCGTACCAATTCGTCTGTTGTACTACAATACAATCAGTGAAACACAACATGCACAAAGACAAGACAAAATAGACACTCTTGTGGTTTAATCTGTTTGTCATAACAATAATATAGTAACACATATTTATTCACATAAAAAACGTGTATAAAATGTTGTGTGATGTTATTTTAAGTGTGATAAATAGAATTGGAATTAAAAGTCACCAGCCATATCAAATAATTATTAAGTAGGTATAGGTATTAATATAAAAATATTAAGCAACTTTCTGTAGGTATAGACTTAATAGTCGATCAACATAAGAAATAAATGAAATAGATACTAATGACTACCTTCATCTTTATTATTTGTATCTATTCTTGACTGAAGATACGTAATAAAACAATGACATTAAATAAAAGAAGGTTGCTCAGAAAAAATGCCTCCACTCAGTAGGTATGACCAAAGTGGCCCAATGGCTCCTATTAGGCACATTTACCGCAGTGGTTTAATTACCTGGCTGGTTTCAGTATGTGGTAAATGCAGGTATTGATTACCTACATCAAACTCACTTAATACATAAAGTGCCATGCGACCCTTCGTCTATGTTTTTGACGTTTCCAAGAATATCAAATGCAGCAGTCAATGAGCTGAAGAAGTTTTGACATAGGCCTTATTTTAAATCTACAGCAGATACTTCAATGGCAGGTACTTATGCGTCATTGATATCATTGACTAATTTGTTTATACTTCGCTCGTGTCCTGACCAAAAAAACTATGTTATGCTCATTCCAGATTACTATGATTTTCAACCAAATTGGTCCAGTCACTCATTTCCAACAATAAGGCTTAGACGTATTTCAGTAATCACACATATATCTCATACTTTATTGGTAGCAATTAGAATATTTTAACAATTTTAGTTTCAGTCAACAAAATAATAGAAAATATTTGATATTCAACATTTTTATAATAGTAAAATTATTGATTAAATAGCTAAAAAAAATTGTTTAAATACCATTGTAAGGTCAGACTAACATAAGGATAACTCTCTAAAGAATCGCAAGTAGGTACTTATTGAATGTTTTGGTTATTTTTTTTCGGCAGTTTTACTACAACCCTCAGTAAAGGGCTTGCTTAGACATAAATCAGGTGAAATGCTATAAATTACATCAGTTGATTTACCTTATAATTTTATTTAATCTACCATTCAATTACAGTGCTTTACACCACGTACACTGCAGACTTACTGCGGTCAGACTATTAACTTGAACTAACCAATCCAAGAAAATCTGTAGGTATCTGTATAAACACTTATTGTGCACGCAAATACATAATAAAGTAATGTATTTCACCAGTACCATATAATTTAGTAAGTAAATAATTAGTAAGGGTAAATTTCTAACATTAGAAGGTTGTATACAATTATAAGTTGGATTTGTAAGTAGGTAATGTAAGGTACCTACCAATATCAATTTACACAAGTTTTATTGTAGGTAATAAACATTACTTAAGGTACTTATACTAAAGTTAAAATGCAGTTTTGAATTAAAAAGAAACACTTAGGTGTATAGATACATTAATTGGTGTCTTCAAACTACTATATACTTTGTAACAATAACTATATACTTAGTATAGTACCAAACCTAAGTGGGTAATCAGTTTCATTCAATGATATTTATTCTATAATGAATCCATATTATCACAATGTGGTCACATCACGTGGCCTGTTTAGATATTTAATGCCATAAACATAAAGTCACCTATTTAAAGAACTTTAATGTGTTTGTAACATTGATATGACAAAAAAAATAAGAAGACACCATATAAACTAAACAAGTAAGTATATAAGCACTTGTCACTTTTAGCCACCTGGCAGTTAATACTATTCGTGACCTACCAGGGTTCATTATTCGTAGCCGTCATCTACTTATTAAAACTCCTTTGTAGGTAGGTACAATATAAATGTAACAAAGAACTTGCATAAGAACTTTGAATAAGTACCTGAGCATCACTATGCCAATCTCACTGCATCAAGAAAAATATGCAAATATTGTTATCCCTACTACTAGGTAAGTATTTCTTTAAGTTATTAAATAGTTCATGATTTAATAAACCAAAATGACTGTTCTGTCCTGACTGTTTCCTACTGAGCAGTCGATCCATATGATACTCAACATTCGTGTTCACCACAACAGTAACCACAAACACTGCTAAACAGTGGGTATCTAAACATTAGTATGGTACAGAAGTAACTCTAATTCTTCTGCCTTTCATTGTTTTTCGAGACTTCTTAATGTTGCAGTTAGTAATAAATTGAAGAATACTTATAGGTATTAAGTTTTGCAAAGCTTATTGTGCTTATTCCACATATACCGTGGAATGAGTTTAAAATAACTCAAGTATAAACAATAAAATTAATATCAAACTTTAACAAAATTAACCATTTTAACAACCTGCACCGCTAAGAATATTCGGCCAAAGTCAAACATGATTGATATAGCGTCTGGCCAATAGACGCGCAAACATTGTGTTCGGAATAGCAGTTGCATGGAGAAGATTTTTTTTTTTTTTTTTATCGTTTTAATACACCATATCTATTTTAGTATCGGAACTTTAAAATTGGTTATGAAACTTGTGAAATTTGTGTCATCTAACAATAGACTCGCTAATTCGTCAGCCGCCGACATTACACATTTGAAAAGCAACAAGCGTAAATATCTATCTTTTTACTCATGCTTTACAGATAAACATAAACAAACATAGATGCCCAGAACTTAGATAATCTTTAAAACTTTTATGTACTTATTATTTATTATTTTAGAGTTCAACGCGACTCCATACCTCCTGCAGTAAAACTTAAAGAAGCAAACATACTTAAGCCTTCAAATCTATTGAAGATGATTAAAAATAAAAACAATATAGCTCGAAGACAATAACAGGAAAAAAGTACTTTATCTCTTGCTACTTAGGATTGATTTCAGGATTTGTGACAAGGTGCTGTGGTTGTGATAATACTTTGTTCAACCACACCAAACAAGTAATATTTTATTATTACCTTTGTATGATAGGTACCAAAGAACGCACACTTGTTCACAAAGAGTCAACAATACTACTTCATAGAAGGTGATACCATTTGAACCAATCTTTTATAACATCCCTTCTTACTACTCGGTTCAAATCATAAAAAAATAAGTGATGAACATGGAAATAAATTGATTTGTGCTAGTTTACCTTCATAGGTAGTAGACATGCACAAAACAGTGCCTTATGTAGTAGGCAATAAGATAATATGGTATCATATTTTGTAGGTACAGAGAAACATCACATCACATCATCACCCCCAAACATTACCTGAGATGTAACTGCCGGACGCACTAAAACTTGTTGTGTGATACTTAGCATAATGTAACGCTCAGGTGCAACTCAATAGTAATTATTGTCAAGCATAACATGAGATGATGCGAATTATGTAATATAACATTTAACCTTATGTAGTCGACAACACGGTTCTAAATTAAAATTTTAAACTAATAAATGACAGGCGCAAGTGCAATTGAGCCCGCACTCCTACTCGCACGGATTGAGCGAAACAAACTGACTCATTGCATAATTATATATGTAGGTAAGTACAAGATGACTAACGGAATGTGATGTTACAGTACGCGGTTGGGTATCACTGCGCGTAATGCATCACTCGACTGACTTACACCTGTCTAGTAGATAGATAGGTACCACATTGACTAATGCTCAAAACAATACACTGGCATTACTTACTATATTTCGGTACCTATCTACAGATCCAGTTAAAACACACTACAGTACAATGTGAGAGTCGAACTCACAAGTTTAATATTGTTCTGGATACCCAGGTGCTAAGTATCTATCACATATAGCGCCAGACACATTTTACATACTGATTTTACATTAAGGATGGTCTACAATAAAATCCAGGTGTGGGTCTAAGTAAAATGATAAAAGTACATACCATCGTGAGCTGGTTATCCCGGTTCTGAATTATTAACATACTCACTTTTACCAATAAAAGATAGATAAGTTAAATACAAACTTTGATGTTTATTATGATATAGACACAGAAATAATTAGAAAATGCTAAGGTTTTACAAAAGAAATCCCATCACTTGTCTCCACAATTCGACAAGCCTCCCATAATTAATGGCTGCCGCCGGCCAGTGCTATTTTTACCCACAACTCATAGAGACGCGACATTTTTATTTTAGTGATGTCCAACATCAAATACAGATTATATTAACAATAAAGATTCAATCAATAACTTCAGTCAGGCAATGCACTCTTTACATTGAATGGCCAAATCAAGCATAAAATAGGTATATTATTGATAAGCAATTATTGTTCAAAACACACTCCAAAAGTATTAAAATAAGGGAAACGCTAACACTACCTATGTCTCAATAGGCTTAACTGTTTTACGAACTTTATCAACCAACTCAATCAGCTTTTCACCAGTTCAATAAGAGAGATAGAGATAGAGAAATATTTATTTGGCACACAACACAACACAAGTACAACGCAGTAAGAAAGCAATACATAATTAATTAGAAAATAAAAAATAAAAATAGAACAGAATAGCACAGAATACGAAATATTAACTATACTCCGTTCGCGGAGACAAGCTAATAGAGCGCGCGCTCTCTTGCACTATTGTATGAAAATGAACAGGATAGAGCGCTCGCTCTCTTGCTCTAATTGTATGAAAATGAACAGGATAGAGCCTTGATAGAGCGCGCGCTCTCTTGCACTATTGTATGAAAATGAACAGGACGGGACGATTTCCCTATTAGCTTGTCTCCGCGAACGGAGTATAGTTATATGGTTGTGTATGAGCCAAAGAATACATGCTATTATGTAGAGCCACAATTTCGTCTCGTAGTGGCACCAGTGTATCGATGAAAGCGTCGATCATTATTTATACAATGTAGTGATTACTTATTGATTATATTTGTCGGTACTACGGTAATTAAACCGGGTGAAATATTACGACAATAAACTGATTTTGCATTTGTGTGTGGCAATATTCCAATACTAACTAAATGACCGTAATAAATACATTGTTATGTTAATTGCTTCTTAACTATCCTTGGAACTTCCAAAACACACTTGTGTACTTTGACCTAAAGCAATTATTATGAACACTTGTAGAGTCATCGAGGTGTTCTAGTGAAATCCGGCTTACTTACAAAGTAGACTTGGTCTAGGTCCGTATTTAAGTAAAATTAAGTAAAAATGATTTTTATTGACATAATGATGTTTGAACACAAAAATATTGAATCCATAAACCTAGATATAAAAAACTGTATTACAGGAGTCAGTGGCTTCTCCCAAAGTAAGATTACAAATAGTATCTTTCAGTTTATCCCAGTTTCACACAAAAGAAACTGAATTTAATAAATCTAAACAATAATAATAAACACGCATCACAGTGACTCATAAGTTTATCGAAAACTAGTTGTCTAATCTTTGTTTATTGCGAGGAACAAAATAATTTTTATAAAGGTTTACTTGAATGACTTTTCATGTTCCTGTCCTCATCGAAAATTCAGGGAATATCTAAAGAATTTCTCTGACAAACCCATGTTCCAATATGAGGAAATTAATCCATCAACCATTCTCCTAACATTTTCAGTGTTTCTGCGCAATGACGCTGTTCTACTGCGCGCACTGGCAGGCCTACGTCACGGGGACGCTCAAGATGGGTCGTATTGACGTCACGGAGGCGCAATACTCCATCATACTGATCCACATGGTGTCTGCCGTCCTCGGCTCTGACTTCTGGGGCACTCAGGTAATGCTGTCACTCTGTAACTTGGTTGTTTGTAGAGTAAGGATGTACGGGAATCCAGCGGCCAAGTCAAATACAGCTATATACATATATCTGATTGTAATTGATTTGTGTTAGTACAAACCAGTGTCGGAGTCTTGAATGCTGATCTGTACACTGGCTTTATCGGTCCATAAAACATGCCTGTAGTATGAGTACAGAGCAGATCAACATTTTCTCGTTCGATGTGAGAAATAATTGATTTGGCCGCTGTGACTTCCCACAACAATGCGAGGCTGGACATTGAAGACTAGAAAAAGTTTTACCTTGTAGTTTAAAAACTAAATCTTATATACATTTAAATGTATTCAACAACTTCACAGTGTCCACTCTTCACAGTTTACTGCGAAAATTCCACTTACAATATCTGAGTAAAATTAGTCAAAGCAATGCACTAGCAAACTTTCGCAGTGGACTTACCGTAGTTTTCAATGTGTGGTCTAGCAAGTATATCCATAACCCACTATGTGTGATGTGCGTAAAGACTCCACAATGTGTTACACCAAATATGAGGACAGTTCTATTTTACATAACGTTTAAAAATACCCACATGAATGTAATAACATTTCCGTTACAATGTACTAACTTAGGAGTAACCAAAGTCCGTTTGTGACAACGAAGCCTTCTGTGAATATGTTATTTTACTAATCATTTACAATCTTTTTTTTTTTTGTGAAGATAGGCAGCAGAGCACCATTAGATATTCAGTAATTGGAAATTTGACTGATCAATTAAATGTATTATAATTCCCGCGCACGAATTGGTTAACTCTACCTTGCATTACAGAAAGATTACAAAAATTACAATTAACCATCTTCGTTTCAATTAATTTTGAGAAAGAAATAAGGCCAACGAGCCCTCAAATCGCTCTTAACTGTGAAACACCTACCCACTTCACGTTATAAAAGTGTTATCAAACATTTCATTTCATCAGTAAAATTTCAAACTGTATAAAATAAAAACAAAATATATATATGGGACAGTATAGTCAGTTCTACAACTTTTTTGTGCCGTGTCCTTTAAGAGTTATCAAATACCTAAAAGCCTAGGTGTAGGTCGTAGTGTCAAAAACGTATAGTCTAAAAGCGTAGGTGTGGTAGGTCTCTGGCGGGGTTGAATGGCGTCACTCGCTGGCGCTGTGTGCGGTCGGCGGAGCCTTGCTGTCCGGAACGGCGCTGGCCTCGGCCATAGGCTGCGGCGGCGTCGGCAAAAACGGATCCACCGTCGCTGTGAGGGTTACCGCTTGTAGTGTGAAGGACTGGGACGGATAGATCAATATAACAACTGATTTAGACACTCATGAGTACAGTGGCGAGTTCAGTAGCGGTAAAGTTTTTTTTTTTTTTTAATTTATTTACAGGGATTAATCGCTGAGCGATTATAATTACCCTATTATATATACAACTTATCTACTAACTTATCAACTAAAAACAACATGTATACACAAAAAAAAAAGTTAGTAGCATATATATACCGCACCGGCAATAAGCATTCAAATAGCAGCATTCGGCAATAAGCCTCTTAAGCCTATACTCAGTAGATACACTTTTCAGTGGCAGCATAAAATAGAAAAAGCAACTATCTATCATTGTAAAGTATATCTAAAGAGTTAAGAGTTTAAACCCATATTTGATTGTCTATTTCCTGGTGTGCAGTATCGGTGCGATATCACTGGGTTTGTAACTTTTAGACTGCGCGGTTATTAACTAGCTACTGTACTTGTGAATGTGTAAATCGGCTCTAAAATATCCCGATGTGAAAAAAATTTAAGCGTGTAATGACGCTTAATAGTTCGAAGTAGTTTAGGGTTCACATAGACGTAGTATAAACATAAATAGCTGTAGTCTGTATTTATGAGTTCAAATTAGATTTATTTAAAGTAGTCAGAAATAGATATCAATTACAAACAGAATAATTAGTAGTAGAAGTTTTTTCTACTTAAATAGATGTACATACGTGTGCAAAAATGCATAGTAATATAATTTCTTCTTTTTAATATTAACTTTATCACGCCGTCCCAAGCCGTCACTTAGCCTAACGTCGAATTGGGTTCATTCGTTCTATTGATAACTCTTTAGTCTATTCTATGCCATTTACACACGATTGTCTTTTCCCTATTAACTATATGACAAGCCTTTTAAATCACCAAGTGGTCAAATCTTTTCTACTTTTGTAATATTTTATCTATTCTTCAAAGTTTTTTTTTTGCGATCAGACGGTACCTGTTGACTCTCAGTGTCTTACTATCCTGATTTTAATATAGCAAAACTCGATATCAGACTTAGATATGAACAAATTCTCAGATTACTCACAGCAGCCAAACCTTATCAACCGATTTGACAACTTGTGGATTTTTGACAAAATCGATTTAACGCGAGTTGATTTCCGTGTGTAAATGCGTACTTTATCCTATCGCTTCTGAGATACAGTTGGTACCATCGCTTATCATGTGGGTTTTTTTAATAGCATGTATTTACAATACCACAAGTTCTTCCACACATTGGATTATGCTCACTGTTTTTATTTCGTTTATTTCTTAACATGGAGCATGATCTAGAGCGGTATTATTGTCACCTGTAGGTAACTGCCTCCTAGACACATGGCTGTCGACTACACGAATCACAGCGATATGCAAGTACTCCTTCGCTGTTTCGTATCCTCGACGCCCAAATGTACAGAATGGCTGTTATTGTTATGTATTAGTATATTTAAGTTGATAATTGTGGCTGGTGCGTCTTATATTTTGTCCGAGCTACGTGGGTCTTCACTCATTCTCATCAAAGGACGAACAGCTGCCAGCAACCTCATCGGTGTTTAGGATAATATTTACAATAACAGCGTTTAAGTGGCGGCACGAAGAAAGGTACTAATCTCATTATCGATTCGGGTAAACTTTCATGGAAAATCATAGACGGCTGGTGGTGGTTTCTTTAAAAAAAAATTCCAAACTTCAATAAAGTTTCTCTAAAAAATTTTTCCAAACAAAAAATTTTCACCGCTGTACCCTAACCTTTTCAGTAAATAAATTTATTTTTATTTTTATTATAAATATTAAAAACACAGTACAGTCTGACTTAAAAATTCTATTACTTTCCGTTTAAGTGTTTTCGTGACATTCACAGTGAATACTTTAGTTTGTGGATTTGTGAGATGGGTCGATCACAGTCAGCGCTCTAAACTGTTACATATCAGATCTCTTCCTTCCTGCCGCCATATTCAATCCAAAACCCACGAGAATCAGTCTAAGCCACGACTCGCCTTGAGCGGCCAATGTACATCGTCGTCAAGGCTCACTTGTTAGACGTGTTAGCTTGATATTTTTGTACTAACCGTTAGTATACAGGGTATACAGATCCCGGGACTGACAGTGCCTTGGTGCCTACTAGTCTCCACCATGTGCAATGGGCTGCAGTGTTTCTTTATCCTCAACTTCGCGACTACCTTCCGACTTAGGGGATGCGGCAAAAATGGATCCACTGTCGCAGTAAGCGCAGATTACAGATATTGGGATAACGGTGCGGAGAGACGTTTCAGTCATGTATCATATAGTGCTGCTTTCAGAAAAGTCATATTACTCAGACTACTAGGGTTGTGTCTTGGGTTCTTCCTTTGCAATTGGTTATGCTCTGTCTGAAAGGGTTTCGTCACTATCGAGACAAAGCTTCCAGAGTTTTAGTTCCCAGTATACAGTAAACAACCTGACTGATTCGTCTAATAAATCAATATTCAAAATGGGACAACCTGTAAATCGCATGAAACCCGCGCGTGTTAGCTCACGATTGTAAACAAGACGAATGGAACCGTGTCACTCATTCATTTGGAACAAAATTAAACGGGTGATTGGTCTCATCACATTTTGGTATAAATATGGAGTTTTTTAACTAAATGGCCGCACATACATTTCGTATCTCACAACAAGTAAATCAATGAGTGAAGACAACACAATTAATATAATTTCTAGTCCTAGTTGAGTCGGTTCATTCATCGATATTAATGGCATGTGTGTTTTTTTTCTCTGTGACGATCGACGTTCGGGCTCCCGGTCATCGGACTAACCGCATGACGTCACACGGTCACCACACGGTCTAACACTACAGCTGCCAACGATAAACATCAGTTTGAGCCTATTATCCAACTATGCGGTAGTGGTCCTCTCGATCTACCTCATAGTGGGATACGCTACTGTCATTATGAAGGGTGGAGTGGGGAAAAACGGCTCCACGGTAGCAGTAAGGATATTTTTGTGTTATAACACAATAACACGATGTAACCGCTGCACAACTAACGGCGTGGCGCTATGCTCGCACGAATGCCTCGCGAGGCAGGCTGGTCGCGCTCGATGTGACATCTGTCCGTTCTGTAGTGTTGTGCTGTGTGTCGCCGCACTCGAGCCCTAAGCAAGTTACATAGCGCCACATCGCAATATCTCAACACACCGAACTTTACAAACTGCAATATTGTCGTGTGTATCGCGCTCTGAAACTTCCTTCCGGTTACAGTGAGGTATAACCGCATGATCTATACTGCACTACCATCGTCATTAGCTTTTGCCTCTGCATGTTGTCTTGTGCCGTTCGGCTTGTCATTGCATGGTAGACGTAAGTGGTAGTTACGAGCCCTGTTTGAGTTATAGCTGTTATAACCCCGTAGAAGCTTATTTGTTTGCGTATTGTAGAGCTTCTATTGTCAAGCTGGATGAAGCTACATTTACAATATTAAAACATAATTAAAATTAACAGCCTACTAAAATGCAATATATTGGAATCAAATAACTGCTGTTTATAACAAAACTCCCGCTAAATTCAATGAGAATCTCCCAATCTCCAAAGACCAAGGTACACCTCTAGCGTCCACAGGGAACCAGTATCCTGTCTCCAGTGATTCCGTTCTCGCTGGTAGTGGTCCCAGCCTTCATCATCTTCCAGAAGAGCGAGTCTCATGTCTACGAGAACCATCCAGCGCTTTACATTCTCGCGTTTGGAATGGTCGCTGCTAAAGTAACCAATCGACTTGTGGTAAGAGGTTCTTTTTAATTATTACTTGTTAGCTTCCGCCCGCGACTTTATTCGCGTCCCGTAGGATCCCGTTGATTTTCCGGAACAAAAGTAGCCTATGTGTTAATCCAGGTCACGGACAATATATCTTCCAAGTTTCATCTAAATCGGATCAGTAGTTTTTCCGTGAAAGAGGAACAAACATTCATACATCCTCACAAACTTTCGCGTTTTTAATTGCAATGTTACACAACCTAAGGTTCAATATAATGTTCCAGGTGGCTCACATGACAAAGAGCGAAATGGAGTACTACGATTGGTCGCTGCTCGGCCCCGCCATGCTGTTTCTGAACCAGTACTTCAATAACGCGCTTCCCGAATACATCGTGCTTTGGTTATGCACGGTTAGAATAATAATATTACTCCTTTATGCATGGTTTACACAATGCCAGTGACTGAACTTAGTTATCTTAGTTTCGGACCCAGTCACACGTCACCCAGTCCAGCGCTGACTTGTTACTGGGTGCATGTAAACACCGGTTTGGCAGTGACTGGGTCCGAAACTAAGATAACTGGGTCCAGTCACTGGCATTGTGACAACCATGCATTATTCATATTCAACTGTCATTTTAGCGCGCCGTTCAAAAATGCTCTATAATTTGTCACTTGCATGAAAACGAAAAGAGATGACATCTTTACCGATCTAAGTTAAGCGACATTCTGCGCGGTCACTATTTGGATGGGTGACCGTTAGTGCCATTTACATTTGAGCGTTTCTGTGCTTCGGAGAGCATATTTAAACTGTCGCTCCCGGCTCTAGCAGTCGTTAAGCCATGACGGAGGCCTTAATGCGACCTAAAAACTCCGTCACCAGAGTTGGCCACTGACTAATAGGAGCTTGGTTGCTTACCACTACTAAGAATACCAATGTTTTTTCCCAGATATGGGTATGCGGGGACCTAATGCGTTACTGCGGTCAGATCTGCTTGGAGATCTGCGAGCACCTGAAGATCCGTCTGTTCCGGATCCCGTACCCGCCAGCTTCGCCTTCCGGAGCCAAGCCCAACGAGAGAAACGGTACGAATGCACGTCGCAACACGCAGAGGCAGGCCAAGAGACAACACAGCCAGGCATAGCAGATGCCCTTGTCGGTATACTTACTATTATAGCTCTAATCGGTACCAACCTGGTAAAAAGATATTATCTGGGTGGGATTTGAACTTGGTGTTATTTTCTTGGGAATGTGTTTGCCAACACCTTGTCAGTATAGAGCTGTTACAACATTTGAAAGTCATTATTAAAGTTCTGACAATACTTTTACATAGAGCTGCCACAACTCGGCGAATTAATTGTTATAATTTTATTTTCAAACCATATTCAGGAAAAATTACTTTGAGTATAGTAAATGCAAATATGTCCAGTGTTTTAGACGATTTTAGGCAGATAATTGATCTAAAAATTTTTTAGTTCGAACATACATAGAGCTGTTACAAATCCCTAGTTGTTTAAAAAATCACGTTAATTGCATAAATATTGCGTAAGTGACTTTATCTTCTTTACAAAATATTAGGTAGCAATAATCAAATCATGGTTCCCTTCGATAAAATTTGAACCTAATATTTTCGTAATTCTTATTAGTAGTGTAAAACTTGTTAGATTGTGTGAATGTGAATATTGACGTCTTTGTTGTGTTATTTTGTAATTCAATTTATTTAAAACTGATTGGAATTGTCGGTGCTCCGTCTCATAGATTGTTATGTCTACCGAATCAGAATACATAAATCGACCAATCAAAGCACTTTCAGATGACGTGATACTTTCATTTGAAGATTTTGATTGGTAATTGACATCTTTGATAGATATCGAGGTCCTTGTTACTTATGAATTGATGTTTAACTTTATTGCAAAAAATTTCCATAACAAAATTCTTTTGTTTTTCTTTGGTGATAACAAATTGTTAATAAAAAAAATATATAAAAAAATATATTCACGGACACTTAACACAACGCCTTCTAGTCCCAAACTAAGCAAAGCTTGTATGATGGAAACTAGATGGCTGATAGAATACATACATACATTTTTTTTTTGTAAATACATACTTATAATACATAGATAGAAACACCCAAAATATAGTAAAAGACGTCAATGAAAATGTGTCTAGTTTGATATAAACGAATGTGAGTTTCTGATGTTAAAGAGTATAGTTTTGAAAGACTTTATGTTATTTATTTTAGCTGTATATCTTTTAATTCGGGTAGTTAGATAAATCTTTTTGGTAACATTGAATTACTAACTTTGAATTAAATTATTGAAGTTATTTGTTTTGAGAATGATATTGATATGTATAGATATGTAAATACAATAATACTAATTCTTGTGGGTTAGTTTGACTGGTGGATGCAAGGTGGTGGAATTAAGAACCCTTCCGCAAAACATAAAAATATAGATATTCTACAATGAAAATACTCTGTTTTAAGGCGAAAAGACGTCTCTTAACGATTATTGAGTAATATTATCCCCATAGTATATTACTATGCTACTTTATATACTCTATACGTTTTGTGGAAAATATTGACGATTGATTATCGAAAGCTCCATTCTGGGACATGTAGAGACTGTCCGAAGTAGTGATAATGATCGGATACACAGTAGTATAAAAGTGATTTTTGTTGTAGATAAAAACCCTGAAAATTGGATATACATAGACACGTCCGAACAGTAAGTGACACAATGGTTTACGTGGGGCCCTACTTTCAATAAGGATTTTTGTATACAGTTTAAATAAAATGTGAATGTATTATTTTTTTCCAATGCCAAATTAGAATGCCTAACAAATTATATATAGGAATGGTAACCGCGGGACGCTTATAATTTAAAACTAGATTGTTTTCGTTTCAACAAGACAAATATGGAAATGTAACATATAAGTTGTCTAGTTTTCTGGTTTTGGCTAGTTTGGGAGTTGAGCCAATGTAGTAATGTATGCTATGTGCCATGTGCCACATTTTGCCAGAGTTTTAATTAAATTCATGTGATGTTGATAAATGTATTGACGAAATAGGACAGTTTCAAAGTTGTTTTTTTAATAAATTGAATAATTTATTCGTATCTAAAATCCACGGATTTACAAAGATTGATTTAGTTTTAATTTGCATTGAATGCGTCTCTCTTGTACTAACTATCCGTAATACACCTTATCGTTCAGAACATAGGGTTCATTATGTTCGGTGTTGGCTGCGACTAACAAACTTTCCTTTTTCGCTCTATGTCTGTTCTGTGTAAATAGTGTAAGTGCTAGGACGCTTGCTGTTTGGTATAGAATTATATTGCAATTTAAATAAGGTTCCAAATTGCTAGAGAATATCGAAACAGCTCAAACTACTCAAGGGACAGTGTCTTGAAATAATCTGGCACTTCAACCTTCAATGTTCTGATTTCAGTTGCATAATAATGTCGCGCAATGTAACGCATCTACAAATATGTCTAGTGACTTTACGATGTGCCATTTTATTTGGCGGGCACTGTAGATAGTGTAAATAAATGTGTTGAATATTGTAAGGCCAACAGGCCCTATATATTATGTTGCGTGTATTTTGTATGTCAAATATAAGCTAATGTAATTTTTTTGCCATGGTTTTATTCCAATCCTATTGTGAGACCACTTTAATATTTGCTAGTTTACTCATTATTGACACAGTTTTCTACAATTTTTGTGTCTAAACTTATTTAAATACTTATGGTCTTACTTATGACGCACTCTCAAGCGTCAGAGATCTACTGCGACTTTGTTCGCTTGAAGTATAGAAGAAGTAATTTTGAATAACTTAATCAAGTCTTAAGTTTTGGTGTGGGTTCGTACATAAGGAACTGTGAAGATAAGTAAAATGCTTAAGTTATGCCTACGTAGTAAAGCTATGGCGTGTAGCTTTCTAATCATGACACTCCTTGCTTCGCCGTAGTCTGGTAAAAAGCGCTTAAACACGTTTTAGTTTGCCTTGTATAAAAACTCATACAACTGCGTCCACTGATCCGCACCGTACGGATGAGTTTTTATACAAGGCAAACTAAAATCCGTTGCGTGCGATGCGAGCCTGTGGACGCTAGCCATTAATGTGTGTTTTACTAATTGCTTTTCGTTTTCTTTTCTGCTTAATAATTAACTCTTGCAGTTTAGATTACATAGAATGAACAATACTTACTAAAAACTTACACCTTATAAATGAGATCAAAATTTAGGTACCTATGCACTACGTAGTATAAATGTCTTATCATATTAAAGGTTAGGTAGTAACTATATAAAATAATAGTTAAAAAAATGATTTACATTCAACTGAATTTCAATATCAGTTTCATAAGATGTCCAATTAATTTCTGAATTAGGTTTGACTAAATGTAACAAGTTTTAAAACTGAGTGGTTTGAGTGTAGCAACTTTTGAAACTTAGCACCTACTAACGATGTCACTAGCGAATATTTATCTATCGTTATTCGTAATAGATACCCAAATTATAAAAATCAATGTAATATGTTTTCTTTTACAGTGACGAGTGACAGTGAGCAATCTGAGACGGAGGACTCTGCGCCCCTGCTCAACGATAGTATAAGCTAATGAAGCTTTTTCCTACATAGTTTAAAATTCAGTTGATGTTACCGAAATACCTTTAAAATTAAATTAAATAATAACTAAAAGTTCAAGTACATAGACTAGAGGTTCCATTAGGTTCAAAAACATGATATCGTGTTTGGGTTTTTATCAAAATGTGCCTAATTGATTAGCATAAAATACTGATTTAAATTTAGCTTCAGTGCGGAAGTAAAAACTTGCATTAATTCCAAAAACTTGATATGTTATGCAAATAATTAGATCTGCCTTGAAATATTTTTTATTGGTATTTTGGACGTTAGGAGTATCGGTGGCTAAACATTTTGTAAATTATTATTATTTTAATAAAATCTTAAATACTATTGACTGGTTATTTATGTGAAAATCGTGTTAGTCTTTCACCATTCCAATGTAAGTCATATTTATCTCTAGATTTAACTATCTTCCGATAACAGACTTGTCTTCAGATTTTACATAATCCATCCAGATTAGTTTAGTTTTATTTACAAACGTATTCATTCTAGTCCAGATGTTTTAACTGCTATGAAACCAGAATCATTACAAATATACAAGTAAACAGTACAGATAAAACATTATCTATCTACCTATAGGTAGGTAGGTGTTGGTACAATTCAAGCCACAATTACTCTGTCATTTCCCGCGAATGATACCTACGTTCTTTACAAAATGCCAGCGGACGATAATACTAAAGTTATCGTGATACCTATTGTTTTGTGAAGTGTACAAATAGCACCATGACTCCCTGGAGGATTCTCCGGGGGGAGTACGAAAACCTTGAAACTACGGGTAAGTATCTGTTGTAATAATAAAACATTTGTATGTGTGCGTTATCAGTTGGTTTTATAATGTAGGTAGCGTGATGTACAGAGGTGTGTCAGGGAACGGTTTAGTCATAAAGCAAATTAATAGTTTTGAGATTGACGTTAGATAGCAGTTAAAATTAGAACAGTTTCCAAATTACCTGTAAATTTTCCCTTCATTTTGAATCTTATAGTACCACGTAACGTTTAGCTTCAAATGGAATTTTGACAAGCTAAAATCAAATGTTCAGTCCGAGACGATAAACGGTCAGGCGGTGCTTTACCTTAGTGATAACTACATATTCTTATCGTTCAATGACCTAAGCTTCAATGGTCAAGCTAAGGGTAATATTCTGTGGCCGAGGTCTGTCATTTACTATCTAGTGTTATTTTACTGGATACCTTATTTTAGGATTACCATCCAGAGTGCAGGTCTTCGACTCCGTACTGCGTCAGACGAGTCACTTTTGGCTCTTCATCAGAGGTTACTTGTGGGAATTGTGGGATGTGTGGCGGAGCGTAGACCCTTGGCGAGCTCGGATACTATGTGAGTTTTATTTTACTACTAGATTATATCGTATAATCAACCTAACTAAAAGATAAGTCTAAAGGTAAGAAAGATGATAGTTATGAATAAATTTGAGAAGAGTGAGTGTGCTTCGACGCTAAGCCGATACAAGGCAAACGTCCACAGGCCCGCATCGCACGCATCGGACGCATCGCATGCAACGGATTTTAGTTTGTCTTGTATAAAAACTCATACAACTGCGTCCACTGATCCGCACCGTACGGACGAGTTTTTATACAAGGCAAACTAAAATCCGTTGCGTGCGATGCGTGCGATGCGGGCCTGTGGACGCTGGCCAACAAGGGTATCTACATAATAAACATTAAAAAAATAACAAAGAAACACACGAGTTTATTGATAAATTGCAGTCTATACTACTATATCATATAGAGATCGTTTTAAAAACTAGGTGACTCTACCAATCGTGACCAAAAAGCTCAAGGCCGACCCTTGGGGTTCCATATTAATTCCCCACAGAAATGAGCCAATCATCCAGCGTTCATTAATCAACAGAACCTTTCAAGTTTCAACAAATAGTCGAATGGGGGTTAGATATACCTAAACTTATCTGTAGGCACTGTAGGTAACTTAACTGTGATATATAAAATGTGGTCACGAGAGTTCTAGCTTTGGTAAATCCACAATAAAGCTGAAGTAAGGTAAAACAGAGTTTTATGAATTCGTATTGGTCAAGATAGAATGTAACACGTTTCAGTGACTTTATAAAAGTGGTAGAGTCGAGACTATGTATAAGTAACTACTTTTATTACTATTATGTTGTGAGCTTGAGAGGGTGTGTTAGGGTGTGTCAATGGGTAGTATTTTACGTTTGTACGTAGAGCAAAACTCTTTGAAGGTCTCAGTCTTTTCAGAGTCAGGTTATCGCAGGTTTTGCTCAGGTTTGTGGAGTGTATTTTATATGCTTACTATATAATAGTTTTGTTCTATTATGTATGTTTCTATTAGGAAACAATGGAAAGATAAATAATGTTACGATTTAGGTAGGTGGAAATGTAATAACTCTTCTTTTATACCACCACGGCCGTTGACCACGCCAAGCCCTTATTGATAAACCTAAAAGCTTTCTACTAACCGGTCGTTCAACCGATTTCATGTGTTACTTTATTGGTATACCTACCGATGAGTTCTCGACCGCCCTCTGACTGCAAAATCTAAACGGCAATAGTTTTAGAAAAATGTTGTTAGCAGGGCACGATTTTGACTTAGGGACGATTCGGACCAAATATTTTGGGACAAATTCTCCCAATCGTCACTTTTGATTTTAATAATTTTTGTTGTGACGATTCGGAGAACATCAAATTAAGGAAGCCGTTGAGTACAGTCAGGTAAAAAAATGTTAAGCAAAATATGATTTAGCTATTTAAATTGCTTTGCGAGCGTGTGGTTACATTAAGGTGGTTCGATTTCCATACTAATTTATTTAACCAATTTGGAGGAAATTATATTATTATACCTAACAAGCAATTTCTATTTCTTTCTTGAATCATAGAACTTAAAATCAAGATCTATTTTTTTGATGACAGCTGTCAAACTTCAAACGCCCATATCTCGGAAACTACTCACCCTAGAGTTCTCGTTCCAAAACCAAATGAAAGGTGTGATCAAGATCTATTTTTTTGATGACAGCTGTCAAACTTCAAACGGCTATATCTCGGAAACTACTCACCCTAGAGATCTCGTTCCAAAACCAAATGAAAGTTGTGATCAAGATCTATTTTTTTGATGACAGCTGTCAAACTTCAAACGCCCATATCTCGGAAACTACTCACCCTAGAGATCTCGTTCCAAAACCAAATGAAAGGTGTGATCAAGATCTATTTTTTTGATGACAGCTGTCAAACTTCAAACGCCCATATCTCGGAAACTACTCACCCTAGAGTTCTCGTTCCAAAACCAAATGAAAGGTGTGATCAAGATCTATTTTTTTGATGACAGCTGTCAAACTTCAAACGGCTATATCTCGGAAACTACTCACCTTAGAGATCTCGTTCCAAAACCAAATGAAAGGTGTGATCAAGATCTATTTTTTTGATGACAGCTGTCAAACTTCAAACGCCCATATCTCGGAAACTCCTCACCCTAGAGATCTCGTTCCAAAACCAAATGAAAGGTGTGATCAAGATCAATTTTTTTGATGACAGCGGTCAAACTTCAAACGCCCATATCTCGGAAACTACTCACCCTAGAGTTCGCGTTAGATTTTCTTATATCTTAAAACTTTTTACTTTTTTCGATTTTATTACATAACAAGGCGTTCTATGCACAATTCAATAATTTTTCATTTTATTTTTAATTTATTTATCGTTTAAAAAAACATAACTTATTTTGTATATAGCATATGTCTCATTCATAGCGTATACCAAATATACGCTATGAATGAGACTTGTTGGTTTTATTAACCTCCGAATATATGTGCCGACAATTATTAGTTATGTAACCAACTTATATTTCAGGTTCATTTTAGTCTAAAAAATACTTTTGATTGTGCCGGACAATAATGCAACCGACTATTCACGCACACAGACTAAGATCTTACTGTATTCTAACCATGACTCAATTTCGCCAGTAACATGTAAGATTGGACTGGTCAGTAGCTCCGTGATATTTCTACAACTACCGTACCGAGTTCAAACCTTAACTCATGCATGTTTTTGTTAGTAAATTTTTAAATTGTATGACTGTGATGTGAAGTATGGAAAGTATTTTTGTTGGTTTGTTCTTCACGTAAAAATAAAAAACAATAATTTTCTCTAGGAGAACTCTAGGGTGAGTAGTTTCCGAGATATAGCCGTTTGAAGTTTGACAACTGTCATCAAAAAAATAGGTCTTGATCACACCTTTCATTTAGTTCTGAAACGAGAACTCTAGGGTGAGTAGTTTCCAAGATATAGCCGTTTGAAGTTTGACAGCTGTCATCAAAAAAATAGGTCTTGATCACACCTTTCATTTAGTTTTGGAACGAGAACTCTAGGGTGAGTAGTTTCCGAGATATAGCCGTTTGAAGTTTGACAGCTGCCATCAAAAAAATAGATCTTGATCACACCTTTCATTTGGTTTTGGAACGAGATCTCTAGGGTGAGTAGTTTCCGAGATATAGCCGTTTGAAGTTTGACAACTGTCATCAAAAAAATAGGTCTTGATCACACCTTTCATTTAGTTCTGAAACGAGAACTCTAGGGTGAGTAGTTTCCAAGATATAGCAGTTTGAAGTTTGACAACTGTCATCAAAAAAATAGATCTTGATCACACCTTTCATTTGGTTTTGGAACGAGATCTCTAGGGTGAGTAGTTTCCGAGATATAGCCGTTTGAAGTTTGACAGCTGTCATCAAAAAAATAGATCTTGATCACACCTTTCATTTGATTTTAGAACGAGAACTCTAGGGTGAGTAGTTTCCGAGATATAGCCGTTTGAAGTTTGACAGCTGTCTTCAAACATTTAGATCTTGATCACACCTTTCATTTGGTTTTGGAACGAGAACTCTAGGGTGAGTAGTTTCCGAGATATGGGCGTTTGAAGTTTGACAGCTGTCATCAAAAAAATAGATCTTGATTTTAAGTTCTATGATTCAAGAAATAAATAAAAATTGCTTGTTAGGTATAATAATATAATTTCCCCCAAATTGGTAAAATAAATTAATATGGAAATCGAACCACCTTAATAGCTATATCACATTTTGCTTAAAAATTGTTTACCTGACTGTACAATGCAGCTATTTTTAAAGTTGTCCGAATCGTCACAACAAAAATTATTAAAATCAAAAGTGACGATTGGGAGAATTTGTCCCAAAATATTTGGTCCGAATCGTCACTAAGTCGCGATTTTGATAAAAATATGAACTTTAAATAGATTATAGGGGGTGGTCGACAAAACTCATTCTATATAGTAGATATTTAAGTAGAGATCGACTAATTTAAAACTGAGCACTCACTTCAAAGTAAAGTAGAAAGGGACTTCAAAAAACTATCAAAAGTATAAAAGCTGTGACGTACTTGCCAACGCCTACTTCCCGGGACATAAAGCTACAATATAGGTAGGTACCATAATGTTCCTAACGTGAAATAGTTTTGAATATGAATTCAGAGTTCAGTAGTTTAAATATTCTTTTAATATGCCAGAGATCTCCTATTCAGTATGCATTTATTACTTTACCTATTAATCTGTCCGAAACTATAGACGCATTGTTGCGGTTTGCCCAAATTATGTCGACGTTTAGCGGTCGCGTGTAGGTCAACGAGGGCTTAGTTAGATACTAGGTATAATTAATGTAGCCTCGCTACGACGATTAGGTCATTACTGGTGCATAACCTCTAATGGTCATTGATTGTTAAATTATACGACAATGCTAGTAGCATACTCAGGTACCTACTAGATCTAAAAATGTGACAAGCACTACACAGCGTCCCGCTCATCGGAGTAAGGGTAAAAAGTGCCAGTGTACCTAGATGTAAAAATCATTTAAATTACTAAGATATAAAGGCCTGTTTCTGACTTTTTTCAATGAAAATCTTCTTAATATCCATACTTGACTTGAGCCAATTTGCAACATACGAGCTGTGCTTTCATTCTTTAACGAAATATCATCAACATGACATTTAAAAGTATAATAAAAATGTTGGTACAATGTGAGCGCTTCCGCTGACATTTAAACGGGGCTACCTACTAGGAAACGAAACCATAAAAACCGGCCAATGCCGAGTTCAACTCTAATACCTGATGGTTCCGTACACAGTTCAAAACCAGATCAAAAACTATATAGAATCAACGAAACGATTCTAAATAGTCCTTGTGATTTTACAGAATGTTATTGATTGTTACACTACTTAGTAGAAGTGTAAAAATAACGGTATCAATGCAGTTGATCATTTGGTCACGAAGGATTAAAAGTAACCTATTGAGAAGCGCTTGCAGACAGTAGTTTTTGCTCTAGGATTTGGTACTGTACCGACCACTGAGGTAGCCATAACCACTGAGCTATTTTCGGATTTGACACAAAAGTCTGCGGCTGACACGCGAAATCTGACCATGGTTTGGACAATCACAGCTAAGCGCGAAACGTCACGCAACGTGCGTGCTACGTGAATTTAATTCAGGAAATGTATAGGCTGTGATAATTCGGTTACAGGGTAGGTATGCACTGGTATTTTGAAAGGGGTAAAGCTACTATGTGAACATGCAAAGGGATATACTAAAAGTCATAAATTTATTATACCAACATGTCATCTAGTAGTTAAAATAATTGGTGTAGAGTAGAAAGAGCCCAACGAAAATGTAGAGAAATGACTTTCCGGTAATATTTCGTTTTCTGTTGGTACCTGATGAGAAGTAGTGACAGTTGATTTAAAATTTAAATTATATTTTATCCGAACTCTACCTGTAGTTCATGACCTCAATATTTAGAGCTGCTTATTTTTTTATCAGAGAGTTAAAACATCCTCAGGCAGTCGACGCAAGGATCTTTATCTAAATTGCTTATTATTTTCGCCAGCACTTAAATAATCCTATCTGTGAATGTAGTATGAAATCTTATTGTGCTTTTGCCATTACATTAAGACAGTTCTACTATTTCTGCTGACGACTTCTGAGGATGACACACATTAACTTTGAAAGTACTAGTATGGAACTGACTTAGAATCATCTACATTATACCTATCATAAGTACGTGCCACTAACGGTCACTCATCCAAACAGTGGTCGCGCAGAACGTCGCTTAGCTTTAGATAATCGGTGATGGTTGACTGCCAGGTACGTGATGAGTGCTTTTATCTAAAGAATACTTGTTTAATATTAGAGCCGAAGTTGTTGTCGTGTTTTTATTGGATAAATGCTTTGCCCTACATTTATAATGTTGATATCCATACCACCACGTTCAAAGAGGAAACATGTAGGTGAGAACGTTATACGATTTCTGATTTGATAACGCTCTGTGAAATCTAAAAAAAATTATTGTTCGTGGACCATTTTAATTTCCTTTACAATTTCAGAACAAAACCATATTGTTGATTTCCCATTTTGTGGCAGTTTTAACTACATTTCTGTTTAGATATTGGATATGAGTTCTGGTAACTGAATGGCAGGGTAATAAGCCAGCTAAATTTTAGGTGAGAGTTTTTTTAACAAACTTATCTGTGTAGGTAAGTAGTTTCCAAGGAAGTATATTGCTATAGAACACTCGTAGGAAACCCAGAAGAAGATTGCTTAGAAATGCCTGGCTGAATTTCGCTGGTAATTAAGTTTTAACCGCACTTTTGCTCCATCAAAAACATTTATCTAAACAATGTGAAGCGAAGTTTGCTGTATGATTCCATTGCGTGTAAATTCGTCAGTTTTCACACATTTAAATAAACATTTAGCTACGTAGTTGTGGTTTCGTACGCCAAGCAAGCTTATTAACTATGGATGTAAAATATTCATGTTTTCTGCGAATTAACACGAGCAGCTGACTCGCCTTATTTTCATTACCAGGCGTCTGTTAAACTGAATGAGCTTTAATGAGAACTATGAAGCGGTTGGCTATTAACGAGCGTATAGAATTTCTTTAGGGAATAATAAACTGCTGAGTTGTGTAAATTTTTCTGCTTATACTAGTAGTTCGCCCCGAACTGAGATCTCGTGATGGTCGGAGGTTAATAAAACCCAATTTTTTTTTATTGACAATGGTTGTAATAAACTTTGCAAATCGCTTCGAAATCGCCGTCTAGGTAAGTACCAGTCTTACTTGACCTACAAAATCATTGAAACTCCAAGAAATGGTAGCTCACGTTGTACTGGGTTTGCCAATTTTATAATTTTTACAACAATTCAAAAACTATTAGACCTAGAATCAAACTAAAAACGGTTTTGGAATGTCTAAACAAAACCCTATCATATGATACCCCACTTGATATTATTGTACGACTTTTTATTTTACTCCCTTTGGACCCTCATAACTTCACGACCCCTTGACCACTTTACTTCATTTAACAAAGCAGTAACTTAAGAGTACTATCCGTATACTTACCTAATTCTGTGAAGATCGGATAAGCGGTTCGAAAGATCTCGACGAACAAACATACAAACATACAAAGCATTTTTGTCCAAGTTGTCACTAAGATCTCGTTTGCTTCGCTCACTCGATCAATTATTGCGGTGGCCAGCTGATGGACCAGTCATCAATAAAAATGGGTTTAGCAATAGCTATTAGACAGCGTGAAGCGGGCTGGGTTCCGGAAGCGAGGGCTACCTGCCCGCGCCTACTTCCGCCCAGCGCAGCGCCGCCGCCCGCCCTTCGGTAAACGAGGTTGTCACGTCAGTCATACGCTTATTGCTGACTTTGCTAGTAAAAAACTGTTTGTAAAAAAGACTACGGAACACACCCACCTCGTTACCGCATTCATAGTTTTTTTTGGTTTATTAGGGGTTTTATTAGTCATCGAATTTATTACAGACTTGTGTAGAATACACTTTCACAGCTGTTGAATAACTAAGTGTGGCTTTAAAACTTACACGGAACAAAGCGGCTTAGACGGTCGAGTCTGGAAAGTTTTCTCTTTGTCGTTGAACCAGCAAACAGCCAGTGACGGAACCGTTGCAAATGCGGCAAATCTGACATTTCGCGAAGCATTTTATTACACCGATACGGTTTTACAGTCCGCTGCGGAAAATAAATCAAGTGGTGTTCCTGGTTCCTTCTTGGTCACCGCTGGGTCAGTCAATCAATTTACGCAGTAGTTCACGTGTAGTACTAAAAAGGTTTTATGGTTGTTAAAAACGCGAGGATTAAAGAGCGTCATAGAAAAACTAATTTCGTGCTTTGATAAATCAAGTCTACGGGGCCTAGAGCTATTAGACTTATTAGTTGTCCCTCGCGGCTTTGCTCGCGTGGTAGCAGCATACGCATTAATTGGGTCAAATCCTAATTTTAGACCCTATAAGGTGCGACTTTTCAAAATTCCTTTCTTAGTGCAACCCTACACTATATAAGGATACTACCATGCAAATTTCATACCTCTAGGACTTATACATAGTTTAGGCTATGCGTTGATTATCAGTCAGCTTCAAAAGAGTTTTATGTACCTATATTGATGATGATTGATGATTAGTACAATATTTACTTAGAAAATACTTTATTAGTTTCGGCAATGGTTTACATAAAAGATATCTAATACCACCTATAAAATACTGGGTGCTAGAACGATAAGCGATCGTTTTGTAAGTAGTATTAGAGTAGAGATGAGGCATTTTGGAACGTAGCCAATGCTAACTTAGCTATTTCAGAGAGGCTGATGACGATACTGAGAAGTGTCTAACACACTATTAGAAATGACTTTAGACAGCATAGCCTTATTAGCCACTTGCCAAAGGTTATTAAATTGATTTGAATTATATTTCTTAAACAATTAGCTAGGGGCTTTTAGTAGCAATAGCTGTTGGAACAGTTTCGGTATCGAAGCTTCCGTTATCATTATCAGACCAGTGTACCTCATCGAATGGCCTAAAATACCAATAAAATTACCCCAATGCCGTATAAAAATTTACACACATTTTCACAACATGTGTTACAGCATTGCACAATCCAATGCTGCAACACATGTTGTGTGTAGGTGTGGTTCGATTGAACTTATTGATTAGTTTAAAGTGGGCGCGTGGTGCCCTTGAAACTACGTGCCTATTGCTTTCCGATTGACTGTGAACTGTCACAATCGCGGCCGCAGCCTGAGCCGCAGCTAGGCTTCAGTTCAGGGTCAAAGAGTCCCAGACATACACTTTGCACTATAATCGCTCTGTGTGTACTTTATTTTAAAAATAAAGTACACACAGAGCGATTATTCTGACCTCTTCAATTACGGTCCTTGTACGTCACGTAGTGAAATAAATAAACTTTCCCGTTGGTTACACAAAAATGATATATCTTTGTTACTTACCTGTCTGCAGTAGGTATTCCCAGATACCTTTACTGTGCTTGCAGTCGCAAGTTATCAGTGAAAAATATCGAAAATCCACCTCTGCCCGCAGCTGGCAGACGTGCTGTCAATAATTCGCAATATTCGCGACGTGCCGGATATTCGTATGAAACGTGCGGATGAAAACATTTAAAATAGCGTCAATTTATAATGAAACTGGATCATTTATTTAAGGCTCAATATTTTTTTTTACCTTATGGCGTTCAGCACAACTTAAATAGGATTTTGCTCTCTTGTTATCCCATGCAACGCCATGAAGACGAGAGGTCAAGAAAAAACATTTTCATTTAAATGGTAGATGGTAGAAGAACATCGACCTAGGTCCTTAGGTATTATCATCGCTGTGTCTTCAACACCTATACTCTACCAGACTGTACTTGGTGTCATAATGCCATCAGGAAATTGGTCTATGCCCAGTAATGTACCTCAACAGATATGATGATGACGAACAGCGTGGGAGCAATCAGCGTCTTGGGGACGCTTGTTACCTCGATGTGCTATTGTCACGGTTTGGGGTATCTATAATTAGATCGTGTGTAATGTATGCATAGTTAATCATGGACATCACATGGACCATAGCGACTAACGCTCAAATATTAAGCTAGCAAACTATCCTTAATGTTTTATTAAAATTAGGCACAAAAAGCGGAAGTAACAAATTGTAGGTGTGCTTTTTTGACTAAAGATCGGTTTGAAGTGATACATAAATATCGCTTTCATGGTTCTAATAAAAAACAATAAAGACGTCGGTAAAGTTTACGGGACCGTGAGCTATAAAATGGCTAATTTTGACACACGGCTCGTAAACTCAACCCACTAACGATACTCTGGTGCAAACTAGTTAGTGAAACTATGTTTGAGAGATACGTATAATATTAGTGAAACCTCTACTCTGGCTGGACTAATGATGAACGGCTATAATTTCAAGGTTTCACTACGGATCGTGCACTGAAAAATCATCAAAAAAACAAACAATTTATTGGCTATGGAGACTAAACTTTTTTTATTTAATTTAAATAGGACTCTTACAAAAAGGAATTTCCTGTAGAACACACATGAACACATTGAGCACGCTACGAATACTCTGAAAATTCAAAATGATTTAGAAACAAAAGACTCCTGCAATAATTTTATCAGCAGTTCCTAAACACGTACCGCCAGCAAATTCTAAAACAACTCTAGAATATGAACGGTATTTATTTAAACTGTAAACTTTATGAGGCTTCACCCTTTATCCCGGTTTGCGCAAGTGGTTGCGAAATGCTGTAAAGTTCAGACTTGTAGAACAACGAACTTGGAGGTAAAGGGCAATGATTTTTAATGTAACTGGATTGTGTGCTACTATGAATCTTTTTTCTAATCGATCTGCAAATAATTATATTTGTCTCTACTACTGTCTTTTCTACAGGAAGAATTTTTTTGTATTTCTTTTTACGTTACGTCTCGGCAGAAGTGCCTCAAGGGGTCGGCAATCAAAAACTTCTGATCTTTTTCCTGTACCTACCAACGAGAAATTCGTCTTTGAATTAATTCAGCCTTGGAGTCGTACACAATTCACAATAACTGTGTCGGCTCGAGTGAAAGCTCTGAGCTTCAGTGCCGGTCGGCGTGAAGCGGAGACCGCATGTCCCGCCCGCCCTAGCCGCCCACCACGATCGCATATCAAACAAATATCTATCAAACTTTTATTCTACTAAAGTGTCGTGTATGTTTAGGAGTATTTACGGTGAGCTTTGTATGAATATATCATTAGCTTTGCGGGTATTGGTAGCGATAAAGCTTTTAAAAAAAAAAAACTTCGAGAGAATTTTATCACTTGGAATAGGAAGATCTTTCGCTTTGTTTTTACTAAATGAAATGAAATGTATTTATTCGCTAAGTATCCACAGAAATTTAAGCTAAATACGATGGAAATTACGTTTCGTGCGTTATTTACCGTTATAAAAGTACGAAATTAAATACTGCGAGTCTATTGTTGTTCAACTGGTTGAAACGAAACGTCTTCATCTTTCTGATTTCCAGTTCCTTTGTTCCGCTCATATACAGGTAACAAATCACTGATTTTGACTGGTATATGATGAATAGTCGATGAGTTATTCAAATCGAGGCTTCAATACTTAGTAGATACTTAATTTATGAATGTATTTACGTAGATAAGGGATCAAAACGACGCCCACTAGGTATAACTAAAATACTAGTTTGATATATAAAATGTCAATTTCTTTTGTATAAATCATATTATCAATTATGTTTTTTTTTTCTCTTCAACAATGTTTTCGATAAATATTCAAAAATTTCTCTAAATAAAACTAGAGTATCTAGAATATTACCTGTGCGACGATTATAAATGACTGAGTAAGCGAAGCCGCGTGCAGAAGCTACTATTAAACAGGATCTCCTTGGTATTTGGAGCGGAAAGCAAAAAATAGTTGTAAACTCCTATTAAGGGTTATTGGATCGCGTTAATTAACGACTTTGGTTGCGGGTGCTCTCTGTAGTGAAGAATTTAATCTTGAAATTAAGTGAAATAGTTTTTTAACCCCTGATCGAAACACAAAAGGGAGGTTATAAGTTTGACGGGGTAGTGTGCGCCTGTACCCTCGTAGCTCTGAAAGGCTCTGATTTCAAGTTATTAGGATATTTATCAACTCTTAACACCATCTGAGGCATAATTGGAGTTTGAAACAATTTTGTGTTTATTGAAATTTATGACTTTTGTAAAACAAAATAACACCACAACATAGTCAATGCATATTATGATAAATATTTTTCAGCACTAGATCGTACAGCGTGGAAGGAAGAGGAGGAGACCTTTGCCAAGCAGAGGGACATCGAAGGCTCATATTAAATAAAAATAATAAAACATTATTGAAATTTTTACTTACCTAAAATAAGTATTTATTCCAAGTAGAATTAATATTACTTACAGACAAGGCGTTAAATTGTCGAGAAGACCTTCAGTTTCCTTGTTTGTGTGTGAACACCACGGATCGATAGCTTCTCGTTTCACTACAGCATCCGGTCGTGGTAATGGCATATTCCTAACTTTAGCATTGTGGAACGCGGAAGTGGATGTATCTGGCAGAACCTCCATAATTCCAATCTGTGGAACTACTCGTCAAATATTGAAATATTTATCTGAAAATCTAGATCAAACAAAACATAGCCGTGGTCTGTGCGAGAAATAAATGTGCGATTGCAATAGCCGTTATCTGGTACATACGAGTACATTTCAAGTCGAATGACAATACGTTGATAGTAGACACACAATAAACATTGTTCTTGTTCAACCAAACATATTCGGGAACGTTATGGTATGCCCCAGAATAACACGTCTATTTTATTTAGCTCAGCATTCATTTGTCATACATTTTACGTAACACTCTCATGATTTGCTTTTTTGCAAACGTCAAAAAAGTTTTCAAACTCTTTACTATTGTTGTTAGAACTGTTAAAAATTTGCAAACCCGTACATATCCGCTGTGCTACGCCGCCTCTACGCAAGTGCTACGCGTTGCGTAGAGGTTACGATACCTAGTCGTACTATAGTTATTCTGTGCCTTATTGAATAAAATATTTTGGGGTTAGGTAAACCGCATGAAAAACGATAGTAGCATATTGATGCTCAAACTTATAAATACTGCATCAGTGCGTTATTAAAATAAAACTGAAAAACTGTGCTTAGAAACGGTCATAGATTAGCACAGTTCTTTTTTTTTTTAAATATATATTCATGGTCACTTACCACAACGCCTTCTAGTCCCAAACTAAGCAAAGCTTGTTCTATGGAAACTAGAAGGCTGATAGAATACATACATACATATTTATTTTTTGTAAATACATACTTATAATACATAGGAACACCCAGACAGTTTTAATTGATTCATAGCGATTATAAGTGCGATTGCTATTTGATTCGTACTAGGTACAGGGAGTAATTGATTACGCACTCTAGTTGTATAAAAAAGAGATGAAACCTCCATTGGCAGATGCTTCCGGAGGCACGTTCGCCAATAACTCGCAGCTTGCGATTTGATAATAATTGAATCTCATTCCGGAAATATGTTACATTACATCGCAATGTACGTATCTAGAGTAGGCTACGTGCCTCCTTACAGATTAACATCTTGTACGTTCTTACATAGACCTAACTAGTGCTCGACCCAAGTAACGTAAAATTATATAAAGTAAACTGTTAAGTAACATTATTTATTGTACAATAACTGCAACATTGAAATGAAAAGGCAGTAGAGTAAACGTGAAAAAAGCATACCCTTAGTGCTACAAAATCTCAAGGAAACGCCTGTTTACTTCATTCACTCGGTTTTTGGATCCATCGAAAAATGTTGATGTGGCAAAAATAATGACGAATACTACCCATTTATTTTTAAACCAATTTCGCGAGAGAGGAAACTAACAAAATAGGTATTTTGCAAGCTCTAAAATACAACCAGATTTGTTCGCGAAACTCGCGAGGTATTCTGAGCTCGTACTTCGCCAGTTTTCCTAAATCCCCTGTAAAAAGCCAATTAGCACAGCTAATTGAGCGAGTCCGGCCGCTGGAACATACGACGGAACGACTTCATTTCATTTAACTCCCAGGCTTAGTTCAGACGAAAAGTGATACTGTCGCTAAATAAAAACACATGGACAACACACATCACTGAAATAAAAAGGACGGGGTCAGCGAGCAGTGCCAACGCTGAACATTTTATACTGATTATGAAGTAGAACTTAGTACAGAAAATTTATTGTAGAAACCGCGTACATGAAAAGGGATAGGGAAAAACGGAATACTTAGAGACCCTATTGTTTTCGACTCTAAGTATCATAAGATCATTCCTACTATGGATGGATGTATGGATGGATGGATGTTTGTTACTCTTTCACGTAAAAACTACTGATCCGATTTGAATGAAACTTGGAATATATATTGTCCGTGACCTGGATTAACACATAGGCTACTTTTTATCCTGAAAATCAACAGGATCCAACGGGACGCGAACTAAATTGCAGGCAGCACCTAGTACCTATAGATTATAAATCTGAAAAAAATCATTTTTTTATTTTCACAGAATACGTGTACTACTTACCTAAGTACTAATAACTAAATGATGAAAAAACTGAATGCCAGTGTGGCATTTCGCCTCACTCATTTTCCAAAGGTACCAAAGGTAAGTATCTAGGTTTTCTTTCGTTTTACTCTTCCCCCTACCATAAGGCCTGGGCCACACTCATCGTGGTAACGCAAAGATTGGTTCTTCGCAAGGTCCCGTTTTACCGTACATTTTCAATACATCGGGCCACTTCGCACGAGTGTCATAAGTGTGATTCAAGGAGTAGAAATATTAGCAGAGTCCAAATCAAATAGGCTTTACTGCACCTGGCCAGTGCTGGCGCTGCTCCAGATATAACTGTTAGCTACTTAGCTCAGACTTTAGTTATTGCCAGATTCAGCCGCTCCTCTTTTAGTTTGCGCTATAAATTTTAACTTTGTTCTTGGAGTCTGAAGGTTCTTAATTTTATCTTCTTTTTATAACTTTCCCAAAAACTTAAGTACCTACTTTACTTATTAAGGTTATGACTAAAAACCTCCAGCAATAGCATTATTGTGTTTTATTTAACACACATCTGTGACAATTTGATCGAAATTTTTGAATGACCATCAGAATCTGGCCCACCAAGATAAGAGCCAGTGGTTCCTAACCCCTTTCTATATCAGGGTTCGTTCGCTCGCCTGCGTAGGCCTCATTACCGGAAGGTTCTGGGCCTTTTAGTTTAATCATCTCTGATCGTAAACCAGGGGAGCGCCTAGGGTTATGTCACTTGTAAATGCCGCAGGGTGACCATGGTCCGAGGCCAGGCCCAGGAAAATGTAGGTCATAAAACCTTAGTTTCCATATCATTTATCAATGAAACAGTTATTTTTCCGGTGTTTTTTTTAGATTACCCTTGAGAATTTACTTTGGGCCGTGCGTGACCATGAACTTTACGGTGGTATTTTAAGGCGATTAAATATTTTACTCGCTCGTCTGATTACTTCCGGCACTTCCAGTGTGGTGCTTAATGTGACGTTTCCATTGTGTGTTGGCAGTTCATTACTCTGTATTTATTCAAAGGTAGCCTGTAAGTTTGGTGTTATTTCGTCGCCCTATAATTATGGGAACACCATATTTTGTAAGCTTTGGATTAATTATTGGTTCATATTGTGTAAACCGGTGTTGAATGTCATAATAAATAAAAAATAAAATGCTTAGATCAACAAACTTCGGTGAGTACGAAAGACCATTTTTTTTTTTATATATTTTCATACAAAATTAAATATATTTACAAAATATAATCCCACGGCATTCGAAAGCATGGTCAACGTCGTCTCTAGCGGCGAATGCTTTGATTCGGCTGATGTTCGTATGAATGACGTCACGGATAACCGCACCTAGCGTGCTTTGCGGAACCGGAAGTAAAAGTAATCTTTCGCCGCCTCACCAATTTATATCAGGTTCGGATCTTTTAGGATAGTTGGTGCCTATGATAGAGTATGCTTTACCAAAATCCTCGGGGACTAACGATATTTCAAATGTGGGATTCGTATCTTATTTGCTTCGCAATAGAGTACTTAGAAAAAGTTACGTCTCTAAATAGATACCTTACAACATAGAGTAGAGTTAGTAATAAGGCCATGCAACTGGGACAAAGTGCTACTGTTTTAAGGTCGATTCACACATATCAGTGAAGTCACAGTTCCAGCACAGTTCCGGCACAGCTTTCATACATTGAGAGCACTGTATCGTCACTTCAGTCGTGGTCAGTGACGACACAGTGCTCTCAATGTATGAAAGCTGTGCCGAAACTGTGACTTCACTGATATGTGTGAATCGACCCTTATTGTACTGTGGGATTTCTCTGATGTTGTCGTAGAACCAACCTAATTACATTTTATATTTCCTATTCTCTTTGATATTTTATACGTCCCGCTGCAGTGGAGGCAGTGCCTGCTCTCAAAGCCTAGGTAATTAGCTTTAAGATCTATAATGTCAGCCATAAAATAGTGGGGACCTCGACTTTCAACAATATGGCGCGTTTATTTTCTCCGCAGACTCGGTACATCGCGAGTTTTTCCTCATATTTTTAAAAGTTCAAGAAAGGTTAATTACATCTAACAGTACCTATCCACTGTAAAGTAAATAAATAAATATTCTTGGACATAACCATATATTAAAAAAAATAGTAGAATAAGGGCAGGAAGAAGAAGAAGAAGGACATTACCAAATATATCAGAACTCTCACTGATGTTCATGATGGTATAACAAATATTTTTCTCAAACATACAATATGTCAATGATGTTCCGCAATTGGCACCAAATGGTATTTTTAATTTATTAACGACCAAACTAGTTTTAGTCACACCTTGTCTCCTCAGCAGGTCGCAAGTACATAATGTGATTATTTTATAAAATGTAGAGTTCTGTGTAAACAGAGGTGTAACTGAAGAATTCCTTGTAGAAAGTGTCATAATATAATATCTTATCAACTTGATTATCTGTATGGGAAACTCTTCAGATGATAGCAAGCTCACTTCAGTTAGTCCTTAGTGTTTGGTTTACGCGTTTCGGTTTCAAAGTGTGTAAAACATTCGACTGCGTCGCTTGGTGATAGATTCTGTGAGACTTATTGAAAAGATCGATTGGCTCTGTCTGATTGCATAGATAATCAAGGTTGAATATTTTAAATCTATTTTACGGTTGAACTCTACCTAATAGTTTTTATTTTAAGTTGGTATAGGTAGGTACATGTTTCTTAAGATGTTTATACTTATTATTACGTTCACTCTACACCTTTGGCCTACATTGCTTTCTGACTCTAAAATATCTAAGTAATCTTGAGATATTCTTGAATAACGACTAAAGATGTGTCAAGAATCATACAAGATACACCAACTCCAAGTTTCCTTGAATCCAGTAAAGTTATTTAACTTTAGCTTATGTAAGTATTTAGATTTACATTTGCTCTACATTCGATGCGTTTCTGCGAACATTTGCATGCGGTTAAGATTTTATCCAGAGCAGTAATCTGGACAGGGGCGGTTCTTAAATTCGTGGGTACTTAGACATAGTGATTTTTTTTTACATAGTGATCTTTACTTTTCAATCCATAAGTAATTAAGTAAGTAGTATTAAGTATTACCTAAGGGGAATGGAATAAAATAATTGTATAGGACTATGTAATCCTGAGCTTTTCAGTTCTATGTTTTTTTAATCAATCCACTTGACTCTAGTCAAGTGAATTAATTAAAAAACATAGCATAACATGCTTTAGACCAAAGCATTTTGATATTCCACAGAGTGAACAGTCAGTTCTACAGTCGACTCAGATACAGCGTCACAAGTCTAGAGTCTGTAACTAAGAAGTATTTATGAATTAGTGGGTAAACTCATACGAGCATAGAAATCTTTTACCCCTTTTTCTTGTCACTAGCGACCTGAGTTCGCCCCTGTGCGCAAAATGTTTTGCATAATCCGTACAAAGTGAACTTCACGATGCTTACTATCTCTCCGGGTATTAGCATGTTCTTGCACCTACTTGATGAAAGTTACTTAGGTTGGTGCTCAGATTTCAAGGCTTTGAAGTTTGTGATGTAATGAGTTGGTAGAGAATAAGGTACACTCTGTACCTAACTAGAAAGTAACATATACAAAACATAAAGAACCATCTTGTTCGCATCTTTGAATTTAGTAATCAGTAAATAGGTAAGTACCTACTAACTAACTTATCGATTTCTGTCTGAGTTCCTAGGTGCCTACTTTATTTATAAAATCAACACAAATCTTGTATGCAGTAGTTCCCATACGTAGGTGTACTGTCACTAAAGAATTTATCAAAAGCTCTACATAATAGGTAGGATAGAAGATAGAACGCAGTAGGTCATACGCCACATAACAATTAGGACATAATAAACGCTTTTTTCAGACTAAGCTATTTTCTAAATAATAAATTAAGAGGCTGTTGCGTGACTAACTGACTAGACTTACTGTAAATCTGCCTAGGCCAGCCTCTTACAAGTCTTAGGGTGACTTCTTATAAGCTAGGCATTTTCTTCTGCATTTTCTGCTAGGCATTTTCTTCTGTGCTAGTAGGTAGGTACTTACGTGATCAAATCGCTATCAGTGCTTCGCAAAGTTACCAAAATATCCTCTTCCAGAGGTATAATTTAAGCATAGTATGTATAATGTGGCAAGTGAAGTGAAACTCTAGTGTTTGTGGCTTGTGGTGGGACATGAAGTGCGATGGCGTGGCCAGGAGGTACGGAGACGGTCGAACTCCCGCTGCATCAGCTAGAGGACCGCCTGGAGGTGCCTGCTACGGAAGTAGTCAATGGAATGAAGAACAGTGAGTAACTTTGTAGAGTATTAGTTGAGTACGGTGAGGCGTATGATATCAAAACAGTATTCTTCACTAATGTGATTTTATTTAGGTACCTAGTAGTACTCATTTCGGGAATCTGGCATCAGCTTGATCGATTTGTTAGTCTTAGATTTTTTGATTTGCATATTATTCTAGAGTAGCTTAGATATTATCAACTTTAAATGAACTACCACCGTTTTATTGTACCTATGTGGCGAAAATACAGACCTAAGTAGGCTACGGTTTGGTAGTAATTTAGGTGGGTAGGTTGGTGGTACTACGTACTTAAATTTGAACCTATATAGGTACCTATTTACATATTAGGTTAGTGTTCGTCGTCTAACATGATAGATTTACTCTCCATACAGTCTCACAGCAGTCACTGTGCTCTACAATATACATGAAATTGAATCTTAGCTGTTACGTGAGAAATATCCAGCTGCATGTAAACATGAATCAGATAATACTTACCTACCTATAGCTATGTTATCTGCAATCAGAAACCATTACAATACTATACTATACTATACACGTAGACACCTGTCAGAAGCATAGGTATGTTTGAGTACGTTTGAGTAATTTGAGTATCCTGGGGCATTATTCTGTATTATTATTCTGAGATTCCTTGCCGTAACCGTATGACGTCACCGTAAGGAATGACATTTATGGCATAGGAAATACGGCATAGGCATAGGGCGATTTCACGCCGCTGTCTTGTCGTGCTGCGTAACGCGCTTGTATTGGTCATAGTAAATAAGGCCCCTGTGTAGGTATTGTATTGTGAAATGGTACGTCCAAACCAATCAATTCTCTAGGTATTCCTATCAAAGGAATCTAATGCATTAACCAATACCAAATAGGACTCGCTTTCAATCAGCTTCAATGCTTTTAAAAGGTTTTGTTTAGAGGAAACTGTTCCGATTGCGAGATCACAGTAAAAGGGAACTGTAGATTGTAGGTTCTTTAATAGGACGAAGAAGGTAAGTACTTACTTTGTTTTTATTCCATTTCAAATAACGATTCACTGTAAAAGCAGAATTGTTTATCACCCTCGTGTAATGTAGGTTTGCTTTGTGATCAAAATCTATTGTTGATAATTATTTTACAACACTTTGGCGTCTTACTACACCGAAAGGCAGGTTATGCGAGATAATTGTGAGGCACCACGATACGCCATGTCAATAAAGACTCAGTAAAAAGATGATAATTTATTGTTGCAAGTACATACGTACATTCTTAGCAAGAAAACGGGCTCGTCTACGTCGTAGCACTAGGGCGCGCCGTAGCGCGTAGTGTTTCCCTACGGTTTTTGTAGTCTCTACGTCGCGCGTAGCAGCGTAGAGGCTATATGCAAAGAGGTTTAGTAAACAGCATCCTGGGGTCTTAAATTAGCCAAAATTAAATCTAAGTACTTATTGCTTGCTTTTTTTAATGATAAAGTTATTTTTAAACGAGGTGAGGACAGTGGAGTAGAAAATCATCTACCCTCCCGGCTTCGCCGTAGTCGGGTAACAAAATACACATCAAGGTTTGGACATTACTTGGTCCACAGATTATATAATACTATACTAGTATGTACTAAAAAGATCTGTAACATTATGGTCGGAATACTGAAACGTCACTTAAATTTACGCACACTTAATATTGCTCTGCCTCTGACATTACTCATTTGTAAGAAATGGCAATAATTTAAGCGTGAACTTAATTTAAGTGGCGTTTGAGTATTCGGCCGTATGTTACTTATGCCTTCAATAGTACATACAGATAGTGCGTGATAAACCTCTTAGGTACGTAGAACTAATCTGCGACGTCACTATCGCATTACACTTGACCATACGTAACTCACATTCACCTTGCTTGGAGGGCTTCACGACCAGTTCTGATCCATCGTCCAAGCACGATGCTCGTTCAAATCCTGGTGGGTACTTCGGTACCTGGTAGCAGCTCGAGAATGCACCGATTGCTAACTACCTAACCCCTGAAAATAATTTGGCTAGGAGCTATCGGTGACTTTCGAGTTTTTACCAGGTACCGTTATTACCCCCTAGATCTTCATGTACATTGCGACCTGCCTTCTTTTCTACGTGGCACATATCATAGACTATTACTGGACGGCTATATGAGAGTTAAGGAGGCAGGAGGGCAGCGATGACGGCAGTTCCAACGGTGTCAGTTTAGTGATGGTGGCGTGATGCTGCGAGCGTGGAGCCAGTGTTACGGCGGCGCTGTGATGCTACGGGCACGAGCAGTGTGGCAACGGTTCAAGAGACTTCGTAAGTAATTTTTTTTCTGATCTCAGTCGTTGCAGTCTGACCTGTGGCACACCCTTATCTGACCATTCCTTGTTACCTACTAATTCTTACCTAGGTACCTACCTACCTACTACCTACAGCATCAATAATGGAAGTCCATTCAAAGCCATTTTTATTTAATACCTATCTAGAGCTTCTTAGCTAGGTATGTAGGTACTTAATTTTATATTATCTGTGGATTACAGAATAGTGGACTTTCTTTCTGGGCAATGTTTCCGTACTAGCAAGACTAGCACTAGGTACATATCTAGGTAGGTATTTAATTCTAGTGTTTTATAGCTACTGTAGATAGATCACGCGATAGATAGACACCTTCGCGATGTTACTACATACTTATTTCCTACCCGCATTAAAACTTTACCTAGATACCTAGGTAAGTAGGTACCTACATACCTAGGTAGGTACCTATACTATAAGTACTAGTATAGTATTATATAATCTGTGCTATAAGGTTGCCGAAGGAAGATAGGATGAGGATAAGTTTTTAATTAAATGCGTGCTAACTTCAATGTTTCTGAAGAATGAAAAGTGAAAACTAAGGCTGTAAACAGTGCTCGACCGACAGTCAGCGCTGACCACAGCTGATCGTACGTCGGCGTAGCTATATAGTCTATGAATGCGCACACAGCTACGGTGACGGTACACGCGTACGGTCGGTCGGTCGAGCACTGTCTCCAGCCATAGACTTGCATAGATATAGCTATGCCGACCGACGACGGTCAGCGCTGACTGTCGGTCGAGCACTGTTTCCAGCCTTAGAATAATAACACCGAGAAGGAGCGTTCTCATTCAAACGTCATTCCAAAAGTGAGGCCAAAAACCAATTCATGTGTGCATGACAGGTATGTAATTACGCTCGCCGCCACGCACACAAGCGCAAGTATAATGCTGCAAGCGGAGATACATTTTTCCAAAAAGTAGGGAAATTGTTACAGTTCCTCTTTTTCAACCTTGACTCATTAATAGGTGCAAAGCTAATTATTATTTGTTGTTAATAAAGCCTATTTCGTATAAAGCGAGTGGTTTGATCGATTGGCGCGTAATAGGTAGGTATACCTAACTCGTAGGTAGATTCAACTTTAGTTTTTCAATCCAACAAGCAGAAATAATCGGATCAGTAGGAATTCTTGAAGCGCTCGTGGCGCGGCTTGCATATCAATCTTCACCGATTATCTAAGTTAAGCGACGTTTTGTGCGGTCACTATTTGGATGGGTGACCGTTAGTGGCATTTACATCTGAGCTCTTCCGTGCTTCGGAGGGCACGTTAAACTGTCGATCCTGGCTCTAGCAGTCGTTAAACCACGACGGAGGCCTTAAGTAGGCCTAAAAACTCCGTCACCAGAGTTGGCCACTAGCACAATGCGAGCTTGCTTGCTTTAGTAGGAATTCTAAAAAAAAATGATACCACATAAACCAGTTGCACCTGAGCGAAGCCGGGGTGGGTCGCTAGTGAGAAATGAAATATTTAATACTTACATTGTAAAGAAATATTTTGATTAACAAAATAATAAATTGGCGAAAAAAATTCTGTTGCTGGCAACATTTGATTGTAATGGCGCCTCTCAAACCGAATAAATTTATATTTTTGATTTATGTAAAAATACAAGTTGGCAGTAAGTAGGTACTTCCTTGTGAAATGTGATGTTGTCAGCCTTATTATGTTTGTCTGATTTATTGGGACATCCTTTCACCACGCAATTCGGCATTTTTCAAAAAAAACTGCGGAGATCTGCCCACAACAATTTGACCTTGATCACTGGCGGGCCGCTCGGCCAATCGTGCGTGTCTGGGCACCTTATGAATGGTTGAACTTTGCGCGACAGAGTTATAAGTGTTAATAATCTAAGTTTCCAGCCTAAAAACTCGACTACGCAAATAATACTACGTTTTGGTTTTGGTTTGGCTTGCCACGTTGTTGCTGGCAACTTTAGTTAAAAATGCAGACAAAATAGACGTTGACATTGATATTTAGTTGACATGAATATCGCTGTCTATGGCGTTGGGTCCGGTTATTGCACAACCATGGGAAACACAGCCCACTGATTTGTAAAAAATGAATATACGTGAATCCATGGTTGTAAATTCCTAATAGGTACGTGCTAAGTGAGATTGCTCAATCAGAGATTCCATAGACCCACCTTAAAATTACAAATAAATATCCATAATTTTTTGTTTTCCCAAAAATATCCATGTCAAAATGCCAAAAACACATCTAATTACCTAATAACGTCAACGTTAATTCAGTTCAATTATGTACGAAACTAGATTTTGCAGGTGATTTTTAAAATTTCAACATTTGCGCCACTTTTCGTCATACTTTAGGAGTTTCTTTTGAGAATATCTTCACACACAAATGAATTAAATGCCTTAGGTATAAACCACCCTAAAAGGAAAGTTGAGCCATAGAATGTAATTATTTTGTGGTTGTGTTCCGAGGCTGTGCATTTCATGGTTGTACAATAATAACCGAACTCTGCTGCCCTGCCTCGTCGTCGTCGTTGCCCGCAAACGCAAAGGTTGGCAAGGTTGCCTTTGAAGATAGGTGTTCGGTGCTTTGAAGGTTGCCCGTGGCCCGTAGCCGTCGCGCCGTCGTAGTCGCTCAAAAAAAAAGTGATAGATAAAATCGATCGCGGCAGGAAGGGAATCTCAAATTTCTGTTTGTGATGACAACATATGCATAATTATTGCTTACCTATCTTCGAACGATTCGTATACTGCTATTTCCTTGAATTTGGCTTGCGGGGAAAATGTCTCTTCAGGATGAACGCTAACATATTCTCGTTTTCCCCAGTGATATGATATTGTGCGGTGTAATGTGCGTCAAATTTAGTGTTTTTGTAGTGTCTAAACAGTTTGATTCGGTTTTATGATTGGTATCGTAGTAGACAGCCGCAATGGCTTTGAGGGAATATTGGAACAGCCTGGTGCACAGGCTTCGGGGCCACAACGTGATGGCTCCTTTCTCCCGGCTGTACCGAGCGATGGTCCTCAAAATGAACCAGCGTAAGTGATCATACCAGTAATATACGGTAGGGTGGAGAGGCCTGAAATATATTGCAGATTTTATACATTATTTGAGCAAGAACTGATAGAGTAAACTGACTTAGCTACTCATCAACCAAAGCATTGTCAAACCATGTCAATAGCAGACAATAATGCTAGCGTAGAGACCAAATGTAGGTGACACTGGTATGCTGGTATACTGAAGTGATAAAGAAAAAAAACTAAAAATTGATGGTGCCTGGGTAAGGCAATTATTCAGTTGTCTACAACGAGTTATGCCATATTTAGTATACACCCATATAAAGAAGATATACCTACCTACCATGCCTGGGTTAATGTTGTGACCCTATTTTATATATTCTACAAACTGAAAAGTAAACAAATCTATTTTAATCAAACTAAGCCATAACATCTACATATCAGATAAAAAGGAATCTGGAGCCATATCAAAAATCAGCAAGTAAGAATCAATGACAACTAATCAACTACAAGTTCATAAATTATGCAGTTGATAAGCAACTTTATTGTGTTATATATAACTGGTACATAAAGTTAAGTAGGTATTGATTAAACTATTCTTGGCGCTCTTAGATGAGAGTTTGTGAGATTTGTCCTTGAAGGTATTTAATTCAATGCAGTTTATAATGCTGGGCTTATTTATTTCACCACTACTGATGAGACAGTAAATCATACTAGCGGAGTTTGTTCCATTTATTTGAAATTAGGTAGGTACCTGTCGACATTGACCGACAACAAGAACCTGAGTAGGTAGTTATTATATCAAAAGTAGTTTACATAATAAAGTATTGAGACTAAATACAAAAGACTAAATAAATAAATATATTCTAATATATATAGAGACTAAATATATTCTGCGCCGCTTACAAAAAAGTTTAGCACCACTTTGAAACCATTTTAGTGTTTATTCAACAGTCATGAGAAGTAGTGTGATATTATGATATGACACAATAGAGTTTGGAATAATAATTTACACATTATTATGTGTTTTAAACTTAGGTGGTACCTATCTTATTATTATATATGGTACCATCTAGTGTCAATCTATCCAGCTAAATCTAGGTAAAACCTAATTGGCCATAATACTTTGTGCAAGGGCAAGCATACATGTACTTCAGGGTAAACCTATTATATTATTCTTATCATTTTCAAACACAGTACATAAAAAAGTAGTCATCATCGTTTGCTTATTTATGATTTTAAAATGTAAACAGAATCTCTTGATGTTGCCCGGTTCATGTGCCTTCTTTTACCTTCCTGTGCTAAGTTATTACTGTGAAAGAAAAAAGTACCAACTAATTACTGTGAAAGAATAAGGATTGTATGCCGATACAGAAATCATTACTCAAGCATGGATTTGAGAAGAGATTTTCATACAAAAATCTATGCTTGAAGACTCAAGCACGGATCACTAAATCAGCATACAAGCCTTAGACTAAGAAAAAGTACCACCTAGGTCCTAAGAGATTAAATTATGATGAATTGATTCCTACTTTCGGCAGTTACAAAGTATGGTACAGTTTATTAATTAATTTATAACAAATGCTTAACAAATTTTAATTAATAAACCAAAGCGTTCGTTAAATAGGTAGGTATGTTTTTGCGGTCGAAGTTGTGACTTTATATTCCTTTTAGGTTTAGGGTCACTGATGTCATCCATTTGTATTTTAATAACATAGATGAGTCAAGCAAAATAACTAACCACTTACCTCCTAATGTGACTTACAATCGTACAAAAATAATTATGACAGAGTCAGCGCCGCCTATCTGTACACTTGTAGCAGGTAGGTACCTACCTACCTTGCCATTGCCTTGCAATTCATGTATTTTTGGAAGCTGCATCGAGTTTTACGAGTAAAACCGGCCGATCGTGGATAAAATCTTACTCGGAATTTGGTAAGATCAGAAAGTGAAACCCAGGTAGTAGGGTAAGCCACTCAATACATATAAGTATACATAATATCTTAATGAAAGGTTTCATGGAAATACGTAATACTTAGTCAGACGTTTCTCCTAATATTAAATTAGGTTTGACATGATCATGTTTCCAGCAATACGAAAAATCCTGTAAGTAGAGTAGGTACGTAACAAACACGTAACATGTAATTTAAAATGTGGATTGTAATGAGTAGCTTCAAGCCCTTGTTATTTCAACTGAATAAACATCTAATCAGTTGATAAATAAATAATAAGCAAGGTCTTCTTTACATGCCATCCGAAAAACGTAGGTAGGGAATTATAACTACTTGAGTCCAAGTAGGTTCTTATGATCGTTCCCTTTAGTTCTTCAAATATTATATTGAGAATGTGGAGATTCGTGGATGTTGGGCAGGAAGAAATGAAGCATCGCCAATAACAAAGATTTTGGTGGGTAGGAGGGCCTCGCCTAGCGAACTAGGCAAAATAGGCTAGGCTGGGGTATTAAATGACCTCACCGTTGTTGTTGAATAAGTATTAGGCAGGTACTACTATGTAACTCCACGCGCCCTCAGTACGTCATCAGGAAGGAAAATTAGCGTTTTTATTACAAAAAAATCCAATAATTTTATTTTATGCTGCTCGATATAAGAAATAATATAAGTAAACCTTGTTGTCTATTTCCAGACGAGGATGAGGCGACGACGTCCGGCGTGACGGACGGCGGCGCGGCCGGCGACCAGCAGAACCGGATCATCTTCGTGAACCGCCCGCAGCCGCAAAAGTTCGTCAACAACAGGATATCCACAGCCAAGTACAGGTGAGGAAGAACACGATCTGGAACCTCGGACCTCTGACTCTAACGGCAGCCTCCATCTATTACAGGACCTATTCTGGTAGATAGCGAGATTATTCATATCATATACCTTCCATTCCAGCATGTAGGTAGTATATTTCCAATGCACGTAAAACGTAATAATACATCTTTCGTCTAGTCGACATTTAGTTACACACTAATTAAATCGGCCATGAGCGATGCCCATTTCCTGCGTTAGTAGGTATGCGAAATTGCCAATGCTCCTAAAATGGCCGAAGCGATTCCATATAAATGTAACCAATACTGTGACATGATTTTTATTAGGAAACGGAATGTCACTGTGGCACGTAGGCCTGTCTTGACGAGACAACAGTTGACTCTTTGAATAATTATTGTCCTATTACTTGGACGTAAAACCGAAGATATTTGAAACACCTATGAAGTGGAAGGTCACAGGGGCACGTGTAGAACTGTTTACGCGTTACAAACTACTTATGATATTACACGATACAAGGCTAAGTAAAAAAATTAATGTTCCTGAACTGTATTTCGATGGCAGTAGATTGCAACTCGCCAGATGTACGGATTGTGCCGATTCGCGCCGGCATTGTTTACGCGCGACGCGATCTCTGCTTGGCCGCGTGCCCGTAGCGACGCCCGAGGACTAGGGTAGCCAAAAATGTGAAAGTACTGACTGTGACACATCAACGCTTTCACACAATTTTAAATTCATTTTAGCTGAGATTGGTTACCAGCAAAAAATATGGAGGGAATCGGTCTTTCTTTCTGCAGTCTTTTTATTAGCACATACCTACACTTGAAGAGTTAAAATGATTGGAGAAGCTGCGGGGAAGTCTTTGCCCAACAGTGGCATGATTCAGACTGACAGACGTATTACCAAACTAACGACATTGCTTGACGAGAAAATTTTATTGGCTTCGGACACCATATCGGTAAAATAACATATCCCAATTTTATGTGATGTACAGGCACCCTATCGTGCTGTAATCTGATGTCATGAATGTGAGTAATGCCGGTTTGCTTTACATAGATACCGTATTTCGGAGCTATTTGAATATTGTGAATGACAATGAATTCACTAGAGATGAAAATACACACTGTTTTCGACCTTGAGGAGATGATCATGTTGTACATAAATAAACCTTTTATGTGTGCACATACGTACTAAATTATTATTGGGTATTGTTTCGCTGTATTGTCTTTTCTCATTGGCATCACTTTAACGATAAAGTAGCACGTGGTAGCACCTCTTAAGCTATTTTACACAGTGAACAGAATAGATGTCACAAAATTTGTTTAGATAATTTGAAATGTAATATCAGGCCGGTCTTTTCTCGGTAATTTTCCTCTAAAAAAACGAAGTAACTTATTTTTATTTTGAACAACAATACAGTTTAAAACCAGTTACCTACCTACATAATGCGCCACAGAAATTAGATCTGCTGACCAGGTCATATTGGCGGTGCCTACATAATTAACCCTTATGTTATCTAATCAGGTATTTTTATGGCAGTGGTTCGGGTATGATTACTGGCTAGGGCTAGGCCAAAATACTGCAGACAGAACTAAGCACATTCTTGAAAGAAATTAAAATACTGCAATGCTTTTAAGATGTTATCACACGGGTTTGGAGCATAGCTTACGAGCATAGTAACGTATAGCATTCGTTGTATGGATATAACCGTAGATATAATATACATAGGTAGTGTTCAGAGAATAATGCACAGTAAGGTAACTAGTTTTTCGTGTCCATACATGTGGTTATACCTTCTATGGGCACGGGAGGAAACTGCCAATGAACTGACGGGACGTGTTTTTATCACTTGCCTATTAGCTAAGTGTGCCACCTGCTATTCCCACCTCAAGGGAAAACGCGTGAGATATATTTCCCTTTCCCGTCCGTAAGATGAAAGACACTATTTTGGAGAGAAATATAAATGGATAAAACTGACACAATATTTAAATACCAGATGGTGGTTTGACACAGATTAAAAACCCGTACACTAGACGGTTTTCGTTTTCATGATACGAATCTACTCTACAACATCGTACCGGAAACGAATCTACTCGTAATATGTTGGTTATGAGACTTTAATGTCGAATTATATCGTAGAAACAGAATTGCTTCGAGGCAAGTGACACTGGTCCTCAACAGTGGTTTCCTTCCGCAGTGTGCCGTCATTCATTCCCCTGTTCCTGTTCGAGCAGTTCCGTCGCTACTCCAACTGCTTCTTCCTCCTGATAGCGCTGCTGCAGCAAATTCCCGACGTGTCTCCCACAGGGCGGTGGACGACGCTCACGCCGCTCATACTCATTCTCAGCGTCAGCGCCATCAAGGAGGTGGTCGAGGACTTTGTAAGTGAAAATACTAGTATTGACGTCCAATGGTTATTAGTTGAACCTGTTGAACCATTCATAAAGAAGCCTGCAAGAAATCCCATTGTACTATACCTGGCCGGTTTCACCAAAGTCTTGCTAACAGAGTGTTACGTAATCGGGTGTCAAAATTTCAAGCGACTAAATTAAAACGACGTTCAACGCTGTTTAAATAAAACGCAAGCAGATGTATTTTTATTTAGCTGGTATATATGGCGGCCGTCAGATCAGCGATTAGATTTAGCAGTCTGTTAATGAAGATATGGCTAACAAGCTGTTAGTTTAACACTAGTATAGTATTATATAATCTGTGGTTTAACTAACAGAGGTGAAACCGGCCCTAAGTAATTTTTTAGATTTTTACGTACCTATTCCGCGTGTACAAGAAAGAATTATCTATCCATCTAAAGTCTCTAAAAAGAGCCATATTGCTTGCTGGGTTTTTTTCTTATGTTTTTCTGGTGCAAAGGTCCGTTTCAGTGCGCTAAACAGTCACTTGGTCTCCTGAGCGCAAGTCGTATCTGACACCATTGATTTACGTTGCCTGTACGCGAATGATCATGCGTGACTGCCTGGCGCATTTATTATGAATTGGTCTTTCTATCCATGTACTCGGTTCAGCATTTATGTATTTGTGTGTACCAGAAACGTCACAGAGCGGACGATGAGACGAATCGACGGAAAGTGGAGGTGTTGCGCGAGGGGCGATGGCTTGCAATACGCTGGGAGCGGCTGCAAGTCGGAGACATCTGCAAGGTCGTCAACAATCAGTTCTTCCCGGCAGATCTCATCCTTCTGGCTTCTAGGTGAGCTATCCTATGCTAGACCTAAGTATTTGTAAATGTGTCACCGAGAAATACACACTTTTGAGCCTATTTGATTTTCATGTACTCCTAGTGCTTCAAACAGCACTGATTTTTAGTTTTTTTGTAATAAGACCCTCTTTGCACAGCTTGAGAGGTTTCGTGAATTTTCAGTATCTATTAGATGGGTCTATTAAGATTGTACGCCCGAAATGGGTTAACTATTTTTAGATAAGATCTCAGTTCTACAATAAATGTTGCTTATTACAACTTTTATACGATTTGACAGATATCATTTGATAATCAAATATTACATTTGGCACTGGCCCACCTTCGAAATGATAGACATAAACTTATTAATCACATTAACCTAAGTTATAATACGTATTCTCTAGTGAACCGCAAGGCATATCGTTCATCGAGACTTCAAATCTCGACGGAGAGACAAACCTGAAGATACGTCAAGCGAACCACGAGACAGCCCGTCTCGACACACTCGCTCCACTCGCACAGTTCACAGCCACGGTGCAGTGCGAGCCGCCGAACCGGCATCTCTACGAGTTCAATGGAATGCTCAAGGAGAACAACGCCAGGTTAGTATCTATTTATCCAAACATCAAACCTAATCAGGGAGACAGGGCTTTGAGCCAAGCGACCTACATAAAAACATGTTGATGCAGCAAACGTCAGCTTAAAACTATTTGATGTATTTCTTTTATTGGCTCTCTAATGATCTAATCATATTTTTGCCTCTGCACTATACACTATGTCAGGTTTTAGGATAATATCGAAGATTTTCTCGTTTGCGGGGCGTTCTGATGATCCTACCACAACCTGGTAAAGCCTTATATAGACTGGGGCAATTTCAGATAGCATAATAAAGTAAAGACAGTGAGTGTATACGCGGTTCCGGTTGCAGGACTTTACCGTTGGGGTTGGATCAGATGTTGCTGCGCGGCGCCATGCTGCGCAACACGGCGTGGGTGCACGGCATCGTCGTATACACAGGACACGAGACCAAACTCATGAAGAACTCCACTAAGGGTACCATACTTACACTCTATTTATATCTCACTGAATTTGGTAGCTCCGCAGTATTCTTGGCTCGGATAGATGGTTTGTGGGACGTCGGCTTGTCCATTTAGTTCTACTTATAAAAAAAAATCTTGGAATAACTGAGAGAGTTGTATCATGTTTGGAAGCAACATAGCACTTTTATTTTAATTGTTCTTCTCTGTTGTAATGACGGGCAGAGGCCATAAAAAAGAAGAAAACAGAATACAAAAAAAAATACAAATTCATTTATTTACCTAAAAGATTAGTTTACATAAAGGTTGGTTTATTACCAGTAGTCCCCGCACTAGGTCTAGTCTGTGTCGCGGGAGGCCGAGAACGAAACAGATTACCATATAAAACCACAAATATAAGACAGTAACAAAAATGCATTAAATAAAAATAGAAGAGGGCTATCATTTAGTTAACTAATACAAAGGATCATTAAAGTTAGAAATAACTGAATAGTTAATGTTTTCATGTTCCAGCCCCGCTGAAGCGTTCGTCTATCGACCGTCAGACGAACACGCACATTCTAATGTTGTTTATGATCCTGCTGGTCCTGTCCCTACTGAGCGCCACATTCAACGAACTCTGGCTGCGGTCTCATACCGACTGGTATATTGGACTAGACGGTACATATCTAAATCCTATTTAATATTATAAACGCGAAAGTTTCTAATTATGTATGTATGTTTCTCTTTCACGCAAAAACTACTGATCCGATTTGGATGAAACTTGGAATGTATATTGTCCTTAACCTGAATTAACATATAGGCTACTTTGTATCACGGAAAATCAACGGGATGAGTTGAGATTTGAGTGCTCTAGTCAGTGGGAAAGTTGGAAAGATCCTATAGAATACACCGCTAGACATACGTTTGTCGTATCGTAAAATTCAAGGTCCACATTTTACTTTGAATGAGAGAATCAACGAAAACAAATTCTAAATTTAAATTGCTTCGTGTTTTCTTTTGTTACAGAGGCCCAGAATGCACACTTTGGATTCAACTTTTTGACGTTTTTAATATTGTACAACAATCTAATACCCATATCATTACAAGTCACTGCTGAAATAGTCAGATTCTTTCAAGTAAGTACATAAAACTATCCCACTAAAATTATAAACGTGAAAGTTGAGATAAATAAATAATAAATAAATAAATATTCACGGACACTTAACACAACGCCTTCTAGTCCCAAACTAAGCAAAGCTTGTACGATGGAAACTAGATGGCTGATAGAATACAAACATACATTTTTTTTGTAAATACATACTTATAATACATAGAAACACCCAGACACAGAACAAACATCTATGTTTGCCACACAAATGTTTGTTCTCGGTGGGGATCGAACCCACGACCCACAGCACGGAAGGCAGAGCTACTACCGACTGAGCCATGACGACTGTCAATGTTTGTGTTTCAATCACGCTCCAACTACTGGTCCGATTTGGATGAAACTTAGAATGTATACTTATAGTTCGTAACCTGGATTAACACATAGGCTACTTTTCATTTCGGAATATCAACAGGATGAAACGAGACGCGGACAAAGTCGCGGGCGAAGGCTAGTAAATACTTGAACCAAACATTTGAAATCTGTGACGACGAGACTCAAGAAGTATTGAGGCGCATATACTATAATCTTAGTGTAGAATATTAGTACAAATACTGCAGCCAGAGAGTGCGGGCTAGTATAAAATACTACCAATAGTACTAAATATTACCAAACATCAATTAGCATTTGTAATTTGAAATATAGTTTCAAATTAGGGTTGTGTAATTAAAGTGGTTTATCAATATAAAACCCTTTTGAAGCTGACTTAGAATCAACGCACAGCCTAAACTATAAGACCTAGAGGTATGAAATTTGGAGGTTAGGATCCTTATATAGTGTAGGGGTGCACTAAGAAAGGAATTTTGAAAAGTCACACTTTAGCGCGAGCAACGCCGCGGGCGACGGCTAGTTAGTTATGTAATTGGTGAGTGAAAACCCAGGGACATATAAATAAATAAATATTCACGGACACTTAACACAACGCTTTCTAGTCCCAAACTAAGCAAAGCTTGTACTATGGAAACTAGATGGCTGATAGAATACATACATTTTTTTTTTTGTAAATACATACTTATAATACATAGAAACACCCAGACACAGAACAAACGATTTACCAAGTAAAAATTACGATAGCCCTATCGTTTAAGTTTGTTTATTTCAATTAGTTTTTGAAAAGTTACATTGACAGTTACATTTATATTTCTTTATGTTTATTATTAATTCTAAAAAACTGTTTCTTTCATGTAACATTATTGATATTTACTGAAATTGTAGTTGATTCGATGTTATTTTCGTTATTTAGAGCAAATCAGCGTAGAATCGCTGTATCGAAGAACCTAACCTAGATAGTTAAGATTGATTTGATTTTTTAAATAACTTTTTTATTGAATATGACTAACCTAACCAAACTAATTGTAATGTAAACAAGTAGGTAAGTAGGTAGATATCTTTATGTGCTAAATATGTTCAAATAAATAAATAAATAAATAAAACATGTACGTTTACAACACACAAATGTTTGTTCTCGGTGGGGATCGAACCCACGAGCCACAGCACGGAGGCATGACGGCTGTGGAATGCATGAGATGTTGTTGTTGTTGTTGTCAGGCAAAGTTTATATCGATGGACAGTGAGATGTACCACGAGGAGAGCGACACGCCCGCGCTGGCGCGCACCTCCAACCTGAACGAGGAACTCGGCATGGTCAAGTACATATTCAGCGACAAGACCGGCACGCTCACCTGCAACGTCATGGACTTCTACAAGTGCTCTATAGCTGAGGTTACATACTTACCTATTTCATATTTATTTATTTATTCTTTATTGTACACAGAGATACTTAAACTTAAAACATGTACATAAAGGCGAGCTTAACCCTAAAAAGAGTTCTCTTCCAGCAAACCTTAGCATGTGAGAGATGGGAAAATGAAAGTGGGTACATTTATTTACTAGCGACCTGCCCCGGCTTCGCACGGGTGCAATGCAGTGATGATGATGATGTATTATACATATAAACCTTCTTGAATCACTCTATTAAAAACTGCATCAAAATCCGTTGTGTAGTTTGAAAGATCTAAGCATACATACATACAAACATTAGGACAGACGCGGGAAGCGACTTTGCTTTATACTATGTAGTGGAAAACCGACAGCACATAACATAGATTAGGTACAAAAATGGAAACAGTTGGCCAATAAATATCATTATTAAATATTTAACTGTGTTACCTAAATATTAGGTCAAATAAATATTTCATTCATTCATTCACATCGCTGGCTAAGTAGCTCAATATAAATTGATTGATAACTAATATATCGTTTTACTTTTCGTTTAATATGTGAATTCAAAAGCCACGAATTTAATTTTGAAAACGCTTGTATGAAACGAATATTCCTAGTTGTCAAACTGAAGGAATTTTGCTCAAACAATGCGTCTAGTAGAATTCACCATAATATGCTAGGTTTATGCGTGACCTTATGCTCATTTCAGTAGATATTTAACTCGAACAGGGATGACGTCATATCTCGGCCGAGGCAGCAAGGCTCGGTGAATATTCTGCTATGACTATGAAATAATTTAGTCAATTTTTATCAGATAATTTCTAGCTCTTGTAACTTTTTATAGATAATCTACAACAAGCCGATGCCAAACGAGAAATTAGAAGATACACTACTGCATCAGAATCTAATACAGAACCATCCGTCGGCGCCGATTATAAAGGAGTTCCTCACAATGTTGGCAATCTGTCACACGGTCATACCGGAAAGGAAGGGTGATACGATCAACTACCATGCTGCTTCACCGGGTATGTATAACTAATGCTAATTCAATACACGGTGTTACATAATTACCATGTAAGACGGAAAGGGGAGTATTTTACTGGTCATACGTGTGCATGTGTGCGTAAGGGTCTAAGCCAATAGCAAACAAACACTTAGGGTTGTCGCAAATCACTATACTAAATAATAAAAGGGGTAGCTCGCATTTGTTCTATACAACTTTTACGTCTAGAACTGTTTAAACTTTTTTTATCCCTAATATCTGGTAACTTCCATTTGGGTAGGACTATTGAAACGAAAACTAGCCCTAATGGGCTAGTTTCAAGAGTCCTACCATGGAACTACAGGGATAAAAAAAGTTTTAAAAACAGTCCTAAAGAACAAATGGCAGTTACCCAATAAAAGTTGTACTTTAGTATGGAAATTTCGATTACGATTTATTCACCGTTTGAACACGCCCAAGCACTTAAGTGTTTAGTCTGATTATGCTCCCTTTGCTTTAACTTAACACTCTGTATAGCTAGATATAAGGTTTTGAAATACATTGCGCGGCGACGCGGCCATTTCACAAAAGGCCGCGTATAACACACAAGGCGACCGCGCAGTGTGTACACAACACAGTCGAACTCTTCGTAGTAGACGCTCTAAATAAATCCACCCGGCTGCGCCAGTTTTATTCCAACCTTTGACAACCTTTGACAAAGAGCTCTACTTCTTGAAGCTAGATGGCGTTGTACGATTCTACTTTCATTTGTTTATGACTAGTTAATCTCTGGCAGTACTGAGCCGAGAAGTCCGGGTTTGATCCACACGTTCTTTATAGAAATATGCTTATAAAAAAGTATCTCAGTATTTTATCATATACTTACCTACCTGCAGGCCTAGGATGCGCACGTGAGATATTTGTCATGTCGTTCTGTCAATATGTAAGCATTTTGCACCAGTTTAGGAACTATTGGAAACAACGCGCCTTTGAATCTTCAACTTTTGACATTTCTGCGTGACTATTATCTCGTCCTCAGAGAGGTACGACGACTAACAAGTGCCAAAAGTGTACAATAAGAAGGCGCGATTAGTCGACAACATTACCACAGATCATGCAAAAGTTAAATAACTGGTGTCGTTCTGTCAAAATGTAGGTTTATTCCATCCAGTCCTACCAGTAGTTCGATTATCCAGTATTCTGTATTCCAGTATTCTGTTTGGACAAAAATATTCCAAACTGTTAGACTGACTGATCGAACATTTTGGATACACAGATTAGTCAGTCTAAAAATTTGGAATATTTTTGTTCAAACAGTTAGATAATCGAACTACTGGTAGGACTGGATGGAATAAACCAAAATGTAACAAATATCTCGCGTGCGCATCCTAGGCCCGCTGGATTACCTGGTGAGTTGGATGGCGCTGTGTAATGTATGTATGAATATTGGCAGACGAACGTGCGTTAGTAATGGGTGCAGCGGCGTACGGGTACGTGTTCGTAACTCGAACGCCGACTTGCGTCGAGATCGAAGCGAATGGCGTCAAGGAGGTGTACGACATACTGAACGTTATTGACTTCACATCCACTAGGAAACGGATGTCCGTTATTGTGAAGACTCCATCAGGTTTGTTTATAAGATTTACTGAATTTTTTGCTATTAATAGGCAATCCGTTTGATTTGATTATATCCATACCAATCAGATGGAATGGAAATGGTAGAGAACTTTGACGGTACCATTGAAACTCGTCACTAGCCTTGCTTAGTCACGAGTTATCTAAGTTTATCCGATTATCTAAGTTATACGACGTTCTGCGCGGTCACTACTTGGATGGGTGACCGTTAGTGGCATTTGCATCTGAGCGCTTCCGTGCTTCGAAGAGCACGTTAAACTGTCGTCGGTCTCGACTCTAGCAATCGTTAACGGAGGCGTTAAGGCGGCCTAAAAACTCCGTTCATCAGAGTTGGCTATTAACTCATACGAGCATGCTTTGATAGTAAAAATCACACCTAAATTGTTGTAAAAAAATATTTTCTTCTTCATCTTTGTCCTGGCTTTTAAGACGGTTTATACGGGGTCAGTAACATGGCAGTACAGTAACCCAGTCCAGCGCTGACTTGTAATTGGGTGCATGTAAGCAATAGTTTTGTGCCGTTTTGGCAGTGGCTGGGTCCGAATACGAAACCAAGATACTGGGTCCAGTCACTGGCATTGTGTAAACCAGTAGTTCCCAATGTGGTCCAGGTGGACCCCCAGGGTCCGCCTCGTCGGGGGTCGACGTTGCCGTGAAAAAAAAATGGGGGTTCACAATTCGTAAGTCACGTCAATCTGCTTTCGATAGTGAAGAACTAAAATTTTGGCTTGACTTCACCTAACAATGTAGGCATTAATTCGTGGTTTGAGTTGGAACTCCGCCACAGCCGCAACGCAACGCTCCATAGTTACCTAGATCTAATCTTCTCATTTTTTTCCGGTTTTGTCATCCCCACCGGAACCAGCTAAATTAAGAAAGTAGTCTATGATAAAAAAAGTTTGGGAACCTCTGGTGTAAACCTTGTATTATGTCCCATTTAATTCGTAAAAAATGTATTGATTGTAAAGACAAGTGTGAGGAGAACATTGTAGGATAGGTGTCCTCCTACGAAAAGGGAAGATCTTCCACGCCGAGCAACCTTTGGCTCGGGGTCCGAGGACCAATGGATGGTATTCGGTAGTATTACTTATGTTCAAACTCCGTGATAACTTGGTTTGCGCGATCTAGGATATTTGTCATGTTAGTTGAGATAGGCGTCATGGCTCAGTCGGTAGCAGCTCTGCCTTCCGTGCTGTGGGTCGTGGGTTCGATCCCCACTGAGAACAAACATTTGTGTATTGTAAACATAGATGTTTGTTCTGTGTCTGGGTGTTACTATGTATAAGTAGGTATTTACAAAAAAAAATGTATATTTCGGAGATCGAGTAGTCGTCGTGTGACATTGAAGTAACTTTCCGGTCTCGAACGCCATCTGTTAGCGAGTGTCATCGTTGGAAACGTCAAGTAGACATAATATGTCACTGTCACTTGGGTAAGGTCGAGACAGAATAGCTGAGTGGGTAGTTTTGGTGGGACGGAATGCCTGACGGTTGGGTCGGTCGGAGCTGGATTCATTCTTATTGCGACTGCCGAGCAGAACACTAGCCCCACTCAGCCACTGTGTTGAACTTGCCGCGTTTCCATACTTTCCATAGTTATTAATCTTAGAATATCGAAGCAATCCCTTGTTTAAACTTTGTGAAACTGATTGTGTGTGATTGTGTAATAAACTACTACACTGTGAAGTCGTTATTTTGCATTTCGAATCATGTCGGACACACCGGACGGCATGCCTCGGGAACCTTCCCCGTCATCAGAAGTTGGATGCAACCCAGATCACCCACGCGAAGAAAATTGTAACGGTGAGCGAAATAACCTACAATTACATGAAAAAAATAGTGACTCGGGTGAAGAAAAATGGCGCTATCTTTTTGAGCAACAAAATCAAAATTTTATGGCACTACTGCAAGCTATAAAACTACCCGCATCTTCGAGCTCGATACGCCTGCCTGATTTTGACCCGGAAAAAAGAGAAATTGATGCCCGTGCTTGGATTACAACCGCAGACATGTGTGTAAGCGACCAACACCGCCAAGGACCAACGCTAATGATCGCTTTAAGCCGCGCACTCAAGGGCGAAGCATCATCCTGGCTGTCGTCTGTTTCATTTCCTGGCATGACGTGGGGCGATTTTAAGGACCTGTTTGTGGCCAGGTATGACTGTCCTGAAACTGCTGCTTCTTTTCTCATCAACATGCGTGACAAGAAACCGAATGAAAATGAGTGCCTGGCTTCTTATGCCGCTACCCTCATGACGTCGTTAATGGCAAGATGGAACGGAATGACTACAGAACAGATAGCGATTGCCACTATTTTGGCTCATATCTCAAAGCAAGAGCCGCGTGTTCAGAGACTGGCTATAACGACTGACATAAAGACGCGCAACCACCTACAAAAGGAGTTGAAGGCTGTTTCTTTTCTGAAGAGAACTTACCCATCGAGAAACGAGCCAGATGGACCCGACGCAAAAAAGAACCGACCTAGTGGATCTACTGCGTCTATCAAATGCTACAACTGTGGAAAATTAGGCCATAGATCTTTTCAATGCCGCAACAAAGGAGATTCAAAGACACAAGATGACCGTAAGACATCGAGCAACCAGTTTACAGTGAGATCCGACCGCATAACCTGCTTTAATTGCCGGGAGCAAGGTCACTACGCATCCGACTGCCCGCAGAGGAAGAACAAGGACCAAGGCGCTGGTGGTGCTGGAGCTGGTCCAGCCAAGGAGAAGCGAGTAGACGTGTGCATTGTGAATGCGCCTTCGGGTTCCCTGCGTCACTCTGGTGAGTCATTCTCCTTTACGTACGATTCTGGGGCAGAGTGTTCGTTAATAAGAGAATCTGTTGCTTGTAAATTTAGTGGTAAGCGTATTTACGATAGTGTAACGATGACTGGTATAGGACAAACATCTGTAGCTTCAACTATGCAAATTCTGACCAATGTAGAGATTGACAATATTAACTTTGAGGTCCTTCTTCATGCACTCCCTGACCATTGTTTACGACACAACATCATGATTGGACGCGAGGTCTTGGCTATTGGTTTGGCTGTGCACATGACAGCAGATAATGTACGTTTTGAAAAAATAAACATCGTCGAATCATGTGATGTACTCTCGAACGTTGGCATAGACCTTGACCTAATAGATACCGATGTTACCTCTGAATACAGACCTAGGTTGATAGAAATTTTGGAGCGATTTAAGCTTAGTTTCGTTACCGGTGTGCCCGCTTCACCTGCTGATACTGAACCAATGCAGATACGTCTCAAAGACCCACACAAGACGGTAAGTCGTCGTCCTTACCGGTTGACCCCAGATGAACGACAAGTAGTGAGAAATAAGATCGACGAGTTACTCAAGGCTAAGGTTATTAGACCTAGTTCTTCTCCTTTTGCGAGCCCAATACTTTTAGTGAAGAAGAAAGATGGATCAGACAGAATGTGTGTTGATTATAGGGAGTTAAACGATAACACTATCGCTGATCGGTTTCCATTGCCACTCATATCGGATCAGATTGCTAGATTACATGGAGGGCACTTTTTCACCATCTTAGATTTAGCATCGGGATTTCATCAGATCCCCATCGAATCGGAGTCTATCGAGCGCACGGCATTCGTAACAACGGAAGGTCAGTTCGAATACCTTACTTTACCCTTCGGATTGAAAAACTCACCGTCGGTGTTTCAGCGAGCTCTGATGCGTGCTCTAGGTGATCTCGTGAACAAGTACGTAGTCGTGTACATGGATGACGTGCTAATTGTGGCTAGTAACATTGAAGAAGCGCTCGACAGACTACAGGTAGTACTCGAAGTTCTTTCTAAAAAGGGATTTTCACTAAATCCCAAAAAGTGCGCTTTCCTGAAAGAAAAGGTAGAGTACCTGGGCTTTGAAGTCCAACAAGGACAAATTCGTCCAAACCCACGAAAGATAGTGGCACTTACTGCTTTACCGCCACCGAACACAGTTACTCAGTTGCGTCAGTTCATTGGGTTGGCATCGTATTTCCGTCAATTTGTTCCTAAATTCTCACAGCTTTTAGCGCCTTTGTATGCCCTAACGTCTGGTAATGGTAAAATAAACTGGGAGACAAACCACGAGATAATAAGACAACAAGTCATTTCCATACTAACGAGCGAGCCGGTATTGACGATTTACGATCCCAGTCTAGTGACCGAGCTACATACCGATGCAAGCGCAATCGGTTACGGAGCAGTTCTGGTTCAACTCAAAGAAAGTAAGCCTCATGTAGTCGCCTATTACAGCAAGCGTACGACAGCGGCAGAGTCCAAGTACCACTCATACGAGTTGGAAACTCTGGCGGTGGTAAATGCGGTCAAACACTTTCGGCAGTATTTACATGGACGCAAGTTCGATGTGGTGACTGACTGTAGTTCACTTCAATCAACGCGTAAGAAGCTTGACCTGACACCACGCGTACACAGGTGGTGGGCGTTTCTGCAAGGGTTTGAATTTGACATTGTTCATCGTAGTGGTAAACGCATGTCTCACGCCGATTTCTTCTCTAGAAACCCGTTGCCAGCCGAAAGCGAAAATTGTACTCCAAGCGTGGTTACGAAGGTAGAATCTAAACAGGTAAACTTAGCTGAAATTACCAGCAGCTGGTTGATGGCAGAGCAGCAGAGAGACGTAGAACTATCTCAATTAATGTTCGATCTGAAGGAAGGGAATGTTCCAGACGAGGTAACGAAGACCTACGAACTCCGTTCTGGTGTACTTCATCGAAAAATTCAAAGACACGGTAAGACCCGTTGTTTACCAATAATACCTAGGTCATTCCGTTGGTCTATTATAAACAACGTTCACGAAGGTTTGCTGCATTTGGGATGGGAGAAGACACTCGAAAAGGTTTATGACTTGTACTGGTTTGAAAGCATGTCTAAATACGTTAGGAAATTTGTGGAGAACTGTGTTACATGCAACATCTCAAAAACCCATTCTGGTAAGGTACAGGCCGAAATGTACCCGATCCCGAAGATAGCAATCCCGTGGCACACTATCCACATCGATGCAACTGGAAAGCTTAGCGGTAAGAATGACAAGAAGGAATACGTCTTTGTCATTATAGATGCCTTCACTAAGTATGTGCTACTCCATCATACTCTGCACATTGATACAGCTAGCAGCATTAAAGCTCTTAAAGCTAGTGTTGCTCTATTTGGAGCGCCGAGCCGCCTGATTGCTGACCAGGGTCGCTGCTTTGCTAGCAAGGAATTCAAGGATTACTGTGAGTCCGTTCACATCAAGCTACATTTAATAGCAACAGGTAGCTCACGAGCTAACGGCCAGGTTGAACGGGTAATGAGTACTTTGAAGAATATGTTGACAGCCGTCGAAACCAGTTCACGTTCATGGCAAGATGCTCTACCCGATGTTCAGCTTGCTCTCAATTGTACAGCGAGTAGAGTGACTAAAGCCAGCCCACTGGAACTACTTATTGGTAAGGTTGCAAGGCCTCTAGATATTTTACTCGTTGGAGATGAAGAACCCCAGGTCGACATCGAGCAAGTAAGAGCCCAAGCTGTAGAGAATATAGAAAAAAGCGCTTCATATGATAAGGTACGATTTGACAAAACTAAAGCTAAAATAATACCATTTTCCGTTGGTGATTTTGTGCTGCTACAAAATGAAGAACGTAACCAAACCAAACTTGATCCTAAGTTTAGAGGTCCTTTTAAGGTAACAGAGGTACTAGAAGGTAATCGTTATGTTCTAAAAGCCCTAAACTCCAAACGAACTTACAAGTACGCCCACGATAGACTAAGACGAATGCCCACAAACGACGTTATTGGTGAGGATGACACGTCGATTGTAGCGAGTGGTGACCGAGATGTGAATCTGAGGGAAGGTGATGGGGATGGACCATCATGTAGTGTGAGAATAGGTGATGGGGATGGACCATCACGTAGTGTACGGACACCGGAGAGAGGTGTAGCAGAGTCGCTAGACGGAAGCGACTAGACGATGTGGTGTACGTAAGCTGGATGGAAGCTTTGCAGAGTTGCTAGATAGAGGCAACTAGACTGAATTGACATTGACTTTGATTATGACTTATGATTAATTACAGACTTGTTTAAAATTTAATGAGTGCCTTGACGATTGTAGAAGTTATTTTAGTACGATTTAGTTTGGAAGTCATAATTTGTTTTAATCGATGTAGATGTATTATGATTTGTTTGATTCGTTTCAATAAAGAAGTCCTTACTGATAAATGAAGTATTTACTGGCCCCGAGGTCAGGAAAGACCGAGCAAGAGACATATTACTTTGCGAACTTCTCTTTCTTTCCAGAAACCTCACGCGAGGACGCGTGAGTGGTCATGATGGCCGTTTCGGAGATCGAGTAGTCGTCGTGTGACATTGAAGTAACTTTCCGGTCTCGAACGCCATCTGTTAGCGAGTGTCATCGTTGGAAACGTCAAGTAGACATAATATGTCACTGTCACTTGGGTAAGGTCGAGACAGAATAGCTGAGTGGGTAGTTTTGGTGGGACGGAATGCCTGACGGTTGGGTCGGTCGGAGCTGGATTCATTCTTGTTGCGACTGCCGAGCAGAACACTAGCCCCACTCAGCCACTGTGTTGAACTTGCCGCGTTTCCATACTTTCCATAGTTATTAATCTTAGAATATCGAAGCAATCCCTTGTTTAAACTTTGTGAAACTGATTGTGTGTGATTGTGTAATAAACTACTACACTGTGAAGTCGTTATTTTGCATTTCGAATCATGTCGGACACACCGGACGGCATGCCTCGGGAACCTTCCCCGTCATATATATGTATTCTATCAGGCATCTAGTACCCATGGTAGAAGCTTTGTTTAGTTTGGGACTAGAGGGCGTTGTGTTAAATGTCCGTGAATATTTAGTTGTTATGTGTTGAGATAGATGGCGCTGCTAGTGTGTGGGTTGTTGTGCAGGTGAGATAAAGTTGTACTGTAAGGGCGCGGACAGCGTGGTGTACTCGCGGCTGGCGCGCGGCGCGGGTGGCGGGGCGCGACACGCCGCCGCCACGCTCACGCACCTCGAACACTTCGCCGCGGAGGGACTCAGGACGCTCGTGTTCGCCGTCGCTAACATACCTCACCGCGATTACCAGGTACCACACCACTATAAATACAACACATTCATTTACAAAATTTCCAACTCGGAAAACTGCTTTAAGTCACAAAAATGGACACTTAATGGCAATAAAGGTGTATAACAGGATTCCTAAGTCTATTAAAGAACTGTCATACAATACATTTAAAAGAAAATTACATACATGGTTAGTTGATAAATGTTTATATAAAGTCAATGATTTATTTTTATAATTTTAACCAATTATTATTGAATCTGAAATATGTTATTATTACCATTTACCTAATTTATTGATTATTGTAATTACACTATATTTAAATTATATTAACATAATAAGCGTAATCTTAATTTTGCATGCTGGGTTTCTCTGGCGAAGTGTGAGAATCAATAATTTATTTAAGATCTACTATGTACCACTCTTCAAGCAAATAAATAATTCATTCGTTCATTCATTCAAAAAAAAAATATGTAGTATGTAAGTATTCTATCAGCAATCTAGTTCCCATAGTACAAGCTTTGCTTAGTTTGGGACTAGAGGGCGTTGTGTGATTTGTCCAAGAATATTTATTTACCATGTATACTATTATAAAACTATAAAAAAGCCGAAAATTAAAAATATGAATAAACTAAATATGCAGATCTACTAAATAAACGATTCTGATTCCAAAAATCGAGTTTGTCTGTTTGCTATTTTCCGGATTGAAACTTAGACTATATTTTATTGAAATCCTGTTATTCTTATTTAACTGCCAAACCGCTAAACCGATCTTGATAAAAAAATTACGGGACCAATCTAGAAGAACACCCTTTCAGATAAAAAATAATGTTTCAAATCTATTCATAAATGACGGAGTTCTGAGGTAACAAACATGAAGTGGCAGTGGGCCGGCCATGTTTGCCGCAGAACTGACGATCGTTGGAGCAAACTAATACTCGAGTGGAGAGCGCGTTTAGGCGCACGTAGTGTAGGACGCCCTCCGGCTAGGTGGGGCGACGATCTGAGACATGTAGCTGGCAAACACTGGATGAGAAGAGACATGTAGCTGGCAAACACTGGATGAGAAGAGACATGTAGCTGGCAAACACTGGATGAGAAGAGACATGTAGCTGGCAAACACTGGATGAGAAGAGACATGTAGCTGGCAAACACTGGATGAGAAGAGACGAAGACCGGGCTCAGTGGCGCGTCTTGGGAGAGACCTACGTCCAGCAGTGGACCGATATAGATTGATTATAATGATGATGAAACATTAAAAAAAAACAACCTAATTAAAAACCTCCTCCTTTTTTGAAGTCTGTTAAAAATCTCTAGATGGCAAAGTATTCTGCAACACTGCAGCTTTACTTATTAAACTTGTTTTCATTTTAATGCAAGTAACCTCTGACTCATTGATCAAAGTCAAACATGCCGGTTAGCACGTGCAAAGTGTTTGTTCCCAGGACTGGTCGAATACGTTCCACAAGGCCAGCATAGCGATACAAGACCGCGAGGAGAAGATCGAAGAGGCAGCATTACTTATAGAGAACAATCTGCACTTACTGGGCGCTACGGCTATTGAGGACAAACTGCAGGTATGTTACACACGTGTCTGATTATAGTATATTTCATTACAAGTGCGGAAAGGCTGTCATTGCAAAGAGTTCTGACAAAATATGTGTACCCGAGCCGAGGCGCAGCCGAAGGCGAGGGTTGACAGTCGGAACAAGTTGCAATGACGGTTCCGCACGTGTACTGAATGACTATTTTTAATACAGTTGCGAAAAAATGAAGCAATTTAATAAAATATTTTGTGCAAGAAACAAATAAACTCGCAAAGAAAATTTCTGAAAAATGGCGCCAACCGTAGAATATAAGCAGAGATTTTTTTTTCTTCACCCATTCTGGTAGGCAAAGGGAACTATGCCCATACAGCCAAGTCTTCAGTAGAATTTTTTTATTGATATGAAATGAAAATGAAATTTAATGAGATGAAATGAAATGAAACCTAACCTAACTCATTCAATCAAATCATTAAATCTGATATTGAAACAAATTAGTAGCTTCTTTTTAGAAATATACGTATTTGCATGAATCATAAAAACCTTATGATTTTTTTTTTGTAAAAACTTCATAATTGGTTTTTCTTTTTAATAGACATTATTTTGACAGTTGGGAAAGAGAACGCACTAGTTCGGGAAAGGTAAAAAAAAGCACGAGTGTGTAATAGCCCACACTATACGTCCCTGCAATACGCCACTTTTTGAGCAACTGTATTAAAAATTTATTTTTAGCGTTTTCTATCTAAAAACCACAAAAAAAGACCCAAGTAAGTTATTACAACTCGAAAATATTGTCGAAATTAATTCATAACTAAAAAACATCAATAGAATCGAATAGAATAGAATAGTTAACGTTTATTTTGTGACATAAAAATAATCATACATAAGTTCAGCAGAAGAGTAAAAATAATCAGTCAGGATAGTTCCATTTGTTCGCTTATGGCCAACTTAGCAAACCGTCCATTATTTTTCGCGACGGTAAACTTAGCAATCAGTCAACTTCTTGATCGGTCAACTTAGCAATTAGCGACTAGTCATCCTCGCAATCGGTCCTCTTAGCGTTCGGTCAAAAATAAACATTTTATTGTTTAGCAGATTTTATGGATGGTCTCGCTTCGCTCGCATTTTTTATAAACAAACCTAACCTAACCAACTCATTTGGGAAAGTCGAACTTTCCCAAAAAAAGAAATCATTTGTTCGCTTATGTGGACCGATTGACACACGGACCTTTTGGGAAGTGGACCTATTGAGAAGTGGATGGTTTAAGAAGCGGCCCGATTGCGAAGTTGACTATACATATACGAAAGGGACCGATTGCTCATCTCCTACAGAAAATTTTTGTGGACGGTTTGCTAAGTTGGCCATAAGCGAACAAAGGGATAGTTCGTTAGAATGCTCTACAGTTACAAATTGAATAAATTTGGGCAGAGTGATAGCCTATTTTCAACAAAATGAACATTATTCGGGAGGTGTGAACTCTTCGACGTCTGAAACGCAAATGAGGCCCAGTCAAGCGTGCGCTCGCTTGTATAGGGTTTCTCTAATTCTTTATTTTTTTAGTCAAGGGGTGATTGTATATTTATTTATGTCTAAGATTAATTATTGAGGTCTAATTTAATTAATTGTACGCTTCCAATTGGTACTGATTTGGACCAGTTGAGCTATCTATAAATCGTTTGCAACGGTTTGTAGATAGCTCAACTGTTTCACGTGTATTTTGTAAATATTGTAAATACTGTATTAGTTGTATTTTTTTTTGTAAATAAATTCAATTCTACTGTAAAATGTTTTATTTAGGATGGTGTACCGGAAACGATAGCAGCTCTACTGAAAGCCAATATCAATGTATGGGTACTAACGGGTGACAAGCAAGAAACCGCCATCAATATCGCACACTCGGCCAGACTTATACACCCACACATGCCTCTTATTCTACTCAACGAGGATTCTCTTGATGTGAGTTTTATTGTGGACTACATAAGAGTGCTTTTCCAGCAAATCTAAGCTACGTTGGTAAGGATGTGTTCGACATTCACCAATAGGAATCGTTTAATATGTAAAGGAACAATCCCTATTAGCCAATTTCAAACACATTCTCTGATGGAAAAGTACCCTAAGCTTCGCCGCTCAAAGCTATTTTTATAGCCGAAATAATTACGCGCCAGTCTATTCTAGCAACATCGAAACATGGCGGGAATGTTCGAGTAATATCCAGTGTGTGTTTACTCTATGGTTCTTGAAGTAGTACCACTACTACCCAACAGATGACGTTACTTAATCAATCTAGCAATCGATCACCCGGAACTCCGACTTGCCATGACAGTGATAGTTTGTAACCGATGTAATGTTTAGTGTTTCCACTATCAAACAGTAGGTTTTGACACCGGTTCATTCGATACCCGTGACGTTTACGCAACAATAATGATAGTGTGGAATGGCTATACGTATTTATTGATTTCCCAGGGTACACGAGACAGTATATCCCGTCACGCGGCCGAGTTCGGCGACAGTCTCCGGCAACAGAACGACGTGGCGTTAGTTATAGACGGAAAGACGCTTAAGTACGCGATGGGATGCGACCTTAAGAAGGACTTCCTGGATCTATGCGTGTCGTGCAAGGTCGTCGTGTGTTGCAGGGTCTCACCCATACAGAAGGCAGAGGTAAGTTGGTCTAGTAGTTATTTAGTCTGTCAAATTTCAAACGGAAACTAGTTTTGGAACGAGAACTCTAGAGTGAGTAGTTTCCGAGATATAGCCATTTGAAGTTTGACAGCTGTCATCAAAAATGTAGATCTTGATCACACCTTTCTTTTAATACTCAATACTCAATATATTTATTGCTTTCACATGGTTTAGGTAAATTTTACATTGGTGGTGGATGTAAATAGATATGTCTCATGGACCCTGCCTAGGGTATAGCAATATGAAGGCAGGCCGAGGTTTATAGATAGCTAGTAGATCGTTAATTAGTATTACATAATAGGTAGTCATTTTATTTTAGGACATTTTATATAATGTTCGGGTCGGTTAATAGAAAATATTTTAAGGTTTGTTGTTCAAGTGTTCATGTAAGCGTGCGAATAGTGTTTAGTGTCAAGTTTTGTCATTGTTGTAATTTATTTCTTATATTTAGTAATTAGTTTAACGTTCGTAGATTTAGTAGGTTTAACGTTCGTAGATTCATTTGGTTTTGGAACGTAGAGTGAGTAGTTTCCGATATATAACCGTTTAAAGTTTGACAGCTGTCATCGAAAATGTAGATCTTGATCACAACTTTCATATAGTTTTGGAACGAGAACTTTATGGTAAGTAGTTTCCGAGATACGGCCGTTTTAAGTTTGATACTAGAAAATTTAGATGAATATTCTAGGCATTCAGTGTTGTGCGAGTTAAATTGTACTTTATTACATGTAAATGAGAGTTCTGTGCATTAGTACAGAAATTAAATTAATAGTAAATATTAATTCACCCGGTCAGACCGCTCCCACCGCTCCCCTCCCCCCCAGCCCTTACGCCGTCACTGTATGTAGCTGTTCGTCGTTACGTCGTGTTCAAATCAAGCGCCCTCTAGTTTCTAAACATAGTACAAGAATTAGACGACCTCAGTCAGTTTTGTAAAATTCGTTATAATGCGATCTATGAGTCAATGTTTAATTTAATCATGTTGATTATATTTTTTTCAAGTTAGATTGGTAATATTTTAATGTAATTTTGTGAAATTTGCAACGTTAAAACCCTATCGATACAGGTTACGCCATCTATTGAGATGTAATTAGAACTATATTTTCTTTGTTCTGGATGGGACCCCATGGTCTAGGTGTACCCCGTGGCTCGATCAAGTGCCTATGCAGGGTCAAACCAACCGTCAGGTGACGAGCGATTTGGTGATGCATTGGCATTGGCACCAAGGTGAATGCAGGCACTTCGATAGGTTTTTAGTAGGTGTACTGTCGGGTGCGGACAATCTGCTACTTGGCAGAGTATTGGCGACTAACAGAGAATCCAACATACTTTCTTACTCTCCCCGAGTGACAGGTAATGCGTAAGGTATTTTCCCCGGTAAAAAAAGACGTACGGAAGATTACATACAAGTTTTCTCTATAATAACGGCTTTGGCAAAAAGATTGTACTGAAACTCCGCGCCTTATTTGATGCAGATGTATTAAAAACGCCTTATACCATGAACGAATAAAACGTTGTCAATTTCACAGCTGTTTATTTTCTAGGGTGCCGTAAACTAGTAGTGTTGAGCTCGTCTCGTCGCGGTTTTATGTCAAGATTTGTTCAATAGTACGCTGGTTTTGAATCGCAGAGTTAATTTGTCTAATTGGATCGTAACAGCAGTGACGTTGCAGGTGGTAGACATGGTGTCAGTGGCGACAGGCGCCGTGACTCTGGCGATAGGCGACGGCGCTAACGACGTCGCCATGATACAACGCGCATCCGTCGGCGTCGGCATCTCCGGCGTCGAGGGACTGCAGGCGGTCTGCGCATCCGACTACAGTATAGCACAGGTACATACACATGTACATAGCACAGGTACATTTTGTATACATTTTGTATACATTTCCCAGGCCGTGTATATCATGCTTGTACATTCCATGTTGGCACCAAAGTACAGCATAGCTACATACTAATTGTAATGTTCAATTACTAATAGTGTTGTTGTATGTTCTAGTTCCGCTTCCTGCTCCGGTTGTTGTTGGTGCACGGCGCATGGAACTACTCCCGCATCAGCAAACTGATCCTGTACTCGTTCTACAAGAACATCTGTCTGTACGTCATCGAGCTGTGGTTCGCCATCTACTCGGCTTGGTCAGTACTATTGCACAATTCAATATATGTATTGTCTTCTGTACTATATGTTATAAAGAATTATTACTGTGTAAACGTATGTGAATGTTGCGTTAGAATTATTTGTTTTAGTTTGAAATTGTCCACATTAAATAACTATGTTGCCGCTAAGCCTGATGCTTATAATGCCGCGGGCGGAAGCTAGTAACAATTAAAATATATTTTAATATATTTTATTTAGCTTCCGCCCGAATTTTTAAGCGAACACTGTATTTATAACTTGTCAGCAGATTAATTGTGAGCTAACATCATGAACTTGTCAGGTCCGGTCAAATCCTGTTCGAGCGATGGACGATAGGTTTCTACAACGTGATCTTCACAGCGTTGCCGCCCTTCGCGATAGGACTCTTCGACAAACTGTGCTCACCTGAAATTATGCTGAGGGTAAGATATTAACGGACACGTACGTTTTACGCAAATTATGTAAATTACGTTTCGCACGTTACGTAATTTACATAACTGTCCATTTTATGTTTTGAGAGAATAAAGTAGATTTTCCTCTTATCTTTAGTTTTTACTAATAAGGTTCTTTGATATAGGATAACGCCTCCGACAATGTAAAAAATCAAGGTTTATTCCAAATTATACACTCATAGTAAGTGGCGAGTTAAGAAGAAAAGTTACACTGCGTACCATGCGGCAGCGTTTCGCAGTATTACTTGTAATTGCCACGTAATGCAACTCTACTTTTTTAAATAACTTTTTTGGACATACAACGCTCTCTAATCAATAATCCTCATCATCATCAACCTATATCGGTCCACTGCTGGACGTAGGTCTCTCCCAAGACGCGCCACTGAGCCCGGTCTTCGTCTCTTCTCATCCAGTGTTTGCCAGCTACATGTCTCTTCTCATCCAGTGTTTGCCAGCTACATGTCTCTTCTCATCCAGTGTTTGCCAGCTACATGTCTCTTCTCATCCAGTGTTTGCCAGCTACATGTCTCTTCTCATCCAGTGTTTGCCAGCTACATGTCTCTTCTCATCCAGTGTTTGCCAGCTACATGTCTCTTCTCATCCAGTGTTTGCCAGCTACATGTCTCTTCTCATCCAGTGTTTGCCAGCTACATGTCTCTTCTCATCCAGTGTTTACCAGCTACATGTCTCAGATCGTCACCCCACCTAGCCGGAGGGCGTCCTACACTACGTGCGCCTAAACGCGCTCTCCACTCGAGTATTAGTTTGCTCCAACGATTGCCAGTCCTGCGGCAAACATGGCCGGCCCACTGCCACTTCAGCTTACTTATCCTCTGAGCTATGTCGACTACCTTGGTTCTCTGTCGGATAACCTCGTTCCGGATTCTATCCTTCAGAGAAATTCCGAGCATAGCCCTCTCCATAGCTCGCTTCGTTCATAGTCAATAATATTTATTAGTAATGTCCAATAATATTTATTTATTATCTATCTGCAGCATCCAGTGTTATACATACCTTCTCAACAAGGGTTGTTATTCAACGTGCGCGTGTTCTGGGTGTGGGCAGTGAACTCACTACTACACTCGGTGCTACTGTTCTGGATACCAGTGGCACTCACACAACACCACGTGCTCTGGCCCAGCGGGAAAGATGGCGGATATCTAGTTCTAGGGAATATTATTTATACGGTGAGTGGTAACCTAGTTTGAATCTTACGGTAAGTAAATTAGTGGCCAACTCTAGTGGAGTTTTTAGGCCGACTTAAGGCCTCCGACTGCTCGATCCGGGACCGACAGATTAACGTACCCTTCGAAGGGTAACCTTATGGTAATGACGATAGAGTTGTAATTCCTTCGCAACAAGGGTTACTATTCACGCAACATCACGTACTGTGGTCTAACAGGAAAGGTGGATATTTTATACTAGGGAATATTTTAGCTACTAGGAACCTTATAGCAATGCGATTAGAGTTGAAATTCTCTCGCAACACTGCATTATCACGTGCTGTCTTAGCGGGAAGTAGTGAGCAGTAGGCTAATTTTGATCCTTATAACAATGTATGTACATTTGCTATTCGCGTAGTCCTTATTGCAATAAGGCTGGGGTCAGAAACTGTCTCATAGACAAGACAATATCTGTCACACATTTGCTTCCATCTTCGCATCCGTAACTACAAGATCTTACAAACCAAAACACCTAAGACCCCGTAGTATCTATAAATGATGTTGATAATATTTCAGTACGTGGTGCTGACTGTGTGCCTGAAGGCGGGGCTGGCGACGCACTCATGGACGTGGGTCACGCACTGCGCCATCTGGGGCTCAGTCACCTTGTGGTTCCTATTCATCCTGTTCTACAGGTGAGTCGTGCTGACACTGTGCTGAACTTTTACGCTGTCGACGTTGGTCGTGTGGCATTATGTACGCTGTCAGCAGCGTGCTGACAGCTGTATTAGGGGGTTTTTGTGGTTCCTGCTCGTCCTGCTATAGAAATGAGCCGTGCTGACACACTGTCTGTTTTGTAACGCACTGTCAGCACCCTGCTGCCAGTGGGTCTGTTAGTGTGCTCCATGGCAATAAGTGTTTCGTTTTACAGCAACATTTACCCGTTGATCGGCGTGGGCGCAGTAATGCGCGGTATGGATCAGATGGTGTTCTCATCCCTCGTGTTCTGGCTCGGCTTGCTACTGGTACCCGTCTGCACCCTCCTGCCCGACCTTATTGTTACTGTGTAAGTATACTTTTACCATGTTACTAGACATAAATATTTCGTTTTGTTTTTTTCAAAACCAAAGCCATATTAATCTTACAATAGAGTTGATTTTAGCTTATTCCGTTCCTTGGGATTTGAGCCGTGCCACACGGAAGTGATACCGGCACTCATAGCGTTACATGAGACCCAAAGCCTGCTTCAATTTCCCATCCAGTCTGCCTCTACCAACATTGTTATTATTATTTCTATTTTTTTTCTCTACTACGCAAAACGATAAGGGCTCATTTTGTCAGTTTGTGTTACTTTTTTTTATTATTTTGTTTACAACTTGAAATATACACTAACTTAACTTAAAACATATTTTTTAATTTAATCATTGTCGATGTAATTTCTAATATAGTAAACACAGCATGCGTTGTGTGGACAATGTAAAATAAAACAGTGAAGTGAAAAACAAAACTAAAAACTAACTATGTACAAGTAAACCTGAAAAGTTAAAATAAAATAAAAGTTTTTAGTACATTGAACGGTGACGTACCATTAGCACAAATCGCGCAAGGCAACCGCGCAATGTGCCTCAAATGATACTAGCGAATCGTCGCTTATCGTTTTACGTAGAAGACGCCTTGTATGTAGCAAATAGATAGATAGATAGATAGATACAAAACTCACTTATTGTATACCACAAGGTAATTATTAGATTATACACATACTTCGTAATTCTTAGTAAAGATGAAGACAATGGACGGCCTTATCGCTGTTAGGGATTTCTTTCAGGCAACCTTTGGATGAAATATTATTGTTTGTAGGAGTAGATAAAAAACATTAGGTGTTTAGAATTTTGATAAGTATTGTATTTTGTCAAGTATGAACAGATAAACACATTAGTGAATAGTTTATGCATAGAGTATTATTCACTTATATTTGTATCGTATTTAAACTACGTTGGTTGTAATTTAGATACTATTTAGATTTGCTAATTATCAAGTTTTAAAATATTTTGTTTGTAATCTGGCGTGAAATTCAAACGAACCGTATAACATTGCAGCGTACATAACTCAGCGTTCAAGACTGTCACGGAAGCGGTGCGAGAGAGCGAGATAAAGCAACGCGATCCTACCGAACTGCTCGCACAACCGCGACACTCGTGAGTACTTACCATTTTATATACAAAATATCATATCAACTAGAGTTTAGTAAATAAACAACATATATAGTTATCAAATCAAAAAAATATTATGATACTTCAATTACAATATCCCAAAACTAATAAATAAATAATGAGTTCCCAAAGTATACGAGTATGTACACACTTTAAAATTAAATAAGAAAGTGTGGGATTTCATATCAAAATTCATAGTCAATTTGAATAGCTAGTTTTACTCAACCAAGTCTAAATGAACTGGCATAAGAACATGGCTTGGTTTTCTAGCGTTGATGACGTAATATTTGATGTCTCTTCCGCCCAGAATCTGTTTGAGAAAATGCTTTATCAAAATATCTTATCACTCAAGTTAGAGTTTGGACTCAAAAATAATAGGAAATGATGAACACAAATATTTCTGGTTAGTAGAGTTTTGAGACATACTATGTGGTCATCTGTCAGTAATTGTACTTATTTTGGTGAAATAAATGATTACAAAGTATGTCTTGAAACTGTTGAAAAACTAAATTAATAATTATTATTTGACGTAGAGTCCTTATTTCAGTTTTATCTCTTTCATCCCCCCTAGTACAGTAAGTTGAATTATAAGCAAGTGTGTTTATAATCCTTCTTAAATATTATATTTGGTGTGAATGATTAGAAATGGAATGTGCGTGTGGAGTGCCCCTAATTTTGACACGGTTTGGAATGACGTGTGTATTAAACCTTATTTATTTTATCATTTATTAATAATTTAACCTAACTCTGGCACACTCTGGTGTAGGATTATTTATTTCACTCATTATATTTTAGATTATGATTGACTTGGCGACAGAGTAGCCTTTATATAAATATTTATTTATCTACTCAAGTATTATTAGACTAGCAGCTCTTTCAAGTACAAATATACAGATAGAGTTATGAAAATAGATTTTGATACATAAACACTATAGAGAAATATATGTATTTATTATATGTAGTATATATTCATGAAATATACCTATCTATATCATGTAAATATGCATAATCACCTCTTTATTCATCTTGGTGTAATAGATTTTTGGTCATATTTCTCTAAATGTTTATGAATACTTAGTAGAAATACGGCCTGTCATATATAGTTCATGACATGAGTAGTGAGCACCACATAGTCCGTTATTGTTTAGTACGCTTTGCATCGCCCCCCCCGCACGCACACCCGTGCTGTGTTACCGTCCGGTACCGGCAATGTACGCAAACACGTGACGCATGTGCACTCTATCGCCACAGCGATATGTCCTGTACTTTGTATATCGCTATCGCATATGTATAGCCACCGCTCTATATTCTGTGTCAAATGTTTACACACCTTATTCATAATAGTCGTGATACAGCAAAAATGGCCGATCCGCTGTCACTCTTTTGGATAACAAGTGATTGTGACAAGAATATTAGTTATAGGTTACATTGATAAAGAAATACATTATAGGTGTCTGGTTTGCGCTCAATAGTGTTCACCGTGATGACCGTGATGTGTACAAACTGTACTTACTGTATACTTTTCCAAATACACATCCGAGTACAATGCGAATCTAATCAAAGTTCTATGCAATAGTTTAATGTAGAATCATATTACTCTTTGTTGCTAACTGACATTTCTATGTCGTCACAAAAATAAAATAAACTGAAAAATAAAGTTTCGTGGATTTTAAATAAGTAGTTCTCTCTTGTATTTCTTCGTCAATAGTAATCTATTATTATGGATAAGGCCATTAACTAGATAATACACGGTGCGGATTGTAAGAGTTTAGAGTGTGTCACGTTGTCGGTGAGGTGAGCACGGGTGTGTGTGTGTGCGCTCGGTGTGTAATGTTGTGGTTGTGGTTGTGGCGGGCAGCAAGGGGCGCAGCTCCCCGCTCGGGCTCCGCTGGCGGCGCGGCGTAGCACCCGAGGACTCGCCTGCACCCCGACGACATCTCACCAACGGCACTCAACTACAAAATGGCGGCTCCACACAAAATGGCCGCTCCCCGCGCTACGTCAGACCTCCTCGCCTACGCGATTCCCACGTCATATGACATTTCACTATCGGCTGAGCTTTGACTGCCCCAAATTTATATTAGGTTAATGCGATTCAGTGAGGAATTGATCTAGGTTTGTGTTCGTATATTAGTATTTGAGATGCGATATCGAGTTCGACTCGATTGTATTATATCGACTGAATATTCGGTAGTTTTTTGTGTAATGTCTCGTTAGTGTATGACTGATTAGTAAATCTCGTAGGGCTACTAGTTGATGTACGGTACATATTATAGTGTGATATTTCACAACTCGATCGCCTATTTTAAAAAAAACTAGCTCATTTTGTATAACTAACTTCCTATGTATTGTTCCTTTAATATTGTGTGATAATACGAACATATTACTACTATGTACTTACGATTTACTTAAAGCTAGATATCATTGCTTGTCACTAACTTAAAAGTCTTCGCAAAATATTTTTATACATATTTATTGATTATTAAATCTTATAATTAATGTTTACTAGTTGGACGTACGTGAGTTATATATTAAGAGGAAAGGCCGCCGTCAGATGGTAACTACTATTTATATAGATGTTTATAGTGTGTGCTAGTTAACTGCTCAATACACATACCTACCACTCACTGGAGTGCTCTGGTACGTTGAAGTGATTCTTTTGACACCCGGTAGTTCTTTGTAGGTTTCACTGTGTGATCTTTTATATCCACCAATGAAACGGCTGCGTTTGAATCCACTATCTTAACATTCCCTACCACCACGGCTAGATATTTATCAGCGTGGTACATTCCATTAAATTTAATTTCTAATATTTCGTACATTCCTCGAATAATTTGTAGATTTGAATTGAGTGCCAGAATTTAGGCTAAAAGTGGGCCTAAACAAAACAAACTTCTAAATAAGTATATTCTAACTTAATTTTAAAATGTGATTATCCGTCTTCAAAAGGCTATAATTTGTTTACTTAAAATCTAATTGTGGTTGATATTGTAGATTTTTTACTAGACTGTGTGTAACTTGTAGGAGCTAGACAAGTAGGTGGCTTCGTTCATCATTCATTGTTACTATGATTACTACTTACTAGCCATTCCGTATAATGGAGGCCTTTAATACCACCGATCATAGATATTTACTATACCCAGCAATTAGTATTGGTGAATGATGAACAGAGTCTAGTTTTGTTATTGTGTATAGTTTATTAATATATGTATTACATATATTTGTATATTTAATATTACGTGATGTTATTTGTGTACCGTTGGCTAGTTTTGTAAACGTGTTTGTTGTACATATACATGTACATAATTTATCACTGTGCTTATATTTCTTGTTAAATATAATTGGCCATAATTTCAATTAAATTAATTGAATATACTCATATAAGGTTAGTAAACCAAAGCAGATTATTAAAAATACAAATTTTCATATGTAATTTTTTCATTTTATATTCGAAATATGCAATGTATTAGGAATTACAATTTTGTAAAGTACATAATATAAGCACAGTATATAATACAAATAGTATTGTCTCCACATTGTGTATGTGAACAGTTCTCTTCCGTCTATGCAATGTAAATACTCGAAATAAACGAATGTATGCAAACTTTTGTATTACATTACAAAGATCCTCGCTATTTTAATTTGCTTTACATATTTTTTTTGTAAAATCTCATCGCAAACCATCATTTAGAGTCATGTAACTATCTTGTCTGTACATACCTTCACTTATTGATAATATAATTAATTTCTAGTATGCCTGAATACTAGGCACAATAGAAAATCTATTGTTTCGCGTAGATCTGCAATCCGGCATACCATAGGTTAAATGACAGAAGTTTGATCAAAGTATAGGTACTAGTAGGTAAATATAGTATATTTCATTACAAGTGCGGAAAGGCTGTCATTGCAAAGAGTTCCGACAAATGTCTACCCGAGCTGAGGCGCAGCCGAAGGCGAGGGTTGACAGTCGGAACAAGTTGCAATGACGGTTCCGCACGTGTACTGAACGACTATTTTTAATACAGTTGCGAAAAAATGAAGCAATTAATAAAAAGAAAATTTCTGAAAAATGGCGCCAACCGTAGAATATAAGCAGAGTTTTTTTTTTTCTTCACCCATTCTGGTAGGCAAAGAGAACTATGCCCATACAGCCAAGTTTTCAGTAGAATTCTTTTATTGATATGAAATTAAAATGAAATTTAATGAGATGAAATGAAATGAAACCTAACCTAACTCATTCAATCAAATCATTAAATCTGATATTGAAACAAATTAGTACCTTCTTTTTAGAAATATACGTATTTGCATGAATCATAAAAACTTTATGAATTTTTTTAGTAAAAACTTAATGGTTGGTTTTTTTTTAATAGACATTATTTTGACAGTTGGGAAAGAGAACGCACGAGTTCGGGAAAGGTAAAAAAAAGCACGAGTGTGTAATAGCCCACATCCCGAACGCTATACGTCCCTGCAATACGCCACTTTTTGAGCAACTGTATTAAAAAATATTTTCCGATAGGTACAAGAGAATGCTATTTTTGTATATAATTTTGTTTGTGGTGTAGGTGAGTAATTTGTGTTCGACTTTCATCAATATTAGCAAAATCATTTATCAAACAGACATCTCCATTACTGTGCTCCATTTTGAATGTATGTAACTGACATTTTTATGTTATTGTGTGTAAATAATCATGAAACTTGTTTTATTGTGCTAAGGATTTCGTTTTCTTATTAAACCATTATTATCTATTGTATCTGTATACAGTTTTATTATTCGCTTTCATTAACTCTTAAGATCAACGAGTCTTAAACTGCGCATGATACTTCGATCAAACTAAAATACTCCTTATACATACATGTTCATATTAAAATGCGCAGTTTCAGGCTAGAATATCTTCACTAAAGTAATAAAAGATTGGTATATTGCAGGGTATAATAAGCTCCTATGTCTTCCAAATATTGTAAAGTTACCTGTCTCATTTCTTGCAAGATTCCTTCATTTTAAATATACCTAGTTACAGTATTCAGCTCTATCCTAATTACATGATAAAAGGAAGTGTCCGAAAGTTGTTGTCAAATATTTGTATGCGGTTTCGTTGTCCATTCTTACATAATATTTGGAAGTAGGTTCTGTAAAGCACCATAAAGTAGTGTTACATCATTGAAAACGCTCTTCAAGACCACAAAATACAAATACCAATATGAAGTATTTATAATTTGTGACACTATACGAACCTAGTTCAAAACGGTGTAATTACAGGCACATGAGACTTTACGTCTCAGAGTGATGGACGGAGAGGATTGCCTTACAGAGCACGTCCTCATTGGACTTGCTCTGTGAGGTAATGCATTGTTATAGGCAGAAGAAAAAAAAAAAACCTTGCTCTATACACGGTGTAACATAAATACCCTATAAGTCCGAAAGGGGGGTATTTTACAGGTAATGGCGAACAGTGTTTTGAGATTTCGAAGTTTTTCATTCATGAAATGAGCTCGTAACTTTTACTTAAAATGTACCTACAAACAGCTAAAGGCTGCGTGCGACGCGGTAGGATGGTACCTACGTGTGCATACTTGTGTACGGGTGGGTGTACGCAAATAGTAAACAAACACTTACAGTCGTCGCAAATTTCGAAATTACTTAATAAAAGTTGTACTTTTGTATGAAAATTTCAATTACCATTTATTGACTCTTTGCACATTTCCAAGCACTCAGGTGGTCGGTCTGATTATAACCCCCTTCGGGCTTATAGGGTAATTATGTTACACCTTGTATAGACACACTGAAACTGTATACATATTTTCAAAGTCATTAAAGTTGAAACATCCTATACAAAATGTAATAATTTGTAATTTTGCAAGAGTATGAGACAGGCCTATCCCCGGTAATGGTAGGTGTCGGTAGACTAAGCTCACTAACCTGTTTCTGGTGACGTCATGCAGTGCGGTGGACGCGGCACACGCGCTCGTCAGGCTGGCTCAGTGTAAGTACTGTGCTAATAATAAATGTGACATGTGGCTTTACTTACTGATGAATACAGTGCGTTGAGTCAAATACAGTACTTTTTTTGGGAATTATCAGTCTCCATCGTGATAAAAAACGAAGTTTCGAGAAAGCGTGAAGAAACCCGACTTGTGTTTTCTTTCAGATATCAATGGGGGTTTAAGTTGATGGGTAGTGGAAACTGTGTTTGCGCGAGTAAAGCCACATGCCGCGTAATGTAAAGCTTGCATGGCTTCGCATGACGCTTGCTTTTCTATGATACTTAGAATTGAGCACACCACTGATTTTTTTAAATTTCAATAGTGTACCTAATTCTATGTGTGCATGTTTTTGACTGACACATTAATCGAAACCTTATCCTATGACCATAATAACTTTTACCTTCTGCTTTTGCAAACGGACTCACTAGAGTCATCACACTGGTCACGTAAGACAGTGAGCTTTTAATTTGAATGAGCACCATTACACCTCTTTTCTTATGTTCTTACCGGAGGGACAGTTTTGGTGTTGTGTTAATTTACGATAACGTCACTTTCAAACGGATTCGAGGTCGAATTGGGATCGGACAATTTAAAGTTAGCGTGCGTTGTAAGTTGTGTTTCCAACTCGGCCCGATTCGTGAGTCGCGTCGGTAAAGGCTGTATAGTGAGTGCGAGGTCTGTGTGGCAGCCTCACGGAGACGGCGCGTCTGCTGCAGAACGTACGCAGCGTGTTCAGCCGCCGCTCCGCCAACCGCGGCAACACCGAGCTCGAGCTGTCGCGTGAGTACCATCTCCGCGGGCCTGTGGTTACACCACTCTCCTATACACACACCACCTCCATTCCTCCCACAGTCGATGGTCGATACCAACCATTACTTTGAGCCGATGAGTAAATGGATCATGCACGTGGTCGTCCGCCAACTTTACCTGAATGTGAAGAGAACCTGTGTTCCAAGGTGGTGGTTGGCCGACTAACTCTTACTGCAGCAGCCCTTACTCTTTGTCCCCACTTCCCGTAGTAGTGAGGCTAGCCGCAGGCCCTCACCACACAGCGCACTGCAGCGTCCTAGGCGCACGCGCACACTAGACACACTTTGCCAGACTAGCGTTGCAATCGGATTCAAGGTATCAATTTTTTTCAATCATCAGTTTACATTACACACTCTTGTGCTAGCACACGATTAGTTTGATCATATATTATTTGTTAGTTAGTGTGTTGGTTTGTAAATGAATTGTATTGTTGTGTGTAGATGGGTTTGCTTTCTCGCAAGAGGAAGGCGGCAGCGTGTCGCAGGCGGATGTCATCCGTGCGTACGACACCAGTCAGCCGAGAGAGGCGCGCTCCTGAGCTGACCTCCGGTCCGGACACGCATCGGAGACACAATTGTATCTCACACGTACAAACTCATCGCATTCTCATAAAATATTTATAATAAATCTACATGACATGTTGAAACAGTACTTAGGTTTATAGTTTGCGTTGTGTGTATCGTTACACTGTGTAACGTTAGTCGGTCACAGGGATTATTTTTGTATTATTCACCAAATTGCAGTTTAATTTTGTTTATTATGTTTTAAATCGTGACTTATATTTTTTTTTTTGGACTACTTATTATGTAGGTGATCAAATCACATTATTAATATAGTATGTTTGTATTAAGTAGCTAATTAAACTGAATCTTAATTGATCATGTACCTAGGTACTTGCTTAGAAATATAATCACATCAATCACTCGCTATAAATAACTGTCGATCTGTTATAGAATATTTGTTTTTTCATATTGAATACAGTAAGTATAATAATTAAAAATAGGTTTTAATTAATTTATATAGTAGTTATGGTTTGCTACGCTTAGTACTGTTGTATCTCAAACTCAATAATTTATTATGATTGAATTTACAAAGTATATCCCCAATTTATACCGTTATTTTGTACAAAGGTAGCAATAAAAAATATGTTTTTGGTTTCAAATTTCCTCCATATTTATATGTGGTGTGTTGTCCAAATAAATATTCTAACTAAATATTCATAGTTATGATACGTTTGAACTTTTAGATATTTATAAACAATGTATTGTCGTCTACGGCAATATCAAATAACTTTGTTCCACTAATAGTTCTCATTATTCTGAAGCCAAAAATGTACATGAAAATGTCAGTGTTGAATGGTGGTTACTTGCTGTGGGTGGGTTTACAATGCTATTGACATAGACATAGACATAGACAGGCATTTATTTGCTTATAAAGTAACACACAAAATACACAAAAATACTATTGGGATAAGAACTCGGGTTTATTCATAGATGCATACCTGTTATATGTATACAATGTAATGAATGTGCATTCTGTGATGTCGCTTCGTATTAGAATAGAATAACAAGAATTATATATTTAAATTTAGATATAATTAATATTTATTGTACAACGTAATGACCAGTATATGATTCGGTGCGTTAGGTAAATTCAAAATTTCCTCTACACTAAAATATATTCTAAATTTATTGTACACACGTTTAGTAAATGATAGTAAAGATCTTATTGCACGGAATTTCCACTTTTGGATCGTATATTGGCACAAACTTAGCAACTACAAGCAAATAACAGCCAAAGAGAACTATTTTTAAATGTTGTAGCTAAAGCTTTGGTTTTGATAGCGTGTGGGTAGCGCACGGAATTATTAATGCAGACGAAGTATCGAGTTAGGCGAGCTTATTTACCTACACTTCAGGCCATGTGCTACTATTTCAATCATCTACCTATAGCACAAACTACAGAATTACAATCAAATTCGAAAACATTACATTTAACCTTTCTTGAATTTAATGGTAAAAAAATAAATCGAATTATATGAAAGAAAGATAGAAGAAACATAAATAGAAAGAAAGACATGGAATTTGAAAACTTTAGTGTCGACTTCAAATAGCGTGGAAAAGGACAAGAATATTGTAAAAGACCTAATACGAAGCCTAACGCTGAAAACGTGAGTTATATCCGACGATTTCACAGTTTAACTTGCAGTGCGTACAGTACTGAATAGGTAAGAACATCTCTCTAAATTTTAATGAAACATCCACTATTTTCAGTAGATTGTTCAGAATTCTCCAGAATATATGAAACAACGCTTATACTTGCTAACCTTTTGTGTAATTCGCGCTACTCACAAAATAATCGTCTACTCGTACTTATAGAATTATTGGAATGTATTAATTAGAGATTATGCGAGTTATTTTACCAGTTTCTTGATAACCACTGAAATATAATAAACGGTTTTGTAATACCAGTGTAAACTAGTATACCTAGTTCTGAACCTTGTCAAGAATATGGTAAAAATATATTCGATAAATTCATGTGATATAATAAAACTATGTGAATGTAAATTTTTCCGAGTCTTTACAAAAGTGTGTTAGTGATGTTTTGGACTACTTGTAACTGATATAATATTAAGTACCTACGTATTATGTAACACTGTACCTCTTACTGTTTATTATTTGTTAACTGTTCGTTTACTAAGATTCTATGGCGCAAGGTGGGGTTTCTATGAGGACTGGGAAAGGGTTAGATCAGACTTATATATTTGATGTTTTTGTTTTGGTATTTAGATTCTTACAGAATTTTATTTAGTTGGGCTTATTTTATTTTGCCCATATGGGTTTACCCAGGTAGGTACCTACACAAATATTTTATTGAATTGTAGGGATAAGCTAGGTAAGCTTATCCCTCAGTTTCCCTTACGAGAAAAAAAATTGGATAAGAGAGCAAGGGGGCAAAGTCGATTTCAGCATCTCAGCCCCATATGATCATTCGTACGTTGGTCCTATCGACTACTCATTCGAAATCACCAAAGCGGGACCAAACGGCTATCATTTTATCACAAGGATTTGATGCTCTGTTATAGAGAGAGCAAGGGTCGCAATACGGTGCCCCATTTTGCGTCAGTCCCTGTAATGTATCTACGCAAAGTTGTAAATCTAACAGTAATAAATGTTTATTTGTTCTCGTTCTTTAAATTGTAGTTTTATTTACCTAGGTATAAAAAAACTAGCTATGAGTCGACAACGCTGACTTGCAAATTCAGAGTATGATGGAAGTTTTGGAAAATGCCTGACTTTAACTCCACTCGTTCAAACCAAAACTATTATTGCTGCTGCCTCGTATCAGAATGGAAATATCTTTCACATTTGCTCGTTCTTGCTGTAAAACAACGTGTAATTGTTCGCGTGCTAATTGGACTGATGGCCGATAAGTGGGTTAGATATGGCAACTGCTAAAGTACCTCCATGATGTCATGCAGCATTGAACATTACGTTTACCCTTGGCGGGTACAGCAGACTAGCCTGATTGGTTTTATAGTTTCATTGTTCTACACAATAAGATCAGTCATAAACTAAACTGGATGGCTGGTTAAGCCAGTCAACGATACGTTATCAACCCTGAAATAACAGACAACAAACGAGTAGGTACATAGGTACCTGTCGCGTGCCTTGTGGTTAGTAGGTGAGCAAGCAGCTAAAACATGGGTTGAATGTTGCATTGGTGAACTTTACATAAAAAATAAATATGATCATTATGAACTGTCACATGCACCGCCTTCACTCATCATTCAACAGAGTTAATATCCTATATCTACAACCATGATGGATTGCTAGGCAAAAATGATTTCACATAGTTAAATAGATACCTACGTTACTCCAGCAAAAAGTGCTGAATCTGAAAATTCTAAAAATGAAAATATTTAGAGCCTCTCCTATAAATGTGCCCGAAGAGGTTACCCAAAGGTAGGTACAACTGTTATTGAACCAAAATAAATACACTACCATTTCTGTTATCGTAAAAGCAATTTGCCCGACGAAGCAATGGAAACCTAGACAATAGTATCGTTATCAGTGATGTAACCGGCAGGTGGATCGGCACACCCCCATGCCACGACTACACCACAGCACGCAGCGCGCCACGCGACGGCTTGCCGACAAGCAATCGCTGCTTCAGTACTCTACCGTACCTTGTCTACGGCGCTCGTGCCTTACGAAACTCTCGCAATTTCAACTTTTAAATTACGACAAGTTTCTGGACTAGAGGAATCTCTCTGAATTGCACATTGTGATACAATTCGAAGCTGTTGACAAACAAATAGAGCTGTGATAGTGCATCCTGTCCTGTTACCTACTGATTCTTTTCAAACCTGTGTTTCCAACGGTCACAAAGCTGTTCTGGACCATAAATGTGGTGTCTGACTTAGAGCAGCGTGATTAAGAAAGAATCAGTGAGGCGAAGTGTGGTGGTTCCTGATGATGTGAGTGTGCAGAGCGAGGCAGCCATGGCGCGCTCTCCGCGGAGGATATCCGCGCAGCGCCGCAGCCGCAGCCAGAGCCGGGAGCTCATCAGGCTGAGGACTCAACTTAACGGGAAAGGTGAGTTTTGATTTATTCTTAGTGGTTTAGCCTAACATAATGTTTAGAAGAAAAGGTTGACAACTCCCAAGTATTTGCTTGTTCGGCTGGCGTCTAACGTCTTTATGAGAGTTTAGTTACACAAGTCAAATAATAATGACGCGATAAACATAACACGCTAGTACAACTTTAACCTGTCGTTATGTAAATATTTGCAACTAAAAATATCTACAAAATGTAACATTTCAAAGTTCTTGAGGCTTTCATAACTTGTATGTGTATTATATGTTCCTATAAGATATACCTATAGTAGCGGCACGTAACTGTAGGCTCTGTTCAAACGGGTTTAAAAACTTAACTCTCCTTTTGTAATTCTTAGCATAGGTGTAGGTTATATGGATCTATCTATACCTTCAAGCACACACATTTAAGATACTGGGCAGGATGATCGGAACCGCGATCGTGGGTTCATTCCGGGAACCAACGTACCTACCTGTCATGCGCAAATGCTTTGTTTATTTACATGATAGCGTTCGGTAAATATGTTCTATGTACCTATCTGTTTATCATGAAAACATTGGTGGTAGGGTAAGTTTTGCCTTTCGACTGAACTCTGTCATGCCGAACCAATACTTTTGACTTCAGTTGAGGTCAAAAGACTTGTGCACTGATTTTTCAAAGGTTCTACCAGTCGGTCATTCACCTAACACAGATCTCGTAGAAAAAAATGTATTAGGAATACCTACATGAATCACCTCACAGTTCGTTTGTAGGGAACCGAAATCATAGAGCTACATAAAGTTTCTCGTCCCGGCACTTGACACTGTTCTACATACAGGCTTAGCCATGCGGTGGTGCCTGTCTTGGTGCTTAGTTAAGTGGTATGGTGCGATAGACTGGTATTATGAAACTAGGACGAACATGCATTGATAATCGATGTCCGTGGTGTGGAAAATTTTTTTATACTTACCTACAATTTCAATATTTTATCGCTAAACTACCGTAGTTTATGAATTAGTCATATGCTAACATAAAAAAAAGAATATTAGGTAGGCAGGTAATAAAGCACTAAGTAAACTTGAACTTTCTCGTTCCAAACAAATCCCTTTAACTCCCAGCATTAAAAGAATGTTAACGAGTTCCATAGGTAATACATATTCTCATTACAACTGTTAATTGGTCACAAATACCAATGCTCCATAAGCAATGCGTGCTTTGCGTGAACGCACGTTGATTTCGCCAATTTATTTAGAATGTAAAAATCAGAGAACAAAGGTGAAATTGAAGGTAGGGTAGGTGCGGTGATGCTCGCCTTGACCCACCTCAGCCATGCCACTTTACGCATATTTGGGCCACGGTCGGCATAAACACTGCAGTTTCGATGATGTTTACTTGATTTTAAATAGTTCTCACTACCTAAAGTAAATTAAAACAGTGTTGTAGGTAAGAGTCATTTGGAATAGGGTAAAGAACTTATCTACGCTCGGAGTACCTAATTGCCAACAATTGCCTGTGAACTTACAGTTGGCATAGAATTAAACGACCGGCTACTTAATTTCGTTCATAGCATTGCCTAAATACAAGACATTAGTGAAGTTTAGCTACCCCTATCATTAACTTGCTTATTTATTAGGTAGGTATTTTGAATGTAGAGCTCACGATTAGACCGAAGGCTAATGGGGCAGTCCATGACCTATGACCTATAGTCGTCCGGGATGAAGCCAACAAGTCTACTTAATTTCCACGTAAAACTAGAGTAATTTTTTCGCGATATTTTATGATAAAACTTATAATAGGTACTAAAAACATAAACCATAATCTAAAACTCGTAACATCGTTTGTTTTATGATTATTGCAATGTTGTTGGGAACTTCTTTTGTATAGGTATGTACTTACCTATACACCAATTTTACGCAAGACACTTGTGTCCACAAACGTGTTAAAGTGCCTTTGACGTATCTAGATTCGTATCATTGAGGAAGATGATATCAACCAAGTACCTAACACCACTAGTTCAATATATCAATGTAAAGTTTATTCAAAAAATGGTTACAAACAAAATCTACAATTACCTAACTTATAACCTCTTAATAAAGGTAATGTATATTTGGCTTATAAATGCTGGTGAACAGAAAATTACGCAATATTGACTGTAGAATGTACCTCTACACAAATGAGGTTTCTTTACAGATTGTCTGACAAAGCAATGAATGGATTGAATCATTGGCATTGGTATCGTAAACTAGCCTTGGCAAATATGATTGCAATAATAAATAACTGATGCCTTCGAAAACTGTTACTGGCCAAAGGTTCAAGCATCTCTATCTACATTATAAAAAAACATTCTACTTATTATTCCTACGCGAAGATTATGAGCACTATCAAATTGCAAATATAGGCTTCAAAACAAAACGTGGATCGTATTGTTCTGTAGGAAAGTCTGATGCAGTCGATAACAGCATTTATTTACATAACTGTACACTATTTCATAACGTAAGTTAATTCTAGGTAGGTATTGTTATCTGCCGAGCGGTATCAGACCTGCCGACTGGTCGTCTGCAATCAGACGATTCTCTTGCGCACTTTCTCCGAGTGACCATTGCTCAACTCCAATATTAGGTACAGGAGTGTAGCAATGTGCCAGTTTTATCGCTAAAGGAATATTTTTACTAATACGTACTGTAGGTACCTACACACGCATTTCATAATAATAGTGGGTATATAAAGTTCCTTCTTTCACCTCTAACAAGATTACTCCTTGTAATAATATCAGATCTCTTCCAATTCAGTTGTAAATCTTCTTCAAAATATATAAAACTCTTTTGAAGGTGACTTAGAATCAACGCACAGCCTAAACTATAAGTCCTAGAGGTATGAAATTTGGAGGGTAGTATCCTAATATAGCTAGCACAGGGGTGCACTAAGAAAGGAATTTTGAAAAGTCACACTCTAAAGGGTCCAGTCCAGAACGCGAGCAACGCCGCAGGCGACGGCTAGTAAGTGATAAAACTGTTAGTATACCTACATAGTGCTAAATAAAACCAATTTTCACCACTCAGCGCTTTGGTAAAGCGTGATTCACGTGTAATAACTCTTGCCTGATTTATTAATAACGATGTCTGCCATTATTTACATTTCAGCATTCAGCCGTCAGGTACCTACCTACTACTGCTGAGTAGATATGTTGCACATGTATCTAATGACTCAATTTACAAGGAAATGTTGCTGACTGTGCTGTAGAAATTATCTAGGTAGAGTCCGATGACTTTGCATCTAGCTAACTTTATCGTCTCAGGGAGAGACTCTGCTAGGTAGGTAGGTACGAGTATTTTACATGAAAATAAACTCAAAATTTAAATCGACATCTATACATGCAATGAATCAAAAATTGTATTGTGATAGAATAATAAAAATAAAAATTGACGGCTTTTATTTATGTAAGGACGTGTTGATCGACGCAAAGGCGCGCGCCGTGGTTTGGATCAAAGGCGAGCGTTGGCTATTACTAAGTATAGCTAACTATAAACAAATTTACGTACTGCGGGCTTGCAGCTTTACCCGTGGATTATCAATAGCTTTTTATTGTATACTCTTGGTTTATCTAATTCTTCTGCTCGCACTTTACTTCGCAAGTTTGTATTATGGGAATTTAGTGAATTTTCAGTTTTGGACTCTTGTGAAAATGAATTCTCAGAACACAAACCACGATGAAGCTGTATTGTACAAAGATGCAGGTTCATTGAACGTCGTAACTTGTCCCTTGCTGGTTTAAAACCGATTCCACATCGCATCTTTGTGAAAGTCGGCCCTATGGCGAAAGGTCACTCACATTATCGCTTTCTATTTGATAACGATCTTTTTTACGGCTGAAACTTTCTTTGGTTCATATTCGCATTACGTACTGCTCCAGCACAAAATGCTGTCTAAGTACAATGTTGATTGATAAAGTTTCAAACAAAAGTATCGACTCAAGAAATCGTTCCAGCGCTACACGAAAAGCCGGTGGGTAATTGTTTACATTGGAGTTCAGTTTAAGTACTCTTGCGCAGAGCAATATGCGCTGCATTCTTGCGCATACAAATTAATTGGATAACAGCGAGATTGCTTTGAAGATCTGACAGTGATGGAGCTTTATTTATGCAGATTCCCAGAATATGGATTTTCTAGACTTGGGAGAGGTTCATTTGCCACCGTTCACTCTACCACTCCTTACCCAGCCCATCCCAGTCCAGGTACCGTATAAGGAAAACTGTACTTCGGTGCTCTGCAGACAGTCGAATCGAAAAAAACTCCTGCTTCATCGCCGGTTTCATCATCACTTTATCATCATGTGAGATTGTGGACAAAGAACATTCATTTTCATGTAAAAATAAAAAAAATTGTACTCTTGTGGCATTTAAGTATTATGATCTCCAACATTGTTAAATATTACACCAAGTATTTTGTTTTTTGAAAAAGTCAAGGGTAAGGTAATTATTTTTGTAATAACAGAAAGATGTTATTGTTGGAAAGGTCAGAAGTAAACGAGATGTAGGCTGAAATACTCAAAAGTCATTCAAATTTGAGCACCACTTAGAGTTGTTCTGCCTCTGTTTGACATTACTCATTTGTAAGAGATGGCAATAATTTAAGCGGGACTTAAATTGAGTAGGGTTTGAGTGGCGTTTGAGTATTCGCTCAGTAGACAATGTGTAGTCGATTGCATTGCATTGCAATCTGTAATGACTAATGATGTAACCTACCACTTGACGCAAATAAATCTGGAATATGGCCTTCACCGAAATGAACGACAGCGCCTTATTGTATTCGCCATATCGCTGGTTCTTTATAACATCAGGGGGCCATCAGATATTTCCATTACTATTTTTTTCAATAAAACCAGGACACACTTGAATTTCACAAGTGCCACGTTTCGGAGCACTTGCTTATTTTTATGTTCAGTTCCACCAAAAAATACTTTTGTCTTATTTTGTCCATACAAAAGACATCAACGCGCTCCTCATCTTAGCTACCAAAATGGATTTTCATCAATGAATATTTCCTACTCATAGTGAATTTAAGTAACACTAAACCACAAATCATATAAACCTAAACGTGCCTAAACTAAGTAAGTAACCATACTAACCATGCTTACTCCGGAAGTTACACAAACCTGAAAACTCAAACATCAGGCAACCGTTCCCACGTCATGAAACCCCCTGGCGACGACCGATACCGAGTAACCACTAACCGCAGGTAGGTATCTACTATCCGAGCTACCTGCCAGCCTTGACCTGCAGTGGGCGACCGGCAGCCGGCAGCGGGGTGCGCCAAATTGATTCGCCGATAGCCTAACAGATGAGGAGACGACTCTATCTTACTTGACCTGTTGAGCGTCAGCTATTAAATTGGTGTAGGGCTCGCACGAGAAATTACGTCCAAAAGCTCAATAGAATGTTTTATACGAGCATTTTGCTTACTTTATTATGTAGGTTCGACAAACAATTAATTGAATACCAATTACAAAAGTCGTTGGTAGACCCTCTCCGAAAACTTAAATATTAGGTGCCGTAATATATTATCCATTTGTATATTAGTCGCTACTACCCGACTAGAAATTTAATTTTGAAGATTATGACAATAACAGCATGACCAGCCGACCTCGACTTCAAAATATCAATCTAGGTAAATGTTGACGAACCTTCGCGGCGCATTACGATAGTTCGTTGTACACTTCTTCAAGCATAATTTTTAAGCTATGGAGCTATACAAAAAAAAACGTTTGTTTACAGCCATCAATGTAGATTTGCAAATCCATGTAATCTCTAGCTGTAACTGCGCATTGTTGTAATAAAAACATGAATCCCAAGGCGACCTTATAACAAGAACCTACCTGCTGTGTGCAATCTCGCAAGACATGCATCAAATCAACTAGATATCTATCTACCTAGTAACCAACTATAAGCAAGCATGTACCTACCGTACATTCGGTGTGCTCAAAACTATGTCCAGATTACTCGTGGCTCGCGCTGTAGGCCCAGCCAGACGTTGATGACGCGCTATTCACTAAATTCTACTGTTTTAGTATGGTTTATTACTGCGACTTTTACTTAACTAGTTCCAAGGGATTAGTGCAAATTTTGTATGTAATAATATTTTTAGGTATGAACGAGACCTACCAAAGGTCCCTGCGTCAATGCCCCACCCAGCAGACAGGCCGGGCTGGTGCCGTTTCTCACCTGAATAACGGCGCGCGTTCACGCAAACCCAGCTTATGTCACGCTTACCCGTGGCCCGTTATGTCACTCACCTAATGAAATGTTATGAAAAATTATGGAACGTTCATTAGCTTACATTGGCTTATTTATTGCAGCTGCAATATTTAGCTATTAAAGAAACCCTCTAATTGATATCAATTTTCAATCTTACCTGCAAAATGAATTGAAATCCACCCACAAAATAATGAAGTAGGAATCCTTTACCATAAGTAGACTTGCTCACTAAAGAGCTACATAAGCTGACCTCAATCCAAAACCCATCCCTCAGCAATTGCCTACCTTCGAACATTTAGGTCATGGGGGGTATTGTGGTGCCCTCATGTGAAAATCTGTCGTAACCAAAACTATTGGAAAGAATATCGCAACGCTAAGTAAATCGAAGCGTTTAGGATCCCGATCACTTGATCGTATTTCCACTGTTCGGTAACTAAGAGGTACTGGTAACAAGTACTTATACCAAGTATTTGTGGCTCGGTTTTCCCTAGCTAATCGTTGACATGAAAAAGTGATCAATTTTATAGCGCTTAATGCCAAGCGTATAGTATTATATAATCTGTGGCCAAGCCCTCGGTTCAATAAACCCTGACATAATTATTATAATAGGTTTGGCCATTAACCCACCTAATGAAGTGGCCGCTGATGGCTGTTTGATAATCAGAGGTATTCGCCGTCAAACCTCTTCGTGACCGCACGACCATGTTTCGGGCTTTATGTAAATTGGTGATTCACACCGTAACTCGAGCAGTTTCGTAAGCAGTAATGCGGCTGAAACCGATAGCCCTTCCCGCTATATCCGTAGTGTTGTGTAGGAAAACACCAGCGATGTGGGCCAAGGGAATGCCCCGGCCGGCGGCGCGCCACTGGAATGCATTCACTGTTGTTCCCGACCGCTGCAGCTATAACTGGCTGTTTGTTTTACTAGGTACTTAGCAAGTCCGTGAGTTTCTAGTTATTTTCTTACTGAGTTAGATCAGTCACCAAGTAAGGTAGGTACTTACCTACCTAAGGGTTGTAGGTATTAAAAAGGTCTTGGTAACCAATCATAGTGAATGTTCCTTTTGCAGATATCGCCCATCTGCACAGGATTGAAGAATTTTGTTAAGCTACTACAAGCTAAAGAACCTAGGGTACCTCTGATTTAGCAATGACACGCTTTGATTATGCTTGAGGCTATTCCGTTTCCTTTCAATGGACCACTCAACTTTCATAATGTCAGTCTGCGATGGAGCTATGATAGCACCTATTGATATTTCCGCTTGTCGATTCACTCGCTACGTCACGGCTGTTACGTCACCGGCCGGCAGCCGCACGCGCTGCATCCACTTTCTCCCGCGGTCACGGTCACCACCACTCACAAACTCGTAACAAACATGTTTCCTGCCTTTTCGCTAACTGTAGATAGCCATATTATCCAAGTAGTAGCGTTCAATATTTTGCTGATCTATTGCTCTATTCTTGAGAACATTGGTAGAGAAGAGACTATGTTTGGTAGAGCACCAGAAATAAGAACTTTCTAAGGACCCCTTAAACCTCAAGTTGTTTCCTTCAATGATAGCTGCTTGTACAGACTTAGGAAGGCATGCCTTGGATATTTTATCGATTAATTAATTATCATTTATTTCTTTTCTCTACCAGAAAGCTGTATGCATGATGTCACCTCTCACAACATTATCTTTTGATAAAGGTAGATGCCACCTTGTTTTACCTTACCTACCTCTGTGTTCTGTTACGGAATGTTCTATTGATTTGTTATATATTAAATTATATAGACGGTATAGCTCTTTGTTTGTAAGATAAATATTATTCTCTGTAATGTGGCACGCCAACCTCCTCACTACACCACCACGTTTGGGTTGGCTGGCAGACAATGCTTTCAGCATTAAGTCCACCCGTAGAACCTAATATCACGTACCGATCGTCAAAACCATCGTATGTACCTACGTTCAGGTAGGTACTTCAGGCAAAATACGGACATTCTTCGGGCTTCGTCTTCCAAACGCTGGCGAAGTTCAACACTAATTACTCAGACAGACACAAACACAGAGTACAATAACAACAAAACTAGCCAGCGGAGATCAAACGTAAGATATTGTTTAAAGAGATCACAATCCAATATCATTGGCTTAGCAACAGCAGCGACTGGTGGAAAGTAAAAGGTGCGAAAATAAGCAACGTCCTTGCGGGAGCAGTGAAGCGTATCGAAGCACCAATCAAGCCCGTTTCATACCTAGTCCGAGACTATTTGGTGCAGGTGGCTTAGAGAATCACCCATTTCCACAAATTTTTAACTCTAGAAATGAATTTGACGAACAATTTACATAAAAACAGCGCTTCATTAGCTTATTTCATGATCCATGAAGTTACGGGCTGATATTGATAAGAATCAAGTTAGTTTTTGTTGATAATCCATAAGGTATCAGACACAGTTGGCAATAATAAGCAAATGGCAAACAATAGGCGACATTCCAGTTCGTTCATGCGTACACTTAGGTAATTCAGAAATGTCATGCCCATTGGCCGGACGAATTCGGCGATGGATTCATGTAATTATGCTTATATCCGCTGCCGACTCCCAAAGGTCATGGAGACCGCTATCAGATCGCAATTGGCGAAGCGCTGTCCCGTGAAATCGCTTCGTTTTATCTAGATTCGCGTAGTTTTAATGGAATTTTGATTGACGTTATTTCATTTTAGATTACCAAAATTTTACCTAGGTAGGTACATTTAATGTTAGTTCACGATGTTTAGTTCGAGCAGATCGTCTACCTATAATGTTACATTTTGTAGAGTTCATAATAATTATATAGGTAGGTACTGCCTCTAAATTATCTACGGAAATTGTGTTATTCAACAGAAAGTTTTAAAGCTATGTAAGGAAAGTATAGGAAAGAGCAAGGTTAGGAAGGGAGATTGTTCGTTTGATGACGTGAATGACGTCAAACAAGACATCCCCTTGTCTTGTCGGTGACGACACTTATCTTAGAAAGCCTGGGGCATTATTCTGTATGACTTAGGAGATTCCTTGCCGTAACCGTATGACGTCACCGTAAGGAACGTGTACGTAAGGAATGACATTTATGGCATAGGAAATACGGCATAGGCATAGGGCGATTTCACGCCGCTGTCTTGTCGTGCTGCGTAACGCGCTTGTATTGGTCATAGTGAATAAGGCCCCTGCTGTGACTCACTTCCAAAACGTTGCATTGATACAAATATACCTACTTGTGTCTGCTGTTGTACCGTCCATTGACGACGTAGTAACTATTCGGTAATCAACATCGGGGACAGGCCAGTATGGGGTCAGGCCAGCGGAACCCAAATAGTCGAAGCTTTTTTTACACAACTAAATGATGGAACAAGCCAATGGCCCACCCAATCTTGCTACATTACTTTAATTTCTTGAAAATTCGAGATCAATAAAATATTCACTTCCCGGATAAAATAACAAGAGTGAGTAGTCATAAGGAAACGATACAAAACAAAATATAGGTGCCTATTTTTTTCGGTCTTTTGCTAATTGAGGTAAAGTACTAGAGCATACAAAAACCCAGTCCTTAGAGACAGCAGATGAAAATCAGAAGTTAAAAATAATTTGGTCTAAAAGCTGAAAAATGCGACTAATTAATAAAGGATACACATGCAAATCGATCACCTCATCACATTGTTCGCACTAATTATCAGTTCTACGTTTAGATCTACTAATGAATGATGAAGTTAATTAACAAGTATTCTCATGAGATCAGCTCGTTTAGCAGTTGTGAGTCACATTGAGATTGTATTCTGCCGGCCGTGAGAGGTCGTTGTCGTAGCCCGTCCAACTGGTTCAAACGGCTAGGCTAGTTGGTACTGACTGCACTAACCTGCCTTGAACATTCGCGACCAACACTACTGTAAGAATAAGATTCATTTTTATTTAACTTAGATCGTCCTAGGCAAAGGTTTCCCCCGAAGACTTCCAATGTTCTCTGTCCCGAGCTTCTACCATCCTCTTTCGAAGGCTTCTAATTCGTCGCATTAATTTTGATTTACGGCACTATTATAAAATAAAAAATAACATATAAATATCTTTGGACATTACACACAACACCCTCTAGTCCCAAACTAAGCAGAGCTTGTACTGTGGGAACTAGATTGCTGATATAATATTTATATACTCTTTTTTTTATATAGAACATGAACAGAAATCAAAACCTAATTAAATACTAAACTAGAAACTATAAACTAACATAGGTATTAAGTATACCTAAAAATAAACTAGTGTGTCGTAAAAGCGTACCCTGGCTCAGCATATGCTGGTTGACTGGCAACCAACGCTGGTCTTCCGCCAGAGTCGTACGGTGATAGGTATACTTACTTGGATATTGGGTACCTACACCTGTCTGTTTCGTAAAACTACGGTTGTTATTTGATTTGTCGTGGTTCTACAGATTCGTAGACTCCCATAGTGAAGGTTTCGACTAATTTACTGAGACACGAAGACCTGGTGCGTTCGACTTTCGCTGCAAAATAAAAGTGTATATACCTCATGGCATGATGTGCAAGCATCTTGTTCCTAGTCCGTGCGTGTGGTGGATAACATAAAATATGGTAAACAAACAGATATTCTGAGAGCCGCTTGTCTAAACAATGAAGTCCAAGCGATAATATAAACTGAAGTTTAGTATTTTTGAGAAAATATAATAAAAGTGAGTTTAGCGAATTTCAATTAATTTATAAGTACTTTTCGCTTTCAAATGAAGTGCTCGCCCTCTTTCGAAACGTACTTAATGAAGTCGGCAGGTAACGAGATGGTGTTTTGAAAATAATTGGGTGCTTTCAAGGTTTGCCTATCTCCCCGACCTCAGCCTTGTTGTTTATCTGGTAATTCATTGTCTTTCACGTATTTACACAGGCAAGTAATGAATATTGATTACGTACAAGGATACCTGAATGGAAAATTGTTAATTACACTGTTCCTGAACCTTCAACGATGTACATGATAAAAGATAACATACACAATATTTTTAATAAAGAAGATTATTAAAACTTTGTAGAAGATAAATAAAATATCTTAAAATATCAATAATCTTAAATAGTACATAAGTTACTTCAGAATGTGAACTAGACAGTGGATACTAATGTGACATTGAATTGAAGTCATGTTCATTCACAGCACGAGCACCAACGCGACTTTACGCCAAACTTTATGCTATAGTACCTAGCAGGTGATGTTATTTCCTTGTATCCAGATAGATTCTTTGAAATGTGTTCTCACATACATCTCTGAAATGTGTTTGCTAGTATCCACACGGTGTCAATCACTCAGATCGGATATCAATCAGAGCTCATTGCATATTGTTGTAAATGTCGCCTTTGAAGTAATGTTTACTTGAATCGCGATATTATAGTTTCTAAAGTGGTTTTGTACCTACAACACCTACCGCCTAGGTAAGTACTTGATAAAGTAGAGACGATATCAATATTATCAAATCGTCTCAGAACTACTACTTACCTACTACAGATAACGGGGTTTCCTCAAAATTCCCTTTGAGTTACCCCCTTGGGGCTTGATTTAGATTTACAATCAAGGAGATTTTACATTTCAGGTCTCAGGGTCAACTGCTTAGAAAAACGAAATATATTCAGAATTTGTCATAACTCTGGTTGGATAACTATGAGAATTGTCGGCGGCTTGACAATTTGTGTGATATTCTCAAGGGAATAAACTAAAATATAAATATTTACGGACACTTAACACAACGCCTTCTAGTCCCAAACTAAGCAAAGCTTGTACGATGGGAACTAGATGGCTGATAGAATACATACATACATTTTAAATTAATGTGGGAATTCATGTGTACTAAGATTTATGGCGACATGTGTGACAAAACGTAACGGCGCGTAGTATCATTCATGACTGCTCACTGTGTAACATCATACTATAGGCAAGTTACAAATCATATGCAAAATCGTTGTGTTATGAGAACTTAGTACTAATAGCATTGACTACCAGTTCTATGCGTGATTTAGGAGCTTTAAAAAAAACAAATACATTTTAAAACATTTATTAGTTTGGTATTCTAGCTGATCTGTAATCTAAGTAGAGTCGCGTGCATCTATGCGATTATAAAACCATTGTCTGAATAACTTTATGAACATTAAGTCTGGCTATTAAGTATAACTCTGTAGTATTTCGACAGTTTACAAAGTGTCGAAATACTACAGAGTTTACAAATTTGTTTTGCTTCAAGCTTACAAATGTCTCGTCTTCACTTTATAACACACATTAACTAACAGTATTTTGATATTAAAAACCAATATTATGTAATTAATCATCACATCGGTAGTATAACACAAACAATTCAGTTGTGAATGATGAAGAGTTCGTGTGTAAATTATATGTATACCTAAATTATCCATATGTGGTCTGGTCAGCGTCTAACAGCGCCTGTAGCATCGTCTCCTGCGGCTGAGGGGTCGGTCACAGGGGGCGCCACCAGCACTCGCTACACTCTGTTCAATACAAAAAAAACACCTATCAAATTGTTCTTATCGAAACGGTTGTTAAATGAGATATCGATCGGCTAGAATAGCCGAAAAATTGGACTTAGGTTAGACTTAAAAATCTCAAAAGAGTCCAAAAACTCGTGGAAGGTTACGAAACTTAGCTAAGCTATTTATTATATCTATACTATTATAAAACTGAGAAAAAGCCAAAAACTAAAAAAAAAGATATGCGAAAACTAAATAGGCAGTTCTACTAAATAAACGATTCTGATTTAAAAATCGAGATTGTCTGTTTGTTTGTTCGCAGATCACGCCTAAATTACTGGACCAATTTCAATGAAACTTATACCATTCGGAAGCCCTTTTCCAGATTGAAACATGAAAGACGTGGATTCTTATATACAGCTTGACCTCTCTAAGCCAAAAGCCGCCTTTGGCACGACGTTCATCGTATGCTGGTTGACAGATATTTTGGTGGAAAGTTTCGCACGCGTACGAAGTCGCGGGTATCAGCTAGTATCATAAATTAACTATATTATGCATACTGCATGGTCCAGGGTCCCGGTTACTTTAGTCTAAAAAAATTACTAAAAGGCAATTGATAAAATCCCTACATTATCATTAGATCCCACGCGGCTATAAAATACATAGAAACTATTAGCACGGCACATAAACAACAATAATTTACGAGGACGCCGCGAGTAAAGTCATTATTCAGCATTAATAGATTGGGTCACGAATTGAACTTGCATGTATCGGCTGCCCTCGACCCTGACTGCCAGTACTGGATCTGATTTATATCCTCGTTAGATAGGTTCGCCTAGACTTGACTTCTGTGACTCTCCTAATTGGATCAAATTCTTTGCAATTTAAATCGCATTCAATTCTAATTTTGTCTGACATTTGTATTAGGAGTGGAAACACAGAGGTAAAAGACCGAGATAAAAAAAGTTAGATCATCACACGAAGAGCTAATAGGAAGGTACTTTATCAAGTAGTATTGTAGAGCTGGAAACTTATCTCTACTAAACGCCACATGCGATAGTTCCTAGGACTATCTAGCGCTACGAAAAGTGAACACAACATGAAAGATACTATCTATCATTATCATCAGCTAACAATTAAAGATGAACACAAAATGATCAAGAATGAACCAAAAGTTCAATCGATTACGATATACCAACTAAAACTTCACGAAATTCCAATATGTGTTGAAGAAACTTTTTATAAATACACGTACAACTATAACAATAAGGGGTGAAGACCTTCCGAAGGTTCTATCGGCTATGCATAGTAAAGTAAAGGTGGTGGTACGAGTAGGTGGCATTGCGGTGGGTATCGATTAACCCCGGCCCGGCCCTGCAGGCGCTCATCTGACAGCTGACGACATGATGGTGATGCCACTAACATTTATTATATTTATATTTATTAATATTTTATATATAGCTTGTAGATCTCAGGACAATAGAACGACAGACGCAATTTTGAACGGCTCTTTAGCCACAGGAAGACCTAAGCAAGAGGCTTCATCTATAGTTGAATTGTATCACAAATACTATGCAGAAACTTTTAGCAGCGGATCATAATGAATGCGATACATTTTGCTAAAAATAAGCGATAGGCAGGCGCCTGCCACGATAATGGATGAAGCAATAAATTCAAATTATTTTATATATCAGATGTAGCTTATATTCAGATCCGAGACGGGTTTAAAATAGCCGCACTATTTGTGTTTTACGATATATCTCTATACTCAGGCACTGACATTTATTCAGGTCGTAATGACCTCACGGCCAACCTTTTATATTTCGGCTTTTAATATTGTCAGTGAAAGGGTTATAAAACTTTTTAATGCGAGTTTTTGATTTACAATCTGGTTTGTCATTCCAATATAGTTATTATTAGCGTAACACTGTCACGGCACGCAGAATGTATACTCGCGTTATTTACTCAACTTATATTTGTATCGGCTACTGTAATATCTAGTGTAGTGCCTGCCCATCGATGTACGGTGCCCCCAAAGCCCACATTTTGCAGTTGGTATGCCACACTCGACAGGTTGTAGGCTACTATGTTGCTAGAGCACAAACTGGTTTCAAGATGTTTTCCTTTGATTTATAGGGCACGTACCTGCCATTTCTAATACTTGGACGGCACAAATCGCCATTGCATTCGAGCAAAGTTGAAAAGATTTAAGATAAAAGAATTAATAAAAGATTTGATACATCACTATAGAACAAGGCATTGCTTTGTAAGCAGCAACACGCTATGCAGAGATTGACAATTAATCCTTACTAATATAATAAATGCGAAAGTAACTCTGTCTGTCTGTCTATCTCGCTTTCACGCCAAATCTACTGAACCGATTTGAATGAAATTTGCTACACAGATATTCTAGAGCCTGACATAGGCTACTTTTTAATGCGAAAAAAGGTTTGTAAGAGGTTGAAAGGGGGGGTGAAAAGTTGTATGAAAGTAATTAAAAATGCTACCCAAAAGACACTTTTCCACGCGAAGTCGCGGGCACACCTAGTCTACAATAAATGTAAGCAAGAATAAATCTGCCAATTTCAATCGTATCGTAACGGTAGCGTATTCAAGTTACATTTCGCGGTGACGTTGCAGCGGTTAGCAATCAAGCTGTCGTTGAAGCGCAGTGTAACTCGAATACGGTTAGGTATAGTTATCGCCAAGGGCCGAGGTAGATGTGCTTACCAGAATGGTGCGTTCTCGTGCCTGGTAGCCGACGCCGCAGGACACGGAGCACTTGCTCCACTCGCTCCATGCACTGTACTGGCAGTCGCCGGACCCGCTCACTGCTGCACCTATTTAACAAATAGTTCACGTATAATGCGTGAAAGTAAGTAATGTTGGAATCTGGTCTAGATCAATCCAGCTTGTCTCCATTTCTCTTCTTTCTGCCCTTATTCCAGGTGGGGTCGGCACATGTTCTTTTTTTCATTCCCCCCTATCATCCGTAATCGTGTTCACTCCTCCCCTATACATTTTATACAAAATCTATTCATATTTTTTTTTCCAGCCTGTGAAACACATTAGTAACCCGTAACAAACGACTATTGAACTGCATCCTTCTAGTTATGCACAGTTATACTTGATTCAATCTAACCACAGGCTTTTTTATCGAAAGAGCCGATTTCGTGTGACTGACGGAACTATTAAACAAATTCTTGCAATCAAGAGTAACGTACAATTGTTTATACAAACGACCGTGTTTGTTCGGTGTGTGTGTGTCATGGCCGCGGCCGCTCAGCTCAGATTCAAAGGGATCTAGACTCGACGCAGACAAGTCAGATGGACATGCTAGTGCTCTAATTTACATTACACTCTTATCGGATTTACATAGTAAATACATCGGTTGTACAGCTGATTACTTTGAAAAATACAGTACCTGCCTATTTCACCATCTCATAGCTACGCTATCCGGCAAACATAAATATCTACGTCTCTACTTGTCAAAAAGTAAGTTGTGTAGGTAACATGAGGCAACATGCTCACTGGAGTGAGCATGTGTGTGGGTGGATCCACACACATATCATTGTCTTTATCATTGAAAACTAATCATAAAACAATAAGTCTAGATTTTAGCTATGTACTACGAGCTTTAGCCACAAATGTCTTGATTCTATCAACAAAGTACTGTAGGTACCTACAAAAACCCTTTCCTTTTCATAGTAAATCCACGTGGTATGTAAGACTTACCATTGATGGTGTTAGGCAGCGGCACGTTGGATGTATCACTGAGTCCGGGATTATTGGAGCTCACTGCTGGAGGCGCCACTCCACCTGACACAATACAAATACTTATTAATGTACGGCCTTACTGACCAGTACTCATATTCTGCGGTATCAATTCTTATCTCAGATAGCTATCAAATCGAGATTATACCTAAGACCTAGGCTGGAATACTCAAAAGTCATTCAAATTTGAGCACCACTTAAAATTGCTCTGCCTCTGTTTGACATTACTCATTTTTAAGAGATGGCAATAATTTAAGCGGAACTTAAATTGAGTGGGGTTTGAGTGGCGTTTGAGTATTCGACCACTACTCAGATTCCTGACAATTTATCCACGACAGCTCCCACTAGCCAACGAGATGAGAGATCTTCTGATAAGTTTAATCTACCGTGGTACAGAACAAGTAGGTAAGGGTAGGTCTGGTAAGATCGGCGTAATATTAAGTCCGGATAAATCACGTAACTAAGCAATCATCATATAAAAATATCGCAAAATTGCTTAGCATCCGGACTTACAACTATGCCGATCTTACCAGAAGGCACTATACCTATATCATCTCAGTACAATGCAGTGTCTGTATCTACTACGCAATACTATTGTAACTTGATCACTGAGCACTAAAAATAAAATGTTTTTTTGCAATACAAAAAACTAGGAACAGAACATTCAAATGTTTATTGCATTATAAAAGTCAAACGAAGTGGTCTATGAAAAGCAATCATCAGAAAAGCAACGCGTAATGCAACGCTCGGATTAGCATCTGCAACTAACGTTTCGAGCCAGCGATAATTGAAAGCTAAAACTGGGCTTTTGATGTTTTACGAGCGTATCAATTCCATCTACGTAGTAGCTACAATGGATAAACCACTTACTGCTTACGGGAATGGAAAAAGACCACCAAAGTAAGAACTCAGATCCAAGAACTCGATTAATTATGGGTTCAACACATTTTAAAAGAAAACTAGAGATGTAATGTCTGTTTATAATGTACATTGACATCAGTACACACATACAAACTGAGGCGGAAGGAAGTACTTCATTCACGACTGTAAATAACCCGGCACTTGGAGAGCTACCAACGTTCGCCCTTCTGTTCGTTGTGCTTTATGAATAAATTGATGGCTCTATATTTTCAGTTTCTTTAGATACAACTTAACATCCTAGTTATGAATCGAGCGGGATTCAAACCGGCGACCTCCCCTTCATGACTTTTGGGACGCTTTCTGATTTTCCTAGTACAGAAAAACTTTTTTTTAAAATAAAGTATTCGTTAGCGTTCCCAGTTCGTAGCCGTCCCGTTACAATATGGATTGACCTCTCGAGGTGATTTGCATGTACGTTTTGACGTGTTGTCCGGATGACATCACACGATGACGTCACACAGTTCATTGTTGTGATTGCCTACACGAGCGGCTCAGCTCACTCGCTGACGTCTCAAGTGAGCTGATTATAGGACTGCTGGGGATTCATCACCACAATGTCAACAGTTTCATTGACATGCTGATATGTGCTTACTGGTTTAGTCGTGTTTTTACTTTATCCATAGCACATCTATAGGTTACTAGCCGTCGCCAGCGGCGTTGCTCGCGTTCTAGACCCTTTAGAGTGTGACTTTTCAAAGTTCCTTTCTTAGTGCACCACTACATTATATAAGGGTAGTAAACCTCCAAATTTCATATCTCTAGGACTTATAGTTTAGGTTGTGCGTTGATTATCAGTCAGTTTGTAAAGAGTTTTATATATTTAGAAGACATATCTATATCTATCTATAGTAGGTGCCAAATAACACCACAATACAGGTCATTCACCCAACTTCAAAACGATGTCGCAAAATTCAATTTATGAATGGCTAATTCTGTCGATTTCCATACAAACCTGTCGCTAAGACGGTAATCGCTCGAATCTCGCAGTACTGTTTCTTTACCATTCATAACAATTTATGTATTGCCAAATTCAATAATTTGGCGACATCGTTTTGAAGGTGGGTGAATGACCTGTATTGCGGTGTTATTTGGCACCTACTATAATGCGTCAATTTTATTCACAAAGAAAATTACAACTAATACAGTATTTAATATAAAATATTCACAATATTTACAAAATACACATGAAACAGTTGAGCTATCTACAAACCGTTGCACACGATTTATAGATAGCTCAACTGGTCCAAATCAGTACCAATCGGAAGCGTGCCCAAGACACTGGCATATCTAATTACCTAGTTAAGTAGCTATAGTAGGTATCGCGTCTTTCCTGGCAGTGTTTTATTTTAGCTTAGGTGTCAGTCAGTAGAGAATTGAAATTTTATTAAACTTATAAAAATAGGATGATTGATAACAAAGGGAGTAGATTATGTTTTATAGGGCTGGCGGCTGGCCAGGGTCGGCACTGGCGTGATTCCAGCTTCCAGGTGAACAACTCTCTTAATATTCCACGATTTTCGCATACATGCGTACGACTTGTAATGATGACTAATGAAGTTAGAATAAAACATATATTCAACAATATAAGAACTTCGTTTTGTAAAAGTATCTGTTTATGTTCTAAGATGACCTGACCTCAGTAAACCAAGTCATTTATTACTTCTTATGGCCTATTCTTTAGTAAGTAAACTATTTATCAGTAAATTATAATCAGTCGGTAAGGTATCTAAGGCAAATGAGCTCATTTATTATTTCGCTTCCAAAGTTTTGAACATATTATTACGGTTTGTAAATAATTACTAGTTAATACTCTCGTCACCACTCGTATACTGTGACGAAGACTATGCCTATCACCTGACCACTACGGTATTAACATTTTTAAATTTACTTACAATTATTTTTCCCTATAATTCATACAATGACAGAGAAATAAAAACACCCAACCTGATATTACAATAATGGTAGCTACTTGGTCATTATTTCTATGTTCTATCGTTGATTTAATAGTAATAATATCATCATTCCCCTGCCCTTATCCCACGCTAGGTGGGGTCGGCACAACATGTTTTCTTCTTCCACTCACTCCTATCGTTCGTCAACTCTGAATCTACTCCTCTCACATTCATATCTTCTTTCACACAATCTAACCACTTCTTCTTCGGTCTTCCTCTACTTGCATACCCAGCCACACTCATGTTCATAACTCTTTTCGTAATATGACTTTCATCCCTCCTCATTACGTGTCCATACCATGCTAATCTACCACTCCTCACCTTTTCAATAATAGTAATAATATGTTCTATCGTTAATTTAATAGAAATAATCCCCAAACCGATATTCATTCTAATATCATGAATAATATATGTATTTTGTTAGAACTTTTTTCTATACTTTCAATGTTCGCGTGCTCGACTGATACAAACTGCTTTATTGTATCACGATCTACATTATAACTGGACCCTTGTACTTGCTACGACTATTTCACTTTTACATAAGAAAAATGTTTCGAATAACCTAATATAACTCAGTACGACCTGATTTGAGGGGTGCACAGTATCATTGGTCTCTGACGTCACGTAGAAAGGGGTCTAGTTTGGTGTATGACGTCATTTGTCGTCAGATACAAAATGGCGATATCTTTGTGAGCGGCTCTATCAATTTTGTAGTTGTGTGGTTCGATGGGTTTGTCACGTGTAAGTTTGTAAAACCTTGATGTTTTAAAGCTGCTATGTCGTTAAAATGATCGATGCCGAGTCTAGGCTCTCCTGACTCAGGTAATAAAGTATTCCATTTTCATTAGCCACCCCGTTAAATTGCCGGCATAGATTATAACTTAATTGTTCTTTAGATACTCGCTTTCAGAGTGTTAAAATGTAGCAATATGTGCATGATACTCCACACAATCTTGACATGACGTTGACATATCTATCGGTCGGGCTGTCATAATTTGTAATTAGCGACTCACGCTTGACCTTCTTTCTCTTTGCCCCCGGTATGCCCTACGATATGGTTGTGTTGTATGTATCATTTTATATTATTCCAACTATAGAACTAAATGTATAGATTAGGATTGTATTGTGTCCATTTATTATATTCTCTAATAAATTGGAGCAAACAGAACTCAATAAGTTTTTCTTCTCATCACCAAGCTGATAGTAACCTATGTGCACCGGACACGTGCTGTGGATTCCCACGCAGCGCATTCGATCCTCTGGACTTCTCAACAGGTTCTGTGGCCCAGTGATATTCTGTGATAAAATATCTGAAGAAACGGCCGTGTCAAATTTTCACATTTTGATAGTGCACATTGTGCACGTGTGCACACGATGGAAGAAAGGTTATCTGGTGGAGTTGTAGAGCCTGGCACCGGCGTTGCAATGTCCTCGCATGGCGCAGGCATACAAATTGAAAAACTGGAAGGTGTTTCGAATTACAATTCCTGGAAGTTTCAAATGAAAATGCTTCTTACATTGGAGGGTCTATGGAATAATGTGAGTGGAGACGGCGGCGACGCATCGCGAGACCAGAAAGCTCTGGCGCGCATATGCCTTAGTGTGAAGGCTGCGTGTCATCAACACGTGCGGCACTGTACTAAAGCCAAGGAAGCTTGGGACAAGCTGGCAAAAACTTTTGAGGATAAAGGCCTTTATAGGCGTGTGCTCTTGCTGAGAAAGCTGCATCACTCCGATTACAATCAGTTTGGCTCAATGACTGATTATATAGATGGCATAATGACACTTGTCCAACAATTAGCTGACATCGGCAAAGTGATTGAAGATGCAGAAGTTGCAGAGCTGTTACTCAGTGGCTTACCCAAAGAGTTTGACGCTTTGGTCTCCAACCTGGAGACAGCGTGCATAACCAACAGTTTGTCAAGTGAACTGGTGCGGTCCAGGTTGATACAAGAAGAGTATCGGAAGAACCACTTCTCAGAAGGCGTGGATGCTGCTTTTGTGACAAAGAATAAAACAAACAAGAGTAAAATTATTTGTCACTATTGTAAGAAAAGCGGTCACATCAAATCAAAATGCTTCAAACTGAAGAAGGACATGCAGAAGCCAGAAGAGAAATCGTTGGTGGCTACCGCATTTGTAGCTGAATCACAGGACGGCTGGTTGATTGACTCTGGGTGTAGTGCGCACATATGTAATAATAAAAGTTTATTTACAGAGCTAACGGACTGTAACAATGTTATAAGTATAGCGAATGATGAGAAGTTGGAATGTTTGGGTAAAGGCACAATCACTGTTAAAACTGAAAAAGTGGTAAGGAATATTACAAATGTTTTGTATGTACCTAAACTGTCTCATAATTTGTTGTCGGTCAGCTGTCTCACTCAGAAGGGCTTTAATGTTTTATTTAATGGCGGGGGCTGTTTCATTTATGATAAGAGCAGTAAAAATTCTGGCAACCCAATATTTTGTGCTTTCAAAGATAATGGTCTTTATAGGGTTAATTTTGGGGTGTGTCAATCAAGTAGGTATTCGCAATTAGTGCATTCTTCTCTCCTGTGTAATAGGCAGGAGGCCCGGAGTGCAAAGGTTACTGCTAATATGCCTATTGATTTATGGCACAAAAGGCTTGGTCACCTTGGTATACAGGGTATGTGTACATTAAAGAATGGAAATGCAACTGGTGTTCTGTTTCAGACTGACAATGAGCAGGTTTTGAAGGAATGTGTGCCATGTTTGGAGGGAAAGATGGCTGCCAAGCAGTTTCCGGTTGGAGAGGCAAGGCGAGCTACCCAGTCCCTCGAGTTGATCCATTCTGATGTGTGTGGGCCGTTGCCTGATAGCAGCTTGGGTGGTGCGAAGTACCTTGTTACGTTTACGGATGACTACACCAGGAAGACTTTCGGATATCTGATGAAGCACAAATCGGAGGTAATGTCTCATTTTGTTAATTTTAAAAGACTTGTAGAGAAACAAGTAGGGTTGCCAATTAAGATTCTAAGGTCAGACGGAGGTGGTGAATACTGTAATAATAGTTTTTACAAGTTTTTGCAACAGCATGGAATCATTCACCAAAAGTCCATACCATATTGTCAGAGCCAGAATGGCGTAAGTGAGCGCCTTAACAGGACGCTTATGGAGAAGGCCAGATGTATGCTGCAGGGTGCTGGTCTCTGTGGGCGCTATTGGGGAGAGGCGGTCATGACCGCTATCTATCTTAAGAATCGGTCCCCTACTGCTGCTCTTTCAGGACGTACACCGGAGGAGGTTTGGACCGGATCTAAACCAGATCTTAGTCACCTTCACGTATTTGGTTGCATTGCATACTCTTTAGTGCCTGAGCAGAAACGCCGTAAGTTAGACCCTAAAAGTAAAAGGTTTTTATTTGTTGGGTATTCTGAAACTTCAAAGGGCTATAGGTTATTGGACCCGTCTGCACCCAAGAATGTTGTGTTGTCTAGAAATGTTGTTTTTATTGAAAATAAGTTTTATAATAATTTTAATGACATTGACAATAATGATAATGATTTTATTTATTTTGAATTGACTAATACCATGGATAATCTGAATTCAAATAATATTTATACACCGAATTCTAGTAATAATGATAGTAATTTGCTGAATTCTAGTGAAAATATATGTGATAATAATGATAATATGAATTCAATTAATGATAATGTTATAAGCACTAGTCAAAATGTTAGTCAATTAGGATGTGATCAGTCTGTGTCGGACGATACTACAGGAGATGTAATGGTTTTTTCAGACGGTGAGTACTGCACAGGCAGCGAGGACGACGGTGTCCCTGCCGAGTCGCCAGCGCGCGACGTCCGTCACGGGTGCGTGACGCCAGCGCGCGACGTCCGCCACGGGTGCGTGACACCAGCGCGCGATGGGCCGGCTGAGGGCGGAGGTGGTGCATCACCCCCGGTATCCGCTAGTCGACGTCCTGTGCGTAGTACTAGATCCAGGTTACCGGTAAAGTACAATGATTACGAAACCGACTTCTCTTTGATTGCACAAGATTTTCCACTTGCTGAACCTCAATCCTTTGAGGAAGCTGTAAGTTGTCCTGATAGTCATGAATGGCGGGCCGCTATGCGATGTGAATATGATTCTCTTATTTCTAACAATGTATGGAAATTAGTTGATAGGCCGCCTAATGAAAATGTAGTAAAATGTAAATGGGTGTATAAGAAAAAGTATGACGCTAATGGTAATTTTGAAAAGTATAAAGCTAGATTAGTTGCTAGGGGTTTTACTCAAATAAGAGGCGTAGATTACAATGACACTTTTTCCCCTGTTGTGCGTCATAGTACATTAAGAATATTGTTCTCATTAGCTAATGAATTGAATTTAAATATTGACCATGTTGATGTTACAACTGCATTTCTTAATGGTGAACTTCAGGAAACCATTTTTATGGAACAGCCACCTGGCTTTGGTAATGATGATTGTAAAAGTAAAGTTTGTTTATTGTTAAAAGGTATCTATGGCCTTAAGCAAGCTAGTAGAAATTGGAATGCTAAAGTTCATCATTTGTTATCTAATAATGGCTATAAGCAAAGTAAGTGTGAACCTTGTGTGTATATAAAGCGTTCTGAGAGAGACATAACTATAATTGCTTTATATGTTGATGACTTTTATATATTTTACAGTACTAAATGTAATGAGTTGTTGCCTTTGCTTGAAGCTAATTTCAATATTCGAAATTTGGGTAATTTAAAAAACTGTTTGGGCATGAATATTGAAAGAGATCGAGCAAATGGAATAATGAAAGTAAGTCAATCTGAATACATAAAAAGATTGTTGCAACGCTTCGGTATGGAAAACTGTAAAGTAGTAAAAACGCCTATGCCTACCAACTGTAAATTAGTTAAGGGTGAAACTAGTTTATGTGATGATCAGTATAACTATAGGCAGCTGATGGGATGTCTTATGTATTTATCTGTATGTACTAGGCCTGACATCTCATTCGCTTGTAGTCAATTAAGCCAGTTTAACAACTGTTTTGATGTAACACATTGGCAGGCAGCTAAGAGGGTTTTGCGATATTTAGCAGGTACAATTAATTTTTCTTTATATTTTCATAAAGGAGGTCAATTGAATTTGACTGCTTTTGCAGACGCTGACTGGGCTAATGACCCCAATGATAGAAGGTCCTATACTGGGTTTGTTGTAAAACTAGGAAATAATGTGATTAACTGGGAATCTCGTAAACAACGTTGTGTAGCACTTTCTAGTACTGAAGCAGAGTATTTAGCAATAACAGATGTATGTAAAGATATTTGTTTTATAAGAAGTTTTCTGTCTGAAATCATACCGAAATTGTATAAAGTGACAATATTTAATGATAACCAGTCTGCCCAAAAATTATTACTGATTAAAGAATATTGTCATAAACGCACTAAGCACATAGATATAAGATATCATTTTGTAAAAGACTTGGTTCAAAATGATTATGTAAAAGTGAAATACCTACAGACAGACAATATGGTAGCAGATGTTCTTACTAAACCTTTGTGTGTTGTGAAACATAACAAATTTGTAAACGATATGAATGTAAGAATTTGATAATGTGGTAGGTATTTATAATTAATAGTACTGTAGTAGGTGTTTATGTGGTAGGTATCTCAATAAATTGTTACTGACTGAGATATCATATTGTAAAGATTGTTGTGTTGTTTTGTATTAATGACATGATGATTGTGTGGATTAAGGGGTAGTGTTAAAATGTAGCAATATGTGCATGATACTCCACACAATCTTGACATGACGTTGACATATCTATCGGTCGGGCTGTCATAATTTGTAATTAGCGACTCACGCTTGACCTTCTTTCTCTTTGCCCCCGGTATGCCCTACGATATGGTTGTGTTGTATGTATCATTTTATATTATTCCAACTATAGAACTAAATGTATAGATTAGGATTGTATTGTGTCCATTTATTATATTCTCTAATAAATTGGAGCAAACAGAACTCAATAAGTTTTTCTTCTCATCACCAAGCTGATAGTAACCTATGTGCACCGGACACGTGCTGTGGATTCCCACGCAGCGCATTCGATCCTCTGGACTTCTCAACACAGAGTGCCTCCACCAACGACATTTTTATACAATGGATTTTGCTATGGCGGTCTGAAAAGGGAACGGAAAAATTGTGCTCAGACGAAGGTGAGAGCACATTTTTCAGTTATACATTACTGTTCATCGAACACTTTGAAGGGCTAGAGTATAAAATTCAAGCTCTAGTGACAAGCGTAAAACGTCATATATCAAAATGGCCCCATTTTGGCGTTTTTTCTAATGGAATGGTGACTCTATGGTAGCTCAATGGCCTCCACAGATTGCGTGAGAGTTGCTATCACTTTCCTAAAATTAATTTCAATATCGTACCTAAGTACATACGGAAAACACGAGTGTGTTTGAAGAATAATCAATTTTACAACGTTGATTATTGTTTACCTGAACAAATCACATGGTGTATTTTCGACCGATGTAGAGTACTCATTACCCTATTCCTAAAGGCGAAAGCCAGAAAGCTACTTGCTATTTGCACACAGTAGCGAGTTGATTTTATATGTGGTTTTTTTCTTAAAGCCGCGTTTACACGATCAGAATCTGAGGATTCCGATGTCTACTCGGATGCTACTCGTATCGTGTAAACACCCACTCGAGTGCGGATGCCGGAATGTGTTTAAACTATACGAGTAGACATCAGATCCCCGAGTCTGTGCATTTGTTTTGACTTTCGACTCGATTATAGCACACGCCAACGCATTCGCAAAGCGAGAAATTTTGTTGGGGATTGCACAATTCCAAAATCTTCCGCTAGAGGCGCTTATCCGAGTTTCATACAAAATTTCTCGCTGTCAACGCGACGATCTCTTCTACACAGTTCTACAACACACGTTTCTTATTTGTAGAATAAATGCCAGATTTCCACGCCTATAGTTTTTTCAGTCAGTTCATCCCCTGCATGTCGTTCATACTAACCTGTATTGGCAGCCAGGATGACCTTACAGGTATTCATACAGTCCTCCTGGGTAAGGAAGTTGTTGCTGGTACCGCGACAGCCGCCGTAGTTGAATGGAACACACATTCCCTTCTCCGCGACGAATGTCCAGCGCTGGTACAGACCACGACACGGACCTTGCTCTGCCGGCTCCATACAAATACCTGGTACATACATACAATACAGTACAATGGTATGGATTCGTTTGTTGCATTTTTGTAAATCCTGCAGAATCCTACTAATATTATAAACGCGAAAGTTTGTGAGGATGTATGTTTGTTCCTCCTTCACGCGAAAACTACTGATCCGATTTGGATGAAACTTGGAATATATATTGTCCGTGACCTGAATTAACACATTGGTTACTTTTATCCCGGAAAATCAACGGGATCCAACGGGACGCGAACGAAGTTGCGGGCGGAAGATAGTTTTAAATAAGTTGTAGGAAAGTCAGAAACAGCTGAGTCAATCTTTTATTAAATAAATAATAAATAAATATTCACGGACACTTAACACAACGCCTTCTAGTCCCAAACTAAGCAAAGCTTGTACGATGGAAACAAGATGGCTGATAGAATACATACATTTTTTTTGTAAATACATACTTATGATACATAGAAACACCCAGACACAGAACAAACATCTATGTTTACAACACACAAATGTTTGTTCTCAGTGGGGATCGAACCCACGACCCACAGCACGGAAGGCAGAGCTACTACCGACTGAGCCATGACGCCTGTCAATATTGCACTTGTATATCGGCAACACCTGTTTTTTTGTTTCTTTGAAGAAAACACATTAATCGTTTATTTGTTTTGTAGTGCATGTGGTTTCGTTGCAAATAGACTAACAAAAACTCGAGGGAAAATCAATTAGGATGAGCCAATTCACACGTCGAATTTAATAATTTCATTAGATTGACACGTTTCCTAGCATACGTTTACGTATAGACACTCAAAATCATCAATCGAAAAGCTTTACAACAAAAACTCAACAATCTCTTGATGTTGCAATAACATATTGTTTACATTTGAGTTGTTTATACAGGTTCGTATTTGCGAGATGCACATGCACAAGGCGTGCAGAGGGCATTACTTATATTCCAGGGTCAGATTTAGGAATATTTTAAAAGGTAAGGTGTATCACAGAAGGTGTAGCTAGTTTAATTTTGTGTGCAAACTATATAAGAATTAATAAATAAATAAATATTCATGGATATTTAACACAACCTGACGCCCTAGGATTAAAAAATATACGTGATATGTGACTCTTATTAAATGATATGTGATATGCAATATTTTTTATCGTTTGAGAACTTTCTTACTTGCTGTCCACTCCGTTTTTCATAAATAAACGAACACGGCATTTTGTATACACACGGAAAACTAATCAGTTTTGTCATAGAATCTGCCTCACCCCCTAAACCCCTACCCCCTGTCAGGACCCTGGAGCCATAATCCTCACAATAACATGAGTTGATTAGTGCCGCGTTTAGCACTTGTAGTACACAATGCGTGGCCTCGTTAAATTACTGCACAAATGGCGATATTAGCTTACAATGTGCTGCCGTTGACTAGGATAGATAAGGAATTATTAGTTTTATAATGTTTGGAGCACGAATATTTTCTTTAACATTCAATAGGAGAAACATTAGCGTAAACAATTTGAAATAAGGTGCATTGGGGTAATTGCGAAAATGGGTATATTCCGAAAATCAATAAAATCTAGTAACATAATGCGATATTTTCCTGTTGGCAACATTGGTCTAGACGCCATCTTGATTGGCATCGCCGTGACAGTCCTATACATCCTCGTGCCAAAAAGAAAATATCGCATTATGTTACTAGATTTTATGGATTTTCGGAATATACCCATTTTCGCAATAACACCAATGCACCTTAATCATAAGCTCACGACTGATTCACAATGGATAGCTTGGTACTAATTGTCTAATGAAATGTTATTTGCGAGTTGAGGTAATCAAAACGGGATATGAGATTTATATTTTGATGTGTTATTGTGTAAATAGTTACGTTTAGCGGTGAGCATGTCGAGCGAGCAGTCCTGCCGCTCGCTGCAAGGTCGCTGCTGCATCAGCTCCGTCCTGCCGGAGCAATCCTGCTGCCTCTCGGCAGGCACCAGCAGGAGACGAGTACGGAACCTGCAACATACACACAATTATAACATTCAACATTACCACTGACCGTGGAAATATAATAAATGGACCCCTAAGGAGATTTCTGGAACTTTTCTCCAATTTTCCCCTGCCGGCAGTCGCCATGGTAGCTAAGGGGATTTTTGGACAAAGTTCCAGAAATCCCCCACGCAGGGGATTTAGTCAGGGGAAAATTGGAATGAGGCAATAATTACCTATATAAACCTTATTTCGGGCAACTTAAGAAAGGTACAAGATGTAAAAGCTTATTCTAAGACCCATATCAATATGCGTCCATCGTTCTAAGAGATAAAGGTGTCTTGTATGCGTGTGATTGTAAAGGCACCCATAGGTACCCGTCGACAGGCGTCATGGCTCAGTCGGTAGTAGCTCTGCCTTCCGTGCTGTGGGTAGTGGGTTCGATCCCCACCGAGAACAAACATTTGTGTGGCAAACATAGATGTTTGTTCTGTGTCTGGGTGTTTCTATGTATAATAAGTATGTATTTACAAAAAAAAAATGTATGTATGTATTCTATCAGCCATCTAGTTTCCATCGTACAAGCTTTGCTTAGTTTGGGACTAGAAGGCGTTGTGTTAAGTGTCCGTGAATATTTATTTATTATTTATTTTAACTGGAACTTAGCACTGCAAGGTGTTTGACAGAAAGGTAACATAGTAGGTTACTAGATGGCGCTGTACAGTAAATAGCGATGTTTTACCTGACGCCGCGGCCGCACGACGCCGAGCACGGCGACCACCCCGCCCACTCGGTGGTGGGGCATGCGGGGTCACCCATCCCACTGGCCACATCCTCATCGGTGCATTGCGGCTCCATGCACTTGCGACTCTCCTCTGCACATACAACCACATGTCAACAACTCTGTTCAAAAGTGTACCGAAGCAACACGATATCGATAATAGGAACAACATTTAATGATACGAAGATGTGCGGGTAAAACCGTGACACCAGTGTGCGCTGATTTGTATGGAGACACTGAGCGGATTCTTTGAGAAGCTTACTCTACTCCAAACTCTTACGCGCATGCCAAGCTTCTCAAAGAATCAGCGCACACTGTGTGCTGGGCGTCACACGTTTTACACCAGATTTACACCAAAACTACCAAAACCTATACATAAAACACATTTTGCGATACCCGAAATGGGTCAATAAGTTTAAAAGTGCCTCATACCTCAAGCTAAGACCAATTTGTAAACACTTATTATGCAAATAAACGTATCTTGGATCTTGTAAACTCGTGCTAGATCCTCTGGTATTCATAAAACCCTTGATGTTCTACGAGGTCGCCGAGATGACAGTCGGCACTAGTGTCTACAGACTAGTGGTACATACCGGTGTGTACAGTGGGACACTTCTTGTTCCCCATGTGGTTGTTGAAGTGTCGTCGTCGCACGCTGACGCCTATGCCGCACGTGACGCTGCACTCGCTCCACGCGCCCCACTCCGAGGTACCACACACGCCGGTAGGGTACAGACTAGTGGTACATACCGGTGTGTACAGTGGGACACTTCTTGTTCCCCATGTGGTTGTTGAAGTGTCGTCGTCGCACGCTGACGCCTATGCCGCACGTGACGCTGCACTCGCTCCACGCGCCCCACTCCGAGGTACCACACACGCCGGTAGGGTACAGACTAGTGGTACATACCGGTGTGTACAGTGGGACACTTCTTGTTCCCCATGTGGTTGTTGAAGTGTCGTCGTCGCACGCTGACGCCTATGCCGCACGTGACGCTGCACTCGCTCCACGCGCCCCACTCCGAGGTACCACACACGCCGGTAGGGTACAGACTAGTGGTACATACCGGTGTGTACAGTGGGACACTTCTTGTTCCCCATGTGGTTGTTGAAGTGTCGTCGTCGCACGCTGACGCCTATGCCGCACGTGACGCTGCACTCGCTCCACGCGCCCCACTCCGAGGTACCACACACGCCGGTAGGGTACAGACTAGTGGTACATACCGGTGTGTACAGTGGGACACTTCTTGTTCCCCATGTGGTTGTTGAAGTGTCGTCGTCGCACGCTGACGCCTATGCCGCACGTGACGCTGCACTCGCTCCACGCGCCCCACTCCGAGGTACCACACACGCCGGTAGGGTACAGACTAGTGGTACATACCGGTGTGTACAGTGGGACACTTCTTGTTCCCCATGTGGTTGTTGAAGTGTCGTCGTCGCACGCTGACGCCTATGCCGCACGTGACGCTGCACTCGCTCCACGCGCCCCACTCCGAGGTACCACACACGCCGGTAGGGTCCGATAACGGCACGTCCAATGACACGTCAGGCGTGTTGTCACCTCTGCCAAGTAATACAACTGTTAGCAATCCTTCGATGACACTGTACCGTACGGTTAGTTATTTTATTAAATTTTTTGAAGTGAAAACTTCTTTAGCACCGTTGTGATTTGAAATTCGATGAAACGAAAACAGTGATAGATTACAGATGAGTTACTAGTTACTATAAAACGAAAAAGCGCAAACAAAAAGAGACAGCCGTAATTTCAACCATCGCAGCAGAGCTACTGTTGGCCGAACAGTGATCCGTTGGTGCGGTCAGACCGACAACGGGAGCAAGTTCAAACCCAATGCGACATTATAAACTTCTTGCAACTTTTTACTTTTTATTTTGAAGTGAAAACTTAGTACTGCATATTGGTTAAGTATTTTTTGAAGGTTTCACTGTGAATTAAACACGTTTTTTCTTATTCTATTGGAAAACTAACAAAAGTTACACAAGAAAAACAAAAATAACAAGACAATGGACTTATTCAATTAAAGGTTGCCACAGCATGCGCAAAAATATCGCCTCAACTAGAGGAAATGAATCCTACTTATCCAACGGGAAGCTAACTCTTCAGAAACGCCTAGAAGATTTCGCATAGCAAATTGCACTGCTAATCCTGCTCAGACGAAGTCGCGGGCACCGACCAGTACTTAATGAAAGTACTACGGCTACTCTCGCGCCCATGCAATAAGATGTAATTTACGTGACACAGCGCTTTCATATTGAAGAATTGATCTCGTTCTATCGCGTAATTCTCATTCTTTCTCGGCATGGGCTCAGGCATACCGCCCGGCGGGGCCCTTCGTTGCACTTGCAAGTACTTGTAGATGTGTGACAGAGTTAGTTATACAAGGTACTCACTCGCACTCGGGCACTGCTGCGACGCACATCTCCTTGGAGACGAGCTGTCGGTCGCAGGAGAACATCTGCGCCTTCTGCGGCATGCGGTACTGCCGCGTGCGCATGCGCAGGCCCTTGCCGCAACTCACTGAACACTCCGAGAATGCACTCCACTCCGTCACGCCGCACTCCGCTGTACAACATAACAACACGTCAACTACTCACATAATAGTGCTGTGGGTCGTGGGTTCGATCCCCACCGAGAACAAACATTTGTGTGTTGTAAATATGTAATTACAAAAAAAAGTATGTTATTAGTTTATTATAAGTATGTAATTACAAAAAAAAAGGTATATTTGTATTCTATCAGCCATCTAGTTCCCATAGTACAAGCTTTGCTTAGTTTGGGACTACGTGAATATTTATTTATTATTTATTTAACACGTCAACTAGTCACATAATCATAGCATATACTGGTAATAGAAGAGTTTTTTGTAAGAAAACATTGTCCGAAGACGTACTAGATCGTCCAGTTTAAAACTGCACTAAACGCGATGCGGTTTTAGACTAAACGGTCTTCAGTAGAGCTCTTAGAAAATGTATTTCTGCGGCTTTTTTTTATATATACTCACGCCTGTCAGCAGTCTGCGTGTTCTCCTGCTCGTCGGTAACCTGCGCCAGCAGCACCTCCTCGTCACACGTCCGTGAGATGAGCCGGTCCCGCGTGAGGTGCAGCCGAGCCATGGGAGGCACCTCCTCCGTGCCAGGGTTGTAGAAAGGAGCCCGAGGGTCCTCCGGGTACATGGGAGTGATGCGGTACATGCGCTCGCGAGGAATCGTCTCCGCGTTCGGGGACTGCACACAGTTACTGATTAAGAAACTATCTTCGTCCAGTGTTATTTTAATGATTTTGCTCACCGGACTGACAAGTGATTAAGTTAGGCCGGGTTCCCACTACGACGGACTGGCAAAAATGCCGGATCCAGGATAATGTAAATAGCTCTATATAAATTGTACAGCCACTAGCCCTTCCGGCAGTTTTACCGCCCGGCAAATTTGCCGGTCCGGCGTAGTGGGAACCCGGCCTTAGTGATTTGTTGTCACTCGCCTTAGGGTCACAAAATAATTAGTTTTTTTTCATTAAAAGTATCGAGTTTGTTATCAAAAATACGCACCCACATACATAAGTAAGGAACCCTGAATTAAATTCAGAACAAGAATCATGGTAACCATGATAATCAGCGTACTTAAAATAGCAGAAAAAATATATATCAGTCAAATACAAAGTAACGAATGCAGAGACGTACCATGTAAGAGATCCCGCTGTCGGTACCCGCGTCATAGGGGAACAGGTCGATGACCTTGGATTCTACCCAGGAACAGTCCTTCAGGCACAGATCCAAACCACTCACACCGACCACCCAGTCCGGAGATGGACCTGACAGAAACAATCACCACAATAATGAGCATAACATAACTACAATTTCAGAGTTCAAAACAACCTCACTGAAAGCCCTCACCGAACATAGAAGCGAGCGACAGCAGATGCCGTTTCCTGTCGACAGTGAATGTGGCTGATGTGTTGGAGTTGACCTTGGGATGCCACAGTCCCTGCGCCTTCACGATGGAGCGCAGCAAGCCGCCTTGCTGGCGCAGCTCGCGTTCCATCAAACCCACTGAACCCCACTCTGCTAACGATCTAGAATACACAACTATGTGCTAATCTGATGCTTCAAAATCAACACTCAAGCTCTAGTAAAATTAGTGGGATTTAAATAATAATTTGGGGAGCTCAATGGAACACAGACCGAACAAAAACCGTGGTAAAATCCATCAGAACACGTCACAAGACCCAGTTTCGTAGTGTTACCTGAATCCATCGCTAGCAATCACCCCTTCGCCCCAGAAGGAATAGTTATTGCGGTGAGTGGCGCCGATGACGTCAGAGAAGTGGGTCAGCCAGAGGGCCTGCGTCGGGAAGTTCTTAGGGTGCGTCTGCGGCGACCACAGACCTTCGAACACCATCTATTAACAACCAGAGTTGTCGTTTTAATTCATAATTGACTTTATATCAATATTTATCAACTAACTACGCACATAATAAAAAAAATATTATTGTATGGTAATTAATAAATCAGTCTTCTCATTTCACTTCAACGTAGCACGCACACAGCTGACAGACATACCTTGTACTTAGCATCATCGCAAGCGCAGCAATCTGTTGCCGTGAGGGAGGTGTCCTCGCACACTCGTTTGGTCAACTGGCCGTCCTCCGCAAACCAACGGCTCTCGTTCTCGTAGACCATGGCTCTGGAACATCATCTAGGTTAGGGAGTGGCAAACCAAAGTACGCCCTACCGGTTAGTGACTGGTACCCACGAGATGGCAAGAGAAGTCGTGGAGGACAACTACGGAGGTGGAAAGACTATCTCAAACTCACAGCCGGCTCTAATTGGAGGAGAGTTGTCAGAGATCACAGTGGAAAATGCTGGAGGAGGCCTTTGCCAAAAGGTAGACTGAACTCAGAGATATGCTATAACACAACCGTAACAAAAAAAAAGTTCAGAATCAAAAGGCTTAAATACTGATACTTTAAAAATAGCAGACTAGAAAACTCATTTCGCACATTATAAGAGGTACATAAAACTTTCTGTTCTTCTATTCTTCAGCTCTCATTCTCAATTTTCTTCTTCTCTTCATTCTCTAGATCTTTCATTTTAATGCCACACTCAATTTAGCTCTTATGGAAGTATCGACTCTTGGAAGTTTTTTCTTACTAAAGAGTTGAAACTTACTTTAGCAGCACGCATCCGGATCCAGCTGGAGGTGCCTTCCACATGACCTGCACCTCCGTTTTGGGCAGATCATCGGCCTCCAGCACTGAGTTAGTGCACTCCTCATCGAACTGCGTGAGCGTGTCCGCAAACAGCTGGAACTGGCCTTGCTTGTCGGGCGTGCGCGTGGCGGCTGGGTCTAAAGGGTCCAGGGTTATCTTGAACCGGGTGAACTGTTGGACTACGTCGTGGGTGCGAGAGCCGACCAACGTGACTGGAAGACACAAAGCAAGCACGTATGAGCTAGTGGCCAACACTGGTGACGGAGTTTTTAGGCCGCCTTAAGCCTCCGTCTTAACGACTGCTAGAGCCGGGACTAGCAGTCGTTAAGCCATTATTCGAAGCACGGAAGCGTAAATGCCACTAACGGCCCTCCAAATAGTAACCATGCAGAACATCGCTTAAGTCATAAGTCATAAGTCATAAGTCATAAGCATTTATTGGTAATTTTTAGTTACAGGTCACATACAAATTAATTTAAATAAGAATAAAATAATAATAATAATTAATTACCTCGAGTATTAAAAGAACTATAAAAAAAATGTAAATGCTTAGGTGCAGAATATAATATATCACAAGGATACATTGCAGTAATGCAAATGCATATTAATGTCAAAAAAATATTTCATTATGTCAACAAAATAATTAAAATAAATAACGATAAGATTTAAACAAACAATTCAAGCAGTCAATACCAAAGACTGAAAGTCGTGGAAACTATAGAAGGTCTGCTCGATCAGCCACTGTTTTAGTCGGGCTTTAAATCTCTGCAAGCTAGCGGCGGAAGTGACGCCTTCAGGTAGTCTGTTATACACGGTAGGAGCCATCACGTGACTTAACTTGGAGGACTTCGCCAGGGATCGCGGCACAGATGCGAACTTGCTCGCGTTCCGCGTGTTGTAAGAGTGCATATCGCTATGCTTCGCGAACTCTCCGAGGTTTTGCCTAGCATACACTGCCACTTGCATTATGACAATGCAGGGCAATGTGAGTATGCCTAGTTCTTTGAAGTGGGGCTTGGCGGACACGTCTCGTCTTATTCCAACTAAAGCACGTATGGCGCGTTTTTGCATACGAAAGGCGCGCTCCCAATCGGCAGCACGCCCCCATAGCTCAGCACCATACTGCAATAACGAGTGTACCGTCGAAAAATAACAGGTCCTCGCGACCTCTGCTGGGACCACACGGGCCACCCGCCGAAGCGCGAAACATGCGCTACCTATCTTACCGCATAATTTATTAATGTGGCTCTCCCACGTAAGGCCCCTATCCATCTCGAAGCCTAAGAAAGTTGAACTGTCGGCTTGGGAGATGGCGGTCCCGTCGACAACCACCATTAGGCGTCTCATAGTTCGCCCCGAGAGACAGAAGTGCAGGAAGTGGGTTTTTTTTAGGTTGAGGCCCAGACCGTTCATTTTAAACCAACCAGAGAGAGTGGCAGCTGTCTCATTAAGTCCCGCCTCCAATCGATCAACAGACTCTGCAGTGACAATCGCGGCTACATCGTCTGCGTACATCAGCGTTTCCGCGGTCGTCACTGCGTCAGGCAAATCATTTAGAAGAAGCGAGAACATGATGTTGGAGACAGATGACCCCTGTGCTACTCCCATCAACGGTGAGAGCGGATCGGACCGCTCACCACCGCCAACCACCATCTGGGATCGATTGCGCATCATATCCGTTAGTACGGCGTATGACGCACCCTCGATTCCATAGTGTCTCATTTTGGCGGCGAGCACTGTATGGTCGGCGACGTCGAAGGCCTTGGAGAGATCGCAGCACAGTACGGCCACATGGAGCTTACGTTCACGGGCAGCCAGTACGAGCCGCACTACCTCGCGAGTCAGCGACGTCGTCGAGCGCCCCGCGCGGTACGCGTACTGCCTCGGAGACAAGGCATCTATGGCTGACAAGTGGGACATCAAGCGGGCACTCAATCCGTTCTCAAATACTTTAGCAATAGCAGGGATGATGGAAACTGGCCTATAGCTATCCATACTCTCACGTTTTCCCTTGCCCTTAAAGATTGGGGACACCTTACTTATTTTCAGTGCGTTTGGATACACACCCTCCCTAAGACATGTATTAAATAAATAAGCCACTACAGGTGCTAAAGATACCACTGCTGTTCTCAGGAGTTCCATGGACAAACCATAGACGTCCTTGGATCGTTTAGGAGGTATGTTACCCGTTACAATTTTTAGCACTTCATCAGCGGTGAAGGCTTGCAGCACGAGATGCGCGCTTGCCGGCGCCCGCGCCGCCGCTAGCGCGCTGATCACGCCAGAGACATCCGCGCTGGGCGCGCCGCAAGCTGCCGCTGCGTTCAAGAATCTGTAATTAATCGCATCAACTGCGTCTTTTGAGGATCGGAACTTCCTCCCAGAATCATCCTTAAGAACATAAGTGAAGTCGAGGTTGACGGCGTTATTCTTACCTCTCTCCTTATTTACCACCCTCCACATTGCCTTGGATCCGTTCGTACTTGTTCTAATAATTTTTGAGTAAAAATTAATTTTCGTATTTTTAATAAGCATGTCGATTTTATTATTAAGATTGTGTATAAATAAAGTTATTGAGTCATCATTCGGAATAAGATAATTTAAATTTATGATGTCAATTACAAGTGATTTCATATTCTTAACATCGGGAGTAATCCACGAAGAGTCACGTTTTTTATTATTCACCCTTTTCAGGGGGAAACAAATGTCAAACTTACATTGCATAATATTAATTAACGCCAGCGCTAATTCGCTAGCTGAGCGATGTCGATCAGTGATTGCGGGCCAGTCAACACTGTCTATTGCAGCTATAAAGTTATAGTGGTTACCTATAGACATGTCCCTGATGATACGTGTCCTGGGTTCCGGGGCCCGTCGGACACATAGTATCTCACCACGAATCGCGAGGTGGTCACTCAAGTTGGTGACAACGCCTGAAGTTTTAACCGCGCCTAGTGGTAAATTGGCATATAAATGATCCAAGCATGTGGAAGTAGTGGCTGTGATCCTAGTCGGGAAATCCACCAAGTTCGTCATTCCATGAGCCGACAGTATGTCGGAGAGTTTTTTACGATCGGGCGTGATATCACCTGTCTCGTTTACGTTGAAATCACCTACTATTACGCATTTTATCTCTAGTTCACTTATCTTATCGAGCAGACCTTCCAGATGTACAAAAAAGACGTGCGCAGGTATTAAATTAGTTCTGTAGACGCAAACAATAGTTATACCGTACTCAATTAAGTCAACCGCCGATATCTCACAATATTGCTCGGTTGACAATGAAATAAGCTTTGTGTTTTCCACACATCTAACATTATTCACAAAAATACACGAGCCGCCGTGAATTTTGTCCTTCCTACAAAACCATGAAGCTAGTTTATAGTTATCAATAGCAACGCACTTTAACTTTTCCTCAGTGAGCCAGTGCTCCGTTACTGCTAGTATGTCGCACTTAAGTTCACTCTCTAACAAAACTTCTAATCTTCCAGTCTTGCTATCGATTGACGCGATGTTTTGGTGGCATACTATAATCGTTTTTTTTTCGTTAGCAGTCAAATCGCAGCTAGTGCCCGCTGCGCTCGGCAGGCGTGTTGTCGCTGCGGCCGTCTGTAGTGAGTGACCCCCGCCCCTCCGCGCGGTGGCGGGGAGTCCAGCGAAACCAATCTGAGATTTTAACGCCCTGTGGCCATGATTTAGGTGAGGACACAATGTCATGTAAGCTTTGCGGAAACCCAACTACAAAGGCAGCATGCTTATCCGTCTTGATTACTCGTTTTTCAACGAGATAATCATCACACGTAGCGAGTTTTGTGAGATGGTTTCTTACGTTTTCCTCAGTAGTTTCAGGTTTAAATGACCAAACCTGGATATATTTTACTTGCTCCACTGTTTGGAGCCCGTCATCGGTCTCACCGGATCCCGTCACCACTCGACGGGGTTTAGTATGACGTTTCCGGCTTACTTTCTGCCAGGTCGAGTCTTCATCTTCGTCCATATTGTCCGAAGTTTGAGTGGCCAACGGAATCGTGGTCACCATACACGGCGATTTAGTAGCAGCGGCGCCGGTGGCGGGTGAACACCCTCGTACTTTGTCGCACTTGTTGGAATTGGCACCAGTAGATTGCCGTCCCTTTCCAACCGTCGTCGTCGGCTTTCTCACAGCCGCTGCAGCGCTTGAAGTCGATGCAATCTTGGCGGCAGCGGTTAGACGCGCTTGTCTAACCGGCCGCTGCATCGCTGGTTGGGCCTGCGCACTCGTATCTGCATCTTGAAGCGATGACGGTGACGCCAGCGCCGGCCTACCCTCAACTACCACTCTCAGCTGATAAATAGCCTCTGATTGCTTTTGAATTATAGCGTTTTGATCGTTCACAGTAGTCACAAGCGAGGTCACTTTATCCGTTAACACTTGAACGAGTTTCTGTAGTTCGCGAATCGCGGTTTCCGTGGCTTTTTGCGCCATTTTCGATTTTTAAAAGCGATAAATACAGAAGAGCACTTCTCAACGTGAGGAGGATACCCCCACCCTTAACTTAGATAATCCGTGAAGTTTAACTAAGCAAGCCTAGCCATGAGCGCTTCACATGACTTCACATCTAGAAGACACATGTCATGTTATACTTAACCTCTGTCCTCAACCATCTGCTTCCGTTTTAAATTACTTAAAGTAAATCGGTAGGTTATTTCAGTGTGTCATCTGACGGCTTCTCTTGCGCTAGTATTTTCCTTTGAGATCTCTCTCTCGAGTTGCTCGGAAGACAGATTATGTTGGTCTCCAGCCAGAATGGAGGCCTTGAGACAACTTTTTTATAGCAACTGAATTCACGTGATGTCTTTATCTCACAGTGGGAAAAGGGCAGGGAAATAATGATGATGAATCTGGCTAGAGCTTTTGAGAGCTTAGTAAGAATATAATTGAAACTCATGAAATGGCAACGGCTTTGTTGTTATCACTTAGGATACAAAACAACAAATTCCCGCGAATTACACAGAGATAAGTTTCGAGGAATTGATAAGCTAACACCGTTGCATTTTGATTCAAATGTAACAACTAATAACGCATTGCGAAAAGAAATAGATGCATGCAGTTTTAGCCAAAACTGCATGCTTTTAGGTTTGTGTCTACAGAAATACGAGTAGGTTCGCAGAAAAAAGACTAGGAGATTAACACACAATACAGGCTGAGAATTGTAAAGTAATGCGATGATACTCGTAGTTTGCTTACCAACATATCTTTGTCCGGGCGCATACCGCTCGACCTCTCCGTTGACTATCAGCCGGTAGTAGTTGTCTCCGTGCGACTTAGGCACGGCCGTCACTCCTCCCGGTGCGGCCGGGTCCAGGGTACATGACCACACGGTGCTTGTCAGTACACATGCCAATACGCATAGGGACCACATGGTGCCCATTGATATCTGTAACCAGCCGCCTTCACAATCAATTCTATGGCCGGAATATAGATGTTTATTTTATGCCTGGGTGATTTTATGTTGTAAAAATGTATGTAAGTATTCTATCAGCTATCTTGTTTAGCTTTGCTTAGTTTGAGACTAGAGGGCGTTTTATATAAAATGTCCACGAATATTAAAATCACAAGGACCTTTATGAAACGTTATAGTATAAAACGAATGTGATCAAGGTTTAGTAAGATTAGTAAATGATATAAAAGAATGGGCGAATCTAATGGAAGCTCAGTATCTACTAACAATACGCGCTGAAATTTACCAATATAAATATAATTCTAATTTTAGGTTTGCATCATGAGCCAGAACGAAATGTATTTTTAAAATATTAATGAAAATGACGGTTACTCACCAGCAGTGTTATGCAGAATGTGGCTATCGCCTCCGATACGAGTCAGCGAGCTGAGATAAAGGGTCAGATGTCACCTCCGCGCTCCAAATACCTCGTGATTACTACACACGTCTCGAAACTACCAGCAACAGTCTGTTTCAAACAATCACACTCACATTGTGAAACTACGGTAACATTTCATTAGGTAACTAATAAATACATAAATCTTTATTAAAAATAAGAAATAAAAACTTAAAAAGTTTAGGTATGTAAATATTTGTAACTACCTACTGAAGGCCATTTATTTCTCAGGCCAAAATTGGGGATACACGTTATAGATACTAATAGGTTCCTATTCAGAAACACGTTATTATCTAATTTTCAACAGAACTTGAGAATTGAGGCCTTATTAGTTAGGTCTTTATTACAAGATAGGGAACTCTAAATCAAACAATAACCGTACATTCACCACTTCATAAGCAATTTCCTAACGGGCGCAGATTACCTACACAAATTCAGGAGCCCACGCCGGGAATCGCAACGATTAACATAGCTCTTACTACACCGGAATACGTGAGAAAGTCGCATAAACTTTCAACGCGGGTAGTTCTGGCTACGTGACGGTGGCGGTCCGCCCTAGGTGGTGACGTCACACCGCCCAGGGTTCAAGGCTTCGGGCGGGCTAATGGGTAACTAAAGCAGGTCGAGTAAACAGGTAACTAGTGCACTGGACCCGACGACTCAAGGCGAGACGCTTGCGTAATGTTCACTCAAGCCCTTTTGTGTCAGTATGTGTGGACACAAAAATCGAATCCTGACCTAGTCACTATCGGCTGGTAAATGTGGGGGATAAAGAAGACTATTCATCCCTTTAATTCACTAAATTGCAAGCCTCAATACAAAGTTAAGCACAATTTATTCACTTCAGGAACCATTAGCAATAATTTAAAAATATTACTCACATTATTAAACGACTGTTATTATTTAAATATTGAACGACCGTTGGAACGTTGTTATTCGAACTGAAAAACAGACGCGCGTAAGAAACAATGCGAGCTATAAACAAATTCCGAAATCTAAACTATTCACAGAGAAGCGGACAATTACAAAATAAAGGAAATAGTGTAGTCACCTCGTCTGGTCCACCTCTGGCCGGCAAGTGAGGCTTCCGGCGCTGGCACGCGCTCGCCCACGCGCACCACTTACCGCTTCCTATTCCAGCTAACCGCGGATTCACAGCTCTCTCTTTTTTTTTTTTTTTTTTTTTTTTTTCAACACATACAAAAATTCAAATGAACATTTTAGATGTTGTACCCTATAAACCACAGAAGGTTTGTGTGGGTACTCACACTCGTCGCACATACACACATACACAACACACCCACCCTTACAGTAAGTAGGCCATAATACTACTACTACCATGCCTTCCCAGTCGCGTAAGCGCCCGAGTTCACGGCAGGAGCGTCGGACAGATTACAACGTATGAGTGAGTGAGCCGTGAGCAGGTAAGGATAAGCTATAGAAACAGGTAGGTTAATTCTATTCGGTGCGAACATAACAAACAAGTCAAAGACATACAGGGTGAAAAATATACCTAAATTAAATTTAATACATCAGCAGTTATAGTTTACTAAGGAAATGTTGTTTGTATATGGTTTTATAATTCTGGGGTATTATTGAGCAGGGTAGGGATCATGAATTTTGTAGTTCGTCTACCATAAAAATTCCTCATTTTAGGTACTACTAGTTTTTTTTGTATGATTTTCCTGGTTATTATTTTGTGTTCTATAGGTTTTAGTAAATCGGAGTTGTGAAATTGTTCGATTAGCAGCGCCATGTTTACTTTATCATGCACCGGTATAATGTTACAGTATTTAAATATGCCAACGTGGTCATCTTTAAATTTCATTTTAATATTTTTCGGTAAAATTAATTTCAATATTCTCAACTGTAAATTATAGATTTGATCCAGGTATGTTTTAAATGTTCTACCATAGCTAGTAATACCGTAAGTCTTACCACCGGTAATTACATCAGGCCTTTGCCCTTTCTAACCACCATCTATTAGCTTTACAATGAAACTCATATTCCTGTTATATCCCTATTGTACGCTCTCGTTAATTCGCTACTGCGTGAGCATGAAAAACCAACTGCAGATCAGAAGAATCAGATATTTACAAATATATAAACTATGAATGGGTGTTACTATGTATCTATAAGTATGTATTTACAAAAAAAAGTATGTAAGTATTATATCAGCAATCTAGTTTCCGTACAAGCTCTGCTTAGTTTGGGACTAGAGAGCGTTGTGTGAAATGTCCAAGAATATTTATTTATTTATGAATTATAAATGGAAGGTAGTGATTGGTAGATTCGCAAGGTATTTTTCTGGGTGTATCAAAAGGCCAGACAGAAACATTTGTTTAGAACAACACATTAGTGTACGAAATGACTTTACCAGACTGCGTGTCGTCATCAAATGTGAAACACACCACAACCGAAGTACAACCGTGTGTCTGGCAAAACATAATATACAATTAGGTACATATTATATTTGTTATAAGTACCTATATATCTGTACTTATATACATTTTCTTTCAGTTTCAGGTACTAAGCGCTGCTCCAACTATTATTTTTGTAAGTCATAGTTTTAGCCGTATCGAATCTAGGTAAACATGCTCGTTTGGATCAAAATGACCAAGAAAATTAGAATATTTGAAAAAATAAGGTATTTAGATAATATTGCTCACATAACTTTATTCAGTCAAAATCATACACGGATTAAAAACTCGCAGTCGGAGTTACTTGACTAGATCATAAATTCCATTCTCTTAAAACTACATATTATTATTGTAATAACTACAGTGACCGCACTATAATGAAAATATTCCAATTTTCAATTCCATTCATTTAATATCATGATAATGAGGGACCTATCTCCAAAAATCTAACGTTCGAGCCAAGAATCGAACACTCTTGAACTAACTTGTTACATTTTTCTGACATTTGTCTTGTAGTAGCGCGTTTGTTAAAAAAAAACGTGTCGCACTCGGAGACTGCCGCAGTAAAACTATTGCATAGCATTTTTTATCGTATCACCGCTGTGCCGGTCGGAGTGGGGGGTGTTAGGTTATTTTCGTTACGGAATTTCTGGATTCGGTCTCCGCGCCCAAGGCCCGCGATAGAAGCTAGAGTCCTTTTCATGAAAGAAGTCCCGCGGAAATTTCCGGAACTAAATTTTAAAACTAAATTTTAAATTAGTTGTCAGGTGCTGTTAATGTGTTCGGATGCTAGTGCGTTTTTATTTGGTTTCTGTGATCAAAGTCTTGTTTTCAATGCCTAAAGTTGTTAAAAGTGCTGCCCGAGAAATAATACTTAAGGTCGACTACAGCGCCGCGTCTGCGGGACTTCTTTCATGGAAAGGACTCTATGCAATAGCTTAAAGCTATTTTCTGGATCAAAACAATATGCATTTACTGGATGGAAATGAAAATACATAAAGGCAATTGCACTTGATATAAACTATTGAACTATAATAACCTATTATGAAATAGCCGCAGTCCTCATAGTCATTACAATTTTTACAAATATTGGTAATTATGTTTAAAGTACTACGTAAGGCTTAGGGTACATACACTCACACCACAGGCACAGTTAGTCACTAATCAACGATATCTCATATCTACTCATTTTTAGCAAAAAGAATTAGTAAAGTTCACCAACATGTTAACCGAAGTATAAAAGTAGTATTGATGACATAACTTAACGTAAAAAAACTGTTAATTGACCACAGTTTGGCAAAACCGCAGCTTCAATTCAATGTATATTGGTAGCGATTCTGTTGTTTAATTTTTCTAACTTAAACTTGGCAGCTCATCATATTCCCTTTTCCATTCCAGCCCTTTCTTATTAATTGAAACGACAAAGACAGCTAATTGAAGTTCTGTCAAATTAGTTTTGTTAAGAAAAATGCAACAACAGAATCGACACGATTGATGAACTTTGAGCACATCGGCAGATTAATGACTAACCATACTTATCCCAGCTAAACAATGCTACGTTCTGTATAAAAATAACAGTTGTCATACGAGACTGTGGCTTCGTTATTATTGATACCTAACTATTATTTATTTTTTGAGAATCACACTGTTTTTTCTTCTTATTTAGTAACATAGTTGAACATCGTACTTGATGTCTTGACACTAGTGTTCACCGCCATCAACAGTAGGATAGTGTTTGTCTGTCTACCGTTAAGTCAATGGTTACGGTAACCGTCCGTTTATAAATTGGTAAAATTGGACTTTGAACTTGTATTATTCAGTGCATCTCACTGTGTTTAGACATACACAATGGCAGTGGAAATCAACTAGTCATAAAAATAACATTATAATACCCCCTATAATTAATTTTTAATACAGTTGCTCAAAAAAAGGCGTATTGCAGGGACGTATAGCGTTCGGGATGTGGGCTATTACACACTCGTGTATTTTTTTACCTTTCCCGAACTAGTGCGTTCTCTTTCCCAACTGTCAAAATAATGTCTATTAAAAAGAAAAACCAACCATGAAGTTTTTACTAAAAAAAATCATAGAACTTTTTATGATTCATGCAAATACGTATATTTCTAAAAAGAAGGTACTAATTTGTTTCAATATCAGATTTAATGATTTGATTGAATGAGTTAGGTTAGGTTTCATTTCATTTCATCTTATTAAATTTCATTTCATATCAATAAAAAAATTCTACTGAAGACTTGGCTGTATGGGCATAGTTCCCTTTGCCTACCAGAATGGGTGAAGAAAAAAAAATCTCTGCTTATATTCTACGGTTGGCGCTATTTTTCAGATTTTTTTTTTTTATTAAATTGCTTCATTTTTTCGCAACTGTATTAAAAATAGTCGTTCAGTACACGTGCGGAACCGTCATTGCAACTTGTTCCGACTGTCAACCCTCGCCTTCGGCTGCGCCTTCGGCTGCGCCTCGGCTCGGGTACACATTTGTCGGAACTCTTTGCAATGACAGCCTTTCCGCACTTGTAATGGAATATACTATTGTTGGTTAATAAATACGGGGACCAAGAATAAAATGAACTACATTACCTAATTGTATTACCTATGTAATATTACAATTTAAGTAGTTATGACTAGGAGTTAAATTTGTTAGTCTAGCTATGTAGGGAATGTATTGTAATGCAAATAAATATTCTTATTCATAATCTTATTCAAAGTTGTGCAAATTAACTTACGTGGTAAATAAAGTACTTGCTTCTTTTATTTTATCTTTTTCTGTGTACGTAAAGGCTCTCTGGAAACCGTGAACGGATTTTATTTCGGTTTTCGCTCATAGATAGAGAGTATAATCTAACCCGTGCAAAGCCGGGCGGGTCAATAAGTGTAATAAATAAATAGCTTACTATCATTCATAAACTTTACATTTTCACTAGACAACTTATACGACTACTAGGTGCCGCCCGCGACTTCGTTCGCGTCTCGTTGGATCCCGTTCATTTTTCGGGATAAAAAGTAGTTTATGCGTTAATCCAGGACACGGAAAATATATATTCCAAATTTCATCCAAATCGGATCAGTAGTTTTTACGTGAAAGAATAACAAACATCCTTCCATCCATCCATACTTACAAACTTTCGCGTTTATAAAATTCAATAGGATTATTCAAAACTGAGATATTTGGTGCTCTCCAGGCCTCAGATTAACTCAAACTCACACACAAAGAATGGTACACACACACGCAGGCATGGCATAGCGTCTGTATAGAGTCCCCACACAAATACACTCATTCATACCTTGGACAAGTTTGAAGGCAAATTGTAGTGATATTGTTACTTAGCACATAAAATACAATATCTTGAAGGCGCCGCCTGTATCACTAGGGTCCGTAGCATACACATCACACTGGGGGTAGTCATATGGAGGTTGTGTCGTCGTTAGAAAGTCAGGATAGGCTCCTCTCGATGGTCCAAAATATCTGAAATATATATTACTTTTTTTAATAACCCAATTTGGTAAAATTACTAAAACAATGAAACAAAAATTTTGTAAGATCATTATTAGCATATTTATTTAAGCTACTATTAAATGTTAGATCGCTTGTGAAGTAGAGATTAAGAGGTATCTGCTTTTCCTATTGAAAAGGCCGTCCACGCAATGTCACTCTGTCTAAATTAAAATATTTTCGAGCGTCCCGTTCATCGGGGCATGGCTGTGACCCCTGTGTGTATATATATATGTGTGTATGAGGTACCTTTAGCGATGGCCCACCACGGCAGCGTGACGTACGTGAGGTACGCGTTGAGCGGCGCCGACTGCGCGCGCTTGCCTTCCTTCCACAGGTGGAAGGTCTGTGTGAAGCCGCGCATCGCCCATAGAGGATTGTATGCACCGTCGTCTAGTTCTGCAAGTCAATGAACGAACCGTGTAATTTGATCAGGATGAATATCCGTCTGTGACTTTATCTATAATTGAGCGCATGTCCTCGGTTGCGCGAGGCTTGATACTTGCAATCGGTAGGAATACTCTTAGGTACAAGACATAATAGCTAGCTGATATTCTACATCCGGTGGGTGGCTGATAAGATGGATGAATTGCTTGGCTAATAGCTTGGTACCAAATAGGTACGTCCTTGCTAAAATGTATAATCTGAAGCTAAGACTACAAACGCATAAACGCACCAGCGGTTAACCGCGCGGCTAGCCACATTTTTAGCAGTTTATATGCAACTGCTTGTGATTGTATGCACTTAACTGCCACAAAATTTCCCTTTCGGGCTGATCGCTCAAATGAACCGCCTAGGGTTTAGGCGGTTCATTTGAGCCTAGGCGGCCTGTTACGCACTAGCAGTTGGCCGCCTAGAGCTCTTAGGCGGCCAACTGCTAGTGCGTAACGGGCCTAAGGCGACAGCGTCACGCGGCGTCGCCGTCGTCCCAGCGTCGGCAACGAAATGTAAGTGCAAGTGTTGGATAATAAGGTGCGGGGGGTGGGGAGTGGTGCGGGTACCGTGCGGCGGATGCTTGGGCAGGTCGCACCAGTAGTAGATGTCGGTGCCGTCGGGCGTGCAGCGGCGCGCCGGCAGCGCGCTCGAGCGGAACAGCGCCGCCGCCACGCCGACGCGCCGCCGCGGCAGCGTGCAGTACGCGCGCGCGCCGCGGTTGGGCGAGCCCGCCGCCTCCGCCGCCTCCGCCGCGCGCGCCGGCACCTCCTCGTGCCCGCGCACCACCGCGCCCCCCCCGCCGCCAGCCCCCGGCTCGGGGGCCGCCTCCGCCGCGAGCTCGCACTCGCACTCGGCCTCGGCCCGGGCGGCGTGGGGCGCGGGGCGCGGGGGGGGCAGGGGGCGCAGCGGCGGGGGGCCGGTGGCGGCGCGTGCCGGCGCAGCGCGCGGCGCCACCGTGCGGAGACACGCCGGCGAGGAGAGGTCGTCGGCGGCGCCGCGGCGCGAGTACACGTCGCGCATGTCCCGCTGTGCGCGCGCGCGCCCGCAGCACCACCGCGCGGAGGAAGCCGAGCCGCGACGCGCTGCGCACACACACACACCCGCGCGTTACTAACCACACCCTAGCCTTAGCCCCTGCCCCGCGCAACGCGAATCTATCTCACGATCCTCCCGGTCCGTCCGCGTCTTCAAGTTACGCGTTGCAGCGATCAAGCGCCGGGTAACTTGAATTCGCTCCCGATTACGTTGCGATCGTTAGATTTATTCGTGCTCGCTCCCCCGATTGCCTGACTACGATTTCAGTATCGAACCACGGTCGGTGCGCAGGTCGGCGACGGAGTGCTGGCTTCCTCCGAGCGGCTACGCTACGCGGGCGCTAAGCGGCTACTCGCGACGATGCGTTGCATGCGCGGTAAACGGGCTTCCCGCCCCCGATTAAAAGCGGAAGCGATGCACCCTCGAACAATATCGATCCGGCAAACGAACAAAAATCCTATCAGGTAGTAAGCCAACTAACTACCCACTGACAGTTTCAAATAAGAACCAAAACCTATAAATAAGCCATGCTCTACTTTCCTGGCGTAACCACCTCCCGAGCATGCTTCACTATCTAAGCTAAAAACTAAGTCATTCAACTATAATTCTAAAAAAACAATAGTTCTACGAAGTGCTTCGATAATCGGTATCATGCACGGCGCTAACGTAGCGTAGCCGACTGCCGAGCGATGAAACAATTGAATCGCACCAATTGTGTCACAAACATGGTCTTTGAAATCAACAAAAAAAAATTTACCGTTTTTGAGGCCTATTTGAGAATTTGTAAAAGAAAGAAGCTTGCTTGTAAAAATTTGATAATCACTAGGAGTAAGTTAGTTAGTATTAATAGTAATAGAGTACGGACCGTCCCGGAGATCTCCGGCCTCTACTTCAGCGACGCCGCTGATGAGGGAGTCAAGTCCTTCATTCTCGGAGCGGCTCTTGCCGTCCTTACTGCGCCAGCCGCCGCGGGAATAGTTCGTTAGGTTTGCACTCGGGTCGCTCAAGCGACGCTGCAATTTATAAATAAATTAAGTACTTAGATCGCTTTGAATAAAAAAAAGTATTCCCTGGCATTTCTTTCACAAAAACCTTTATTACTATACTAGGTGGTTCTATTTCAGTTATTTAAGAGCAGCATCTTTAATTGGAGAATAGAGAACACAACTCATAACATTACATTAGTGTGTAGTGTAAGTGGCGACATCTAAAGCCATTTCAATGATAACCAACACGCAACAAAACAATAGAGGGCGCTTCGCGTTTTGGCTTCGTTATAACAGATGGCGCCGCTAGTATCCACCCATTATCTATTTTATTTTGACGAAGTTCATGTCTGATATGCATTGCATTTCATCTAAATCCAAATATAAGGGGTTTTTTTACCTCTTTTTATATTATTTTCTATTTATTTATACCTGGTTCCTGTACATGAAGATCTCGTCGGGATCCTCCTCCCAGTCGTCCCAGAGATCGTTAGCGGGTTCTGAAGCAGGTGTATCGAGGCCGGAGCCCCGTGGCCTGGAGACTGCCATCTCTGCATGTCCCTTCCCGCTGGGCCCCTTCATGCGTACGAACTCGCACCGCGCGCCGCCGCAGCCGGCCGCCGCGCCGCCGAGCAGGCCGAACGACATGCGTTGCGCTACCTTTGTGGAGAGTGACGTTTGCTGGAATGGTTACAAGGAGATAGTCAATATGTTTGTATTTTATATGACGATAACCACGATCTTGATTGTAAAATGTAAACTCTAAAAATACCCGTTAAGTGTTTAGTAGTATGATTTGTATGGTTATTCGGAGAAACACAAACAAATTTTATTTCTGTAATCAAATCTAAATTAAGCATAGCATTAGATGTAGGTTAAGGAAAATGAAACAAATCTACAAATGAACAATAGGTTCGTATAAACATATAAAAAAATTGTAAGTTGAATTTGTAATGATAAAGCCCTATTTATGGCAAATAAGGTAAAATAGTATAACATAGGTACGAGTGTGATGGTGTGTTGTGGTCGATTGGGACAAACCCAATCGAGGATAACTGTGTACAACAATAAATACAATGACGTGCTTTTGTTTTTCAACGTTTAACAGTAATACCAACACATCGTCAGACTCTAGACACTAATGTAGCATCAGATTTTAATATATTCTAGTCTAGGACCTAGAGATTAACAACTGAATTTTCCAAACAAGACACATGCCCAAACTTATAAAACCATGTTTCAATCAGAGGTTAATAATAATCGTTTATTTTATTTTCTTAGACAAAGGTTTAAAACAAACGTTAATAATAAACAAGTATTAAAAGCATAGGCACGCGACATACATGCAACATTTTGTCTCACATCTGTTACGGTATGGTGATAACAGTGAGTGGGAGGCTGCAGATCACAATGGCGTTGTATAATATTTATCAACAATACCATAGTATAATAATTAGTTAGTATCAACAATATATAACATGCCACGGGTTATTGGATAGTTAGTACAGAGAACTATGGATAGGTTCGGTTCGTTTGTCGGCACATGTTATAGTTAAACAATTACAAACATAGGCACGCCTCTTTGTGTTGTTAAAGCTTCTGAGTGTTGCTTTCTATACTATAAAATGGTAAGTGGGTACTTTGCAACTAATAAGTTTGATTACATAATAATATGGAACTATAGTTATATGGATTACCTACACCTACCTATGAATATAATTTCATTCATCAAAATAAAAATAGTTTCAGCGCTCATTACATGTACAACTTAAATTATAGTACATGTTAGTAAATGAACCACATCAGCTAAATAAAGGAGGAAACTATATAGCTAGTTTATTTATACTAGTAGTTCGCCCCGAACTGAGATCTCGTGATGGTCGGAGGTTAATAAAATACAAACAATTTTTATTGACTAATGGTTGCAATAAAATTAGCAAATCGCATCGAAATCGCCGTCTAGCTACGTACCAGTCTTACTTGAACTACAAAATCATTGAAACTCCAAGAAATGGTAGCTCACGTTATACTGGGTTTTCAAAGTTTATAATTTTTACAATAACTGTCTAAACAAAACCCTATCATATGACACCCCACTTGATAATTTAGTACTTGACCGAATTACTTCATTTAACAAACCAGTAACACTTAAGAGTACTATCCGTATACCTACCAAATTCTGTGAAGATCGGATAAGCGGTTCAAAAGATCTCGAAGAACTAATATACAAACATACAAAGCATTTTTGTCCAAGTTGTCACTAAGCTCTCGTTCGCTTCGCTCACTCGATCAATTATACAAAAATACTTAATCATATCACGGTTTTCCTGGTTTTACGAAAAATCAAATTTCAAAACAGGTAAATTACCGTGCTTGAGAATAGAATCGAAACCTACAACACGGGCGAATTAACTGTGCATCTCGCACTGTGACGTCACCGTGGCGGTGGCGTAGGGTCCCATTCCAGGGAAGTGCACAGTTAATTCGCCCGTGTTATACATGACTATATTAAATATATATTAAAAAGGCGTCAGAAGCCGTGTCGGTGGTTTGATGGTAGATATAAACGCACACGCAACAAGTTAACCAGATATAAATAGCTGCCGATTGTACAAGGTCACGGACGAAACCGCGAACCTCATGTAACGCCTATGTACTACGAATCTTGCTAATACTTACAATGTACTTACATGGCCACTATGGGCTGGGCAGGTATGTCATTTAACGGCACACGGAAATCATGTTTCTGTATTTCCACGCGCACATTTTCATACACTTTAGAGGTGGAGGCGGAAAATGTTTAACTCTATTAAAACCTGCTTTGAATGTAGAATTTATAAAACTATAGTAGGTGCCAAATAACACCGCAATACAGGTCATTCACCCACCTTCACCACGATGTCGCAAAATTCAATTTATGAATGGCCAATTCTATCGCTTTCCATACAAACCTGTCGCTAAGACGGTATCGCTCAAATCTCGTAGTACTGTTTGTTTACCATACATAAATTGAATTTTGCGACATCGATGTGAAGGTGGGTGAATGACCTGTATTGCGGTGTTATTTGGCACCTACTATAGCTGTAACTCTGACCGAGACTCGAGAAACTCGTCATTTGGAACAAATGAAGCTCGACAGTACAAGATAGACACAGAAGACGCGTTGCAAAAACACAGTAATCCGTTTAGTTAACCAGCTCAGTAAATATGAAGCGAAGTGAGTGACCTGTTAGCTGGTAGACGTTGCAGCCAAATCGCATTATACAATGCATTGCTTTCCATTGATGGAAACATACTAAGGAAACAGGGAAATATTTCTAAGAAATGACATGTAGTAAAGCAACTTCTGTGCATACGCTCTGAATCTTTCCACCCCGGTCCTTTCACCAAGTGGCACGAGGCCACGGCCACCAGACCGGAACCGGGCCCTGTCAGGGTTAATAAGCACGAACCAGTCATACCAAGATAAAACTAGTAAACAAATTGAAACTATTACGTATGTAGACAGTCACGCCGGTATGTCGCCGGTCAATGTAATCCATTTAACAACTGCTCAGGATATGAACCGAGTGACTGACCTGTTAGCTGACATACACAATAACGTGAGTATAACGTGAGTTACACCACAGTTTACACTATAACCCCTTATTTGATCATACTTTTATTCAGTTAATTTACAGCGTCCAACTTAAACTGAACCGTATAGTTATTATTTATTCTCTATTACACAAAACAGAATGTTATACAAAAAAGTTGACATAATTCTAAAGTATTTTTTACCAAACATTTGTATGTGTGATGTTTACGGGTGCATTGAAGATTTTTAGAGGTGAACCTTACGAATGACTATTGAGGAACCGATGTACTGAATACGTAGATCAGTGTTTACATTGGAACTGCAACAGTGATGTATAGAGGTAATGAACACCATAAATAAAGCTATCGGTCACAGCAAGTGACCCTAGGACATGTAGGTACCAGCGGAATGTGCGACATTGCGACTTGGGACATATTTTGTGACGAGATAACGTATTGTTTATCAACACATCAATAACTCAAATGCTATCCTATAACATATATATTATATGTTATCCTGATAACAGTAAGCATTGGTTCATGATGATTGAGAGCTTGGGGCTGGACTAAAAATACAAAAAAAATATTCACAATTACGTGGTTGAAAATTCTCCTTAGATCTTCTTCCTTCATCATTGTTGGTCGTCATCAGACCTTGGAGTATGGACTTTAGTACATCAAATCTCAACACTACTAAATAAACGAAATGTTTCAAATTACAATTATGCTTGAGATTCCTCAAAATTAATTTTGAGAGCTGATTAATATCCCATAACAGCTCTACCAATTTTCACCAAAGAAAATAGACAGACCGCAACGCCGCGCCGTCAAACTTAAAACACCCTTTTTGTTTTTCGATCAAAAACAGAATATATTTGATCTTTGTTCAGATAAATAACAAGTACATTATAAATATAGAACAAAATAATCTTTGGCAGTTATGTCACCGAGTCCTGTACGTAGGTTATCATATCACCGCATTCCGGCACGCATGGGAGTAGGCGACACAACACTGTAACCGTACGATTGCTATTATAAAACTGTTACACGGCCGTTTCACTACAATGGTAATAGTTCATCTTCTATTATTATAGCCAAGTAGACAATTTAAATGTCAATAATGCTAACGGTTTGAGTCCATAAAAAAAATGTAATTATGTACTCAATCATCTACTATTAAAATTATATGGCCAAAGCTAGAGACAGGAGTCAGTTAAGAGTGAATCGATTCGTTCGCTGGTGACCCCAGCATCGGACGACCGAGTTCGGGGCCGGTGGGAGGTTGGCAACAAGTGCTCGCCGCGCCGATGTGTCGCCGACTCATATAATATCGAAGGCTGTAGCAGTACCATTTCCAGTTCATATCAACTTCGAACAAGTTTGAGAAACAAGAAATGAAATCTCAATAGAACCGTTTGTTGTGCGTAAAGAAGGATTACGTCCGTAGTTATGGCGAATAAGGCAGACGAAGTAGCGAGGGATGCTAAGCAGTCCAGTAGCTTTATCTAATGGCAAGTTGTCAACGTGTTGTCAACCGTGTCGGTAGTAATTGTAACCAAATTGCTAGTCTTCACGTTAAGTCGTCAAGGCCGCCGAGTGCGGAAGGTTTTGCTATTTCGTTGTTTATCTAGTTGAGCTCATTTAGTTGCAAAGCTGGTTTCATTGCGAGGGTCAGAATGCCATCTAATACTATGGAGTATACAAGCTAAGACGCGAAGACTTGAGGATGATGGTGGGTATAATCACGGGCCACTGTGATCTGAACTACCATCTCCTCAAGATCGGAGCGACAGACAGCGACCTCTGTCGTGGCTGTCTTCAGGAAAAAGAAACAGTAGAGCATGTCTTGCTACATTGCTCTGCCACAGCAGAAGCCAGATTCAAAACGGGACTGCAGGAGCTGATCGGGTCTCGCTCCTTGGCATCCACAACACCACCGGGGATGCTGGAACATTGCTGTCATCAACCCAAAGTCCTTCTCCGTTACTTCAAGGAGTTGGGCTGGTTGGGGTGAGGTCAGCAGGGGGACAATGCACAATACACCCCAACGCGGGACGTCAGTGCAGATCTTATTCCCCCACGACGAATTAGAATTAGAATTAGATGGAGTATACAATACATCTCTGATGTGGACAAACTATTACAACCCCAGTTCCGTGTGACTTAATCGTGCATTGAACCATGTACGTGACGATTTTTTATAAAGGGAGCCCCTAAAACCAAAACAATGGAAAGGTAGTACTGCCACCAGTTGATAGGAGAGAGTTAGTAAAAACCATCAAACCGTAGATTCCAAATCAAGTAAACGTTACCAACAGCCCACTTTTCGGTTTGCTAACACCGTCAGGATAAATCTTCAATAGAACTCCTGCAAATAAAAAATGATCACAATCAGAAATCTAACGAAAGTCTCCAAGTGATGCTTAGTTCAGCTATAAAAGGACCGAGTAAGCAGAGCTCGATGAATATTTTAATAGGCGGGGGGAGGAAACCCTAACTGGGACACAAGAAAACGAATGACGTAGGCTAAGTGTGTTCTCTGAACCAGACACTCGAATCTCTGGCGCAAACATACAGGAGTTATTAAACTTATAATTACGTACATAAACTAGTGAAGGTTAACAGTCGATTACAAAGAGCACACACTCATTTGGCTGATGAATCCGGAATAGGAAAAGTTGATTTTACATCGTAGATGTTTGAAGTGATGGTATGGAGCGCGTCATCGTCCACGGAGCGTGGACGTGCTGACTCGAGGCCCGCCACCACCCCTAGCACCAAGTCAACCGCCCAACTGTCTGACCCCCTAACCGCATCCCCTTTAAACTTTAGTCAAATAACGTTGAACTAGCTAGAAGCTGCACGTTTTCAGTACGCAGAGGACTCTGAAAAAATTGCACAATAAAGTTGAGACAAGTATGTCGCCATTCACCAGTGTTTCGCTGTTCGTGGCCAGATTATCTGCAAGTCTGAGGACATACTATGTAACCTTGAGTTTACCAACAAGCGTACTGTTTGCCAGCTGGACTACACTACACATAGACAGACCACCCCATACCGCATCACTCTTACCTATCTATTGATTACCGAGGGTTACGTGTGTACTATGTAACCTAATACCCATCCGCCTTGTGTATTGGAGAATAAAGTTCACAATATTTCTGGTACGAGTTGCAAGTAAAAATATTAGCGGCAACTTTCAGGGCTCACCTATCAGTTAACAAAGTAAAGTTATAATTAGTTAATCGTATTAAGCTAGCTTAATTTAGGCTTCACCGTGTCCTTGAAGATGAAGTATTTTAGGTTAGACTAGCCGTCACCCGCGGCTTTGCTCGCGTGGTAGCAACATACGCATTATTTGGTTAAAATAGTTTAGGCTGTGTTCATTGTCAGTCAGCTTCAAAAGAGTTTTATATATTTAGGTGATGTGACTTCACAGTGCGAACTTTGAATCAAAACCTTGTTTGTAGGATGGTTTCACTTATTTGAACAGCGCCAGCGTTGAATTGAGCAAACCAATAAAACATTATCATAAAACGAAACAAAGGTCTATTAAAATCTTATCATGTTGTAAATCGCGAGATCCGTGGTCGTCTTCGTCACGACAGCGAGCAGAACATCAAGGGTCGATGTGGGTCAATCAATGAACGAGCTTACTCAGCATCTCGAGCTGCCAGCCTCGGCTCCTTGTTTTTTCCCTCGAGGGGAAGAAACAAGGAGCCACGAGCCTTCCGAAACAAATGTAACGTCGCAGAATAAACGTAGTTCTAGACGAGAGTTTCACTTAGTTGTCAAGTTTACTTGGCTAGTCTAATAGGTCGAGAACGATTTATGATTAATCTACGTAGGATAGGAACTGCTCTCGGCCATACCGATTTGAACCTAATGCTAGCATGACCGGGCTCTATTTTCGATTGTAGTGAGATTAGTAGTGATACTGCGAGCCCATCGGTTGCGAGGGGGTTCCAAGGTCGACGTGGCGCCGCCGCGGTGCGTGACGTAACAGGCTGAGGAGACAGGATAGTAAGGAGCAAGAAACTGTCGCACATAATGTATATTATTTGACAATAGTTATAACAACTACTTACTACGTAAGTATATGAAGGAAAAAATGGATATCGAAGTTGGCAAGTGTACACAAGTCTATACAAACTGTTTGTGGTGATTGAGAATCAGTTAAAGAATACGAGATTAAAAAATTTGAGAAGTGTAGCGGTATTTCTTGTTATTTTGTAAGGACACCTATACATTGTATGGACATCAATATGTACAGTACAGATAGAGACAGATCCCGGCGGGCGGCGGCGCGAGGCGGCGCAGGTCGTCAGTGGCGATGCCATGCCTCATAAACTCTGCTCGTAAATCTCGCGTTAGGGCTCTGACGTGGGGTCGAACCTTGATGCCAAACTACCAAGTTTTATACTTCTGCAGATTTGTGAAGTCATCAACACATGATAACACAATCTCTATTCCGTGGAGCTACACAAGTAACAAATATTATATACAAAGACATCGGAGTAAGTGTTCTAAACCTCAGTGCTCTCAATTTTTATCGTGGACGGACTCAAAATTATCAGCGATAAGGTTTGATTGAATAACTCAATAAAAAACCGATAGGAATCAGAGTAGAAACGTTCAATGATGTACCTAACATAAAAATGTGCCTTTTTGTTAAGCTCCTTATCTAATTGCTTTATCCATGAGTAGGTACAACCCATGAACACGATAAAATAATTAGATCAGTATACTCACCTAGCTAAGTGAAAAGTCTTCAGGACTTTCAGAGATTTCATTGCATTATGGATATCAAACTAATAGGTATGTCCTTTCTAGCAAAGTTATGAAACTAATAAATGAAATAGGAACGAAATATCTACGTGCTAGCTACTATCTCGTGTTCACTGCTCATATCAAACTTCATATCAGCATTATCCATCATTCTACTAATATTTATAAGTTATCCGTTCATTGTTGTGTTTCAATGGCGCGTGCGGTATACCTACAATACACACTTACATAATAATACTATAGCTATATCACCTATGTACATAATATTAGGCACCGGAACAAAGAGAGATGTAAAATCCATAATAATAATATCATGTGACATCGGATACCTCCCTCTGATCTCATATGTACCTAGTGTTATAGCTAGGTATGTAGGTATTATTCAAAATATAAATAAACTAAGGCCTATTCATCTCCCAGCCCGCTAGTTATACCTACTTATCCAATCAATATCCTTCAGGATGTCAGGATTAATTACAATACTATTTGTTTAGAATGCATTGATTCATCAGTATTATTTTCCATTACGTAATAGTTAGCAATCTTCGAAAGAATCAGTTGCTAGCAAGGTCACAGTTGTAATAAAACTGCGTTTCAATTCAATCTGTAATCCACGGATATGACTACCAGAGGATATTATTACTAGCCTTAGAACTATCCTCCTACAATATCCCTTCAGCATGATTAATTGCTCGTTTAAATTTGTTATGCAGAAAGTTGCTCCTATTAATTAAGCAGCGTTCTGTGACGCTGACTACGTCACGTGACAGTTGTCAGTCCTGTCACGATCAGTAGCGAGCTGCGGACAGTACGGAACGGACACCGGATTAGGTTCCTTCATAACGGTTTCCTCCTAATTCTTCATAGCTTTATCACCCTATACGTTATGGCCAGTGTTCATAAAACTTGAATTACTTACCTATATCGATAGAAATCAACAAACAAGATACTTACAACAGTTAGATCAATCTTAGTTATAATGTTTGCGCCAATCAATGAGAGGAGACAGAAGACAGATTCATATTTTCCTGGTATTTGAATCAATATTGATCTTGGATCGGCCGCGATGCCTACAATACCTTGTCAAAGAAATAACAACCGTTGATGACAGATTTAGATCACACTCGTAGGTGTAACTGAAATGAGAATTCGTACAGGAACTGTAGGCAGTAACCTTTCCTAAGACAGGAGCGATTTATGATATGTGGGCGAAAGTTATTCTCTTAACAATCACAGCCGCAAACTGAAGAGCTCTCCATCTAAATGAGCCTTCAAATACAGGAAACCCCTTCGACATACCAACTATATTTATATCATATTATATTTGTACGTTACGCGTGTTTTCGAACAATTCTATCCTATACCTATATCTAAATAAATACCAACTCGCCGCAATAGCAACTCCAAATTGTTTGTGACCTTCTGAGCATTTTGCAAATCAATAGATTATTCACAGCGGAATGAAGATGAAACATTATTATGACTTTTTACAACATGGTAGGTTGTAAAAGGTTAAGTTGATTTCTGGAAACGCGCGGTAAAAAATATCGAAACGATTCATATCGAGAGATAGCTCTGGCTCAGAAAGTACTCCCTAAAGAGCAGTCAACAGTAATGGAAAATAACAAAATATCAATGTCTTATCACAACGGATTATCCGCCTTACTACAACAATGGGTGGGTCAACGCTAGCGTGGACTGGGTCAGGCAGGGGTCCTATTGATACGTCAGACAAAGGTTTATGGGCCAAAGTGTTTAAATGTTTGCAGCGCAGAGGTCAGCAGCAGAACGGTCAACAGCCAGGGGGTCGGAGTGTCGGCTGACGTTAACGGATCGCGACAAATTACCCATATCCGGGGTTAGGACCGGCGTGCTCACAGCTGATAGGTTCATGAGTTGGGAGCTGTTGACCTGCTCGTTCAACTTTAATATTTAACTTTTGCATTCATTAAGTTCAGTGTTTATTTGGACCAGTTGAGCTATCTATATATCGTTTGCAACGGTTTGTAGATAGCTCAACTATTTTATGTATGTTTGTAAATATTGTCAATACTGTAAATACTGTATTAGTTCAGTGTCCGATAAGAAAGTTAACTTTACTTACAAAATATCCCTTAACAGAGTATAATTTCTAAATATGTCTGACCAAATAGAAAAACATACAGACTTGCTAATGTAGAATGATACTTTAAACTAAACCGTATACAAAGTTTACCCCTGACGACTGCGGCACTTGTTGGTTTCCGAGTGTATCTAAGTGGGGTAGTTCCACGTACGCTACACACTTCACAGTAATTGGCCATCGTATAGATAAGCTACTGAACACGATTAATTAAATGAACACTTTCCAAGATGACGTCCCCGATGACGTAGAAGGCTAATGCTACGCAAACGCTAAAGGTACACATACACTCGTACTTCTGACAACTACTACGCGGATCAATAGGGGTAAGTTATGTAGGTTTTTGAAATGTAAAAGTACATTGTAGTTATTTTAGAACTATGGTTCAATAGCTGCTGTTCGTAAGTATCCAATCGAACATAATCACGCGATGATTAAACACTTGTTATAAATGTAGTCCATAGGTACCGCAAACACTTGACTAAGATCAAGTAGTGGGTGACACGGATGTCATTCACCGTTCCGATTACAACCACTTGAAAAATATCGATATCGGGATATGCTTTACACGACAAAGGATGGGATTATGACTTTCCTGTAAAAACTTGTGAACTGCTGTTTCTTCCAACACTTTTAGGTCGGGTTCCCACTACGCCGGACCGGCAAAAATGCCGGATCCGGGATAATGTGAATAGCTCTATATAAATTGTACAGCGACTAGCCCTTCCAGCAGTTTTACCGGCCCGACAGATTTGCCGGTCCGGCGTAGTGTTAACCCGGCCTTAGTAAAAACTTCGGTGTTTGCATGTCCAAGTACATTGATACTTTGTAACATCAAAAATGTAATTACTCTGACCTTATTGTTACCAATCTGGGGTGAAGATAAAACCCATAAATAGTATTCATATACCCAAATATTTTGTCGCTTTCATGGCGATAACAAAAGCTTATCTAACTTAACGGCATTATAGGTAATGGGACCTTAATAATATTGTTAAAGCTACTCACCCTGGATTCGTATACTCTGGTGAGGGTGTCGTATCGGATGGAGCCGAGGAATATGACAGCCTGTGCAGCGCCTCCTCTGCCTCGCGCTACCAGCTCCACGCACACCATCTCGCCGTCGCGGACCACGATGTCGCAGAACACCTAATAACACACACACTTGCATTTCAAAACGAAAAACAATACGCAATTATTTAGAAACGTCATATTTTTGTACATACTCTACATACACATACAATAAAATACAATAGAATACAACTAAGTAACTATTATAATATTATGTTAGGTGATCCTAAGGGCCAGATATATTTCCTGTGAAATAATATAGATGGTGACTGACACAAAAGCTAAGTAGGTAGGTATATAATTATGAAGTATTCATTAACATTTTTGTTATCAAACGGATACATTTATTTTAATTAAATACGGTCTTACAAATAACTTAGGTATGTGTTATTATTTTCTTGCATAACAACTGCTTATTGAATAACGTACCATAAGTATAATTTACGTATAACTCATTACAAAGAAAGACCATAACGATCGTTAAGTACCCCAACAGGGGCTTGACAGGTTAAGATGTGGAAAAAAAATTATAAGTACCTGTTCTAAGTAAATTTTAAAACCACTTTTAAAAGTACAAGCAACATGCTATGTCGTCTAGTATGTTTTCTATCCTGTACAAGTACCTAGTGATTATATTAAATTAATCAAAGTTAGTTAAATTCTCGTCCCACGGCCGTAATAGAGGCCACGCTGCCTCCTACGCCACTATTTGGATATAAAATATCAAGTAGGTAGACATTAGGCATAGGAAGGCATTCATTATACGAGAAGCCTGCTCGTTGTGAGGCTCCTTCCAAACTGGTTTTACTACATGTTTGTGGCAGCATCGGAGCCATTTACAAAATGATACGCATACGATTGCGACATATTTTCTATTAAATTAGTAGATTGTAATACGTATGATGGTATGCTGATAGTGTGATACTGATAGTCGGATACGGCGAGGGAGATAAAACATAAATGTTCTAATCTTTAGCTTTTTACTAACAAAACAGAGTTAAAACATGAGCACCTAAATTATAAGGTAAAATGAAACCTCTTATAAATCTACTATTTAAGTATGTATTATTCGCGACGGTAAATCTACCTACAGCACTGCGATAAAAACTCAGAATGATAAACAATGTGACCAGTGTCAGCGACATCGCCTTGACTCCGCTTCATGCGTTTGGTTGGTAACAAACAATTACACGGCTGTTTGTAACTCAAGATTGTTATTGAAGATTCGTACTCGTGCATGTTCAAATATTTTCACTCAGTAATATGATAGTAAGCAAGCAAGCTTGTATGAGTCAGTGGCCAACTCTGGTGACGGATTTTTTAGCCACGGGACCGACAGTTCACGGTGCCCTCCGAAGCACGGAAGCGCTCAGATCAGATGTAAACGCCATTAACGGTCACCCATCCAAATAGTGACCGCATAGAACGTCGTCGTCGTCTTAGATAATATTATAAATGTGAATGTAAGTTTGTTTGTTACGCTTTCACGCGAAAACTACTTAACCGATCATCATGAAACTTTGTACACATATTCTTAGAGGTATTAGAACTAACATAGGATACTTTTTATCCCGGAAAATCAACGGGATCCAACGGGACGCGAACGAAGTCGCGAGCGGAAGCTAGTCTTAGATAAACAGTGAAGATTGACTAAGCAAGCTATGCCACGAGCGCTTCTGTGTATAAATGAGATGCCAGTGTACCCACCCATGGTCCCATGGTGGTAGATCTATGAGTTATTGTAAGGTTTCAGAGAACTTACATGTTCTATTCTTAGAGATCACCAAATGGACACTTGACAGACGGCCTGTACAGGATTAGAAGTGATGTTATCACGTCGCATAGCATTTGCATAACAAGAGCCGAGCTGGCTAAGTGATAAGCTTGTTATTTGCGGCTAGACTTCTAGTTTAGGATCATAGATACGTTGACCTTTCTTTAACATTGATATTCCTGCATATTACTGCTGCCAAAAATATCAGATTAGGTTATAAAATATTAGATTATTATGGACACATATTTTAAGTGCCTGCAATCAACATACAAACTTACTAAATTATTTATCTATACTAAAAACTGTAAAAAAGCCAAAAACTAAAATTAAAGATACGGATAAACTAAATATGCAGATCAACTAAATAAACGATTCTGTTTCTGAAAATCGAGTTTGTCTGTTTGTTTGTTCGCGGATTACGCCTAAACTACTGGACCAATTTCAATCAAACATACCATTCAGAAGCCCTTTTTCCGGATTGAAACATAGGCTATATTTTATTGAAATGTAAGACGTGGATTCTTAGATACAGCTTGACCTCTCTAAACCAAAAGCCGCCTTTGGCACGAGGTTCATCGTATGCTGGTTAACAGATATTTTGGTGGAAAGTTCCGCACGCGTACGAAGTCGCGGGTATCAGCTAGTTGGTGAAATAAATACAGTTCAGTAAATTCATATGCCTGAGTAGGTCGTCAACTCGTCCCAAATCAACTCGGCCCCATGTGTCAAAAGATTAGATAACCAATTTAATTATTTGTACTTTGTATTATCAAAATCTTATCAGATAAACGAAAATCTTATCAAATATGATTTAATTTTGAAACACAATTTTTGCATAAGCATTAGCTTTCAAAAATCTAAAAAAAAAAAAATGCTCATACCAAGACGTAAAATACCGAAATATCTCACTCAGACATCAGAAGGTCTTTTTGTGAGAAACGTGGCCAACAACGTGATCTAACAGGTCCCTATTATCTTAATTTAATCACATACTTGAACCGGTCTAATAAAACTATTACGTGATTGACTGGCATTCACTAATGCAACGCCTAAAATAAACCTTCTAGAAGATTACTAGACTTTTTGTAACGCACGTAGAACAAGTAGAAGAAGCGATATACATTTCTTTAGATTTTTTTTTTTATACCTTACTAGACTAATAATATTGACAAAAAGTGGCTGAGCAAAAGCTTCTTATAAATTGGAAGTGATTTTGCAGATCTGATATTATTACGAGTACATATTACAGACATACAACTTGGCAGGTGCGCGTCTTCAACATACGATTGCATAAAACGTGTATACGACGTACAAATGCACCTAACAATTTCAACATTGTGTTCATAATGCACGTAAACACAATCCCGTCTACAAAGTATTTAATAAAATACAGAAGAGAATGTACATCGTAGTGGCGTACAAATAGAGTCGAAAGTTGTAGAAAGATGGCTTGGCTATGAGATACCAAACCCAGTGCACAGTAACAATGCACGCTTCCTTTGCGTTCCAAGGATTTCCGCCGCTTTGTGCGTTTATCCCACCACAACTCATAGATAGATCAGAATATATCGGAACTTCTTGACAAGGATATGAAGGACTAGCTGTTACCCGCGACTTCGTACGGGTGTACCGATTTTTTTCGAAATACTTTTAACAAGTTCCATTAGTAGGTACCGGCTTATATTTTTTTTGGCAACAAAGGTTTTGTCCATTTGCAAACGCGCAGGTAGGTAATTGGGCGCCGTGCGTCTTCGTCGGTGCGATTCAGCCTTATCTGTAAATTTGTCGGGATAAAAAGTAGCCTATGTGTCATTCCAGGTTATGAGCTTGATATATTCTAAGTTTCATCCAAATTGGTTCAGTAGTTTTAGCGTGATTGAAACACAAACATCTAAATTTTCGCATTTATAATATAAATAATAGGATAAAGATATAAACCTACACAGTATACCTACACCATAGTTCTAAGTTCAAGTGAGTATCAACAGACCAAGACTTGGATATTGCACAATCGAGGAATGACTAACTAGCTACCTACAATAGTATTTAAGTGTTTAACAAACATTCATGTAAATGCAAGCTACGGGTTTTCTTATGACCATAAATAATCTGGTAGATGATCTAACTTCCTCTGTATAGCCATCTCTATCTCTCTTCGTATGTTAGACAGAGCGACTGCCTGTTGTGTTGCGCCACTAGTTCTACTAATAGATACAAATACAATTAGTAGTAATAGAAGCTATTCCCACTTTGCTTTAAACGTGCATGATTGTGAAACTAGCCCAATTACAAATTTGAAGCAAATTCACGGCTTCCTTTTTCATTATCCTAAATTTTTTTTACGCAGAACATCTAAATAAAATATTATCAATGTTATAGGTAGGTTTAATAAAAAATACAGTTTTACATAAAATTGTTATCAGAGATGTCGATATTATTGATTGAATATAGTGTAATCTAATTACTTGCACTTATCACGATATTCACGAAACATTGCTTTGATAGCAAGTCATGTCATTATAATTATTGCACAACCTATCACCTATTATGGAATCATTGATCTAACTAATGTACCTACCGATGGAATACTAACTGTTGCATCAAATCTGGTATAGTGTCTACTATGATGTTTGGTTGGCATCTCTTTGTCCAGCCAAACCTTGTCAAGGATGTTGGACGCCAGATCATGAGGATTATCTCAATATTTATATTATGTTACATGATTTATTGAGAAATATGCATTAAATTAAATGTTAGCAGAATAATTTATCATAGTGTCCATTTTTTCTGACAAACAAATGTTATTATTGTAATCAACTTTATTTACATGTGTCCCAATTTAATTATGTCGTGATAAAACAACATGAGCCGACGACGAGCTGGCTTCGTCACCGACTCATATGGAGGAAGGTGCGTCACCGGGCGGCTACGTCACCAAAATCTGTCGTGTGACAACTCGGTGTGCAGAATGTGCACATCCACACTGAATCACGCACTGAGTAAGCGATTCTACGATTACTATTTGGTCTTCAGACTCACTACCTGACTTCTGAGGACAACCGCGGAAAATGCCAAGAGATGATTGTTGATGCTATTCATAATCATATAACATTACTCAGTTTGCGAAAGATAGCCAAAGAGCAAAAAAACTAGCCTCAAGTAAAACGCTGCACCGCCATGATGAGTAACTATCAGCAGTAGACAGCGGCGTGTGAAATTCATAAAGAATATTATTAGAACGATCGGAAAGGGGAGTTTTTCTGTATGCCCGAATAAAGCAGATGTTTCGACATAGGGGCTGTAGAAATTCGTTGGGGTTTGGGGCGAAATTTATTTCGCGTTGTGAGCAAGGTCGTATTTCAACTCATAGCATAGAATTAGACGTGAATGCGTTTGTTTGGATCGTGGAACATCAGCAACTATAAAAGTCGTACATTGTTGAGAGAAATAAGCATTTACAATCATAGTAATTAGCACAACAAGTTCGAAAATGGGCTAGCTAAGTTACATGAACGACTTGGAAGTTGGAAGCATTGCTATCAGGTGTGCAACTAGGTCGGAATATCTTGGTACTCAATACGAGATCACGATTAGCAAAGCCGATCGTGCCAGACTCTGACCTACTATAACCAGCGCCATGTGACACGCCACGCCTACCCAAACCAGAAGTATAGATAATACATTATACATTGCATGTACGAGTATATTTCTTTTATGTGGTAGTATGTCACTTCCTTTTATAACACATTTGCTCGTAAAGGGTCTCTTATTTCACCAATTTCAGTATCGTGATGTATGTCATTACGCACTCGTGCGTTATGGTAATGTAAAACGTACGGTTTATCAAGATGCTCCCACTAAAACGAACGGGGGGGGGGGGCACGGGCGGGGGGCACGCGCCGCGCTCTACGATATAAAATAAGCATTTAATTCTTTTACAAATTGTTCAAATTTTTCTAACTGCTTCAACAAGTGAATAAAGATTTATTCTTTAAAGAAAGTCCGACTTTTATTTATTTCCTCGCAAATGTGTTATAAAAGGTCGTATGACATACGTGCGCTTTGAAAATTACAGCCTCTGCTTTCTTGTAGCCCTCGCCTACGGCTCGGGCTGGCAATATCGCTCGGCTGTAATTTTCAACTTACCGCACTCATATCATAATGTACTATTATGTGGTAGTATGTCACATCGAGTAAGTAATTAGGGATTGAAGTCAATCAATCAGTGACAAGTGACAAATTAGAAGATAACATTGTCAATAGCATGTTTTTAAACTTTGAGTTGGTCCTTAGAATTTGATTGCGTACACCACCAACACACTATTTACCTATTATTCGTGGTTAAAGAAAAGTTTCTTGAAACTGATCCGCTGATCAGTTTGATCTCGACAGTAATCCGATGTTGACCCCTACAAGCGATTGCAAAAGACATTGTGGTGTACGGTCTACCACAATAGGAATCTTTAGATATTTATTACTCAGACACATAAAAATTCTAACTGAAAGATTTGCATGAAACTTGAAATAGATTTATAGGGGCCCGATTGTCTTTCTGTTGATAGTAACAGAATGTGACAAATTACAATGAAATTGACCGTTTACAGAAGCTAAACTATCACTTTGATTGTAAATTGTCGTATTCTGAGAGTATCAAAGAAAAGAGCCCCGGGAATAATATAATGCAAGCGAAGCCAATATTTTATTCTTTGCGTTGCGACTTACCTATGCATTTGCATCTTTGCTTACAGATATGTTATGTGGTGAATTCTAGACACAGCATAGTGTATACAACTCACCACATTATTGCCTTTATGAATTGTCATTTTAAGTAACAACCATTCTGAACTTTATAACGTGGTAAATAAAGTGTAAATTCGAATAGAATTATTGAACAAAGCGGTTGCCACCGAGGCACCGACGCCCGCTGCGCTGTGGTGTGTTTGACAAGCAATCAGAGCGATGAATTGATCGCTGTAAACCTTGGATTATTGCGGAATTGTGTTGGTTCAGTCAATATTGTCCATTAAAGTCAGATATGAATGTAGGTAGGTACATATTATCCTATACCCAGGCATCATTTAGAGACTGCCTTCTCTAAGTCAACGCCAGAACAAAACAAAATATAATTATTAAGGTTATTACTTATAAATAATTTGCTAAATATGTATTTAGCTAGTGCTTTATCTAATGGTTATTTACTAGATACTATTAATTAACTAATTCGGTGTGCTTTCCTATGGTAAAAATAAATAGTTTTACTAATTAAGAATTTATTTGAAAGACAGCTCAGATTATATGTATGAATTACCTAGTTGTTATTATTTTTCTTAAAAATATATATTTTTTAAAGAAAAATATGTACTTATTGGTTATTTAATTGCAAAGTTTGAATGTTCAATTCAGCAACATTAGCAAGATTATCATCCACATGTCAACGCGGTAGGTATAGGTAATTTCTTTCTGTAAGGCAGTACCTACCTAACCTACTCCAAGCAGACAAAGAGTAATTGGTAGACAAAGAGGTAACAACTGAGTCACGAACTCTGTCTACTTTGGAAGTTCAAACTTAATGCTTATGTAAATATTTAATATAGTTTACAAAGATATTGATGAAGTGCTTCAGGTCACTGCCTTAAGGAGTAGAAGCTTTGTAACGAATTCTACCACTATTGTCAAATTATGGACTAATATGGTGCTCATCGCTACAGAGCTGTTTCTAATATAACCATTACAGGTTTAGGGAACAGTGTTATTTAGCCTAAATATAACAGTTATACGAGTCTCCGCTATTATATTCGTATCAGCCATCTCGCGAGAAGCAGGTCCAGGCGATCTCCGCAAAGGGTAACATTGCGCGAAGCGTCCTTTTAAAAATTATACCGCAAATCAAATGTTGACCATACGTTTTATACATCGTTCAGTTTTGGAGTTCAAGTCTAGTTAAAGAATGGTGTTTTACTAGGTATAGAAATCCGTTATCCTGTTATTACTTTATAACAGTTACGATAACATAATACCACCAAACTGTTATATTCAATAACATGAACATGAATATGAAGTTTTATTATGACCCTAATATTTTTAGTGGTTCTCTAGCCTCCGCAAAGATAAGCATTTCAAAGCATATTCATATTTAAATTTAGTAACCTTTTAAATTTTTATTATAATTTTTTTTGCACCTTTCTATTTTTCAAAAACATTTTAGAGTTATTCTTTGCACGTTTCGTAAAGCACGCTGTGTTCACTGTTTTTAGAAACTACGTCGTGAATGATTTTTGTACACCCATGATATTATTTAAAGTTTATGCGTAAGTGGTTGCCTTTAGTGGATACGCACATTAAGCACCGGCTATGATATGTTCTGTTTGAGTTTAGTTTTAAGTTATGTGTATTCTTTGGCAATCCTAATAAATAAATAAATAAGAATTTGAGAACCTATTCATTAAAAAAAAAATATAGTTCCTTAGTCCCTACTTAACAATGAAGAAACCTAGCAAATGGATAGTCGTACAAAAATTACAAAAATACTCATCGTCACTTTCTAACAACTTTATCAACGAGGCAGAGACGATGCTTTCTAAAAGTGGACAGAAACAAAGTGACAATACTTTCGACGCGGTGAGAGTTCGGTCTAGGTCGGCTAATAATACGATAAAAACCAACTATGACCAAATGAGCAGCGCTCGCGCAAGGCCGCAACCACACTGGATCGATTAGTGTGGGTGACCGTCACCCACGCATGCGACAATTTCCGAATTACTTACGGTCAAGGGTGAGCGTTCTTTTCCCATGATGACATTCTCACAAATCACACCGCTGTTAATATCACTCAATCGCTCAATATTCTATATCTATAAGTCAATAAAGTGATATAGTTAGGTGGATTTATATTACGAGGCATGTTTGATTGTCAATAATGAAAATGTCATTGACGTTGACGAATGGTTTAGCCTTGAATCTTTATTGTAAAATTATTCATTGAGTGTGTCTACACTTCTATCCAAACTTTGAATTGTAATAACAAACGAATGCACCGCCCGCATGCATCATGTGACGCTAAGATCTGCTAAGATATGCAAATACGGCTGTACTACAAATTTTACGACTCCTAAGATTCAACACTAAATAATTGTATGCACTTTGTTTTCGCGGTTTTACGTCAGACAGAAAAACAACGTTTATTTTAGTTAGCTGCGATTAAGCTGCAGGCATCAACAAAACACTAACATCACTACACTATAGCTACTATCATTCAGATTAAACAGTGTAAGCGTGAGTACTTTTGAGTTGGCAAGAGATCAGCAAACTCTGGGGTAGTTGACTGTATTTCTCTACGATTAATGGGCGCAGCATCGGTTTCATTAGTGTACAATAAGCACATCAATATAAAGAGCAACTTCGTTAGAATTGGTAATTCGGACATTCTTGAATATAGGCTCAAGCAGTAATTGTGAATCCACCAGGTTTAGAATGAACTTTGTTTATTTTAGAGTCAAAATTGTGTAATTCAACACGTCCCTTCAACAATTTGTGTTTACAACGTACGCACGCAATAATGCGTGCGTTGTAAACCCAAATTGGAATAGTATCATTTTTTAATTTAATTTTAGAATATTGTATGTAAAGAGAGACTAATAAGAAATGTACAAACATTGGTAACTTGCTTAATATGGTATACGTGATGTCATGATTAGTCATAATAACTTAATAGAAGCAAACCGCGTGATCTATGAACCCTGGTGTATCAACGATCAGCATACCTCTTCACGGTTTGCCGCGGGAACTAGGTTTAATTTTAAGAATATTCATATATATTCATATTCATATCATTTATTGCAATTATTATGTTACATGGTGAGGTCTTTATAATAATTTAATATTTTCTTAATATTTTAATATTTTTAATATTTTCAAAGAATGGATAAAAAGCAATATATCTCTCTAATTTATTTACGCTAATGTTTAAATTTTAGTTAATAAAATGGGTCATGATAACTCAAGCCATTTCAACACCTTTTAAATGTTCTCAATAAAACCATAAATATTATAACATAAACTTGTCGATCGTTCGCTACTTTTCCATTTTCAATGTTTCCTCGGTCATGTTTATTTTTAATTTGTGTGGTACACGAATTTGCCAATTCTATTGTTTATGTACTGACGAATCGTGGCGGAACGCGGTCGGAGTTAGTAAAATGTTCTCTTTTAGTATGTAAGTATTGAGTTCAGATACCTAGCATAGGTAACTGATGGAACATATTTACGTCGTCGCCATAACGTAAGATTTCTGTAATGTCTGATTAGTTGACATCTGTTGTTAACAGAATACCGATAAACATTTTGCCTCTCAAAGATCATATCTGCTGGTGGTGGTACACTCACCTCGTCGAAGTTGTCCACCATGAAGCAGATGTGGGGGTATGTCATCTCCTCGCCTTCTCCTTTCGTGTCCATCTTGCGACGACTCGGCGACGCATACACCTGCACACAAACACAACATTTTACTATCTTTATTTTGCATATTTGTATATTTCCATTCAACATGGACCTACTATAAAATATACAGGTAGGTACTTTGACTTTTGATTTTGCTCATTACGTTCAAACTTTTTTATTTATTAGAAATGCGTTCAAGAATTTATCAAGATTCAAGGCATAACATCGATAAGAAAATATAATTATAATAATCGATTGTAGCAATAATGGAACCATCAATATTCGACTGCACATTTCCTGACGACCAGTTCTTGGCTTTCTGTTTCTGACTCAACCAGAGAAAAATACTGTTGATCGCATTAATAATCCTGCACCGCTATACACGAGGAAAAACTGAATCCGTGAAAACACAATACGAGTATAAACAATAGAAGGTAAACCAACGTTAATTAAGCCAGTCACTAGTGTCCTTACTTTATATAAAACTCATATTATAATATCAAAAATTAACCCATTTAATGGACTTGAATACGATGCTGATTCTTAGAGCAACCCGACCCAAAAGCCCACACCGAAAGCCAAACACATATTCACACCTTCCGTTAGCTGAACCTTGCTAACTCGTCCTAGATAATCTTATAATTAAATATCGCACATTTAGCACCTCATAGGCTAAGCAGGTCGCGCACGGCAATCGGCGGCGGGCGAAACTTGCGCGACTAATATTATAATTTCACTTTGTTTTCAATATGGCACGTTGCCCTGTCGTGTGAATGCCCTGCTGTTTACTGCGCTTGGCAAATTAGGCTAATCAGCCTGACACACCGAAAAATGCAATAACAGGTGCATGAACACTGAACACTGTCACGTCGCACAGTGATAGACGCAGACCAATGGCGCACAGGGCGCATTCCCTGTTCCGTTTTTCCAAAACTGGACCGGAATACTAAAAATACCATACTGGACATCACTTCCTAAATGTATTGTGGTCAACGATTTGAAAACTATATAACTAGTAGTTCGCCCCGAACTGAGATCTCGTGATGGTCGGAGGTTAATAAAACACACACAATTTTTTATGACCAATGATTTGCAATAAACTTTGCAAATCGCACCGAAATCGCCGTCTAGCTACTTACCAGTCTTACTTGAATTGAACTACAAAATCATTGAAACTCCAAGAAATGGTAGCTCACGTTATACTGGATTTTCCAATTTAATAATTTTTACAACAACTCAAAAACTATTAGACCTAGAATCAAACCAAAAACGGTTTTGGAATGTCTAAACAAAACTCTATCATATGACACCCCACTTGATATTTTTGTACGACTTTTTTTTTACTCCCTTTGGACCCTCATAACTTCACGACCCCTTGACCGATTTACTTCATTTAACAAACCAGTAAAACTTAAGAGTACTATCCGTATACCTACCAAATTCTGTGAAGATCTGATAAGCGGTTCAAAAGATCTCGAAGAACTAATATACAAACATACAAAGCATTTTTGTCCAAGTTGTCACTAAGATCTCGTTCGCTTCGCTCACTCGATCAATTATGTAGTTAATCTAACAAACTATGAATTCTTAAGTGTCGGTAAACCGACACTTACATCATCAACGATAAATCGTTGATGATCTGCCACGACACGACTGGCACAAACCTCGTAAAATATTTTCATCCAAGGTTCAAGAAAACAATGGCGCGCTATTAGTGGTGTACGATCGTGTGAATATTTAAAGCAAGATGTTTCTCACGCAAACAAACCTAAGCATAACTTACTTAGGTAAGCCTTTATTAGCGTCAGCTTTAAAAGGAACAAGGACATGGCCGACAATGCATTCAAGCGACACGTAATAGACAAGACACAAAAAGTACAACAGAAAAGACGTAGCACCACTTATGGGGCTTTATCTATTAATCACCACAAGAAAAAGCTCCTGACAGAAAACCGCACTTGAAATTCTAACCGTCACGAAGGTGTCAAAACCCTCAAAACAGAGCTCATTAAGTAGGTATTTTAAATTTAAAAATCGTCGAGAAATACAAATATCTGTGAGACTTATTGACCCAATCATCAATTAATTGATTGGAATGAAACTAGGATCAATCATTTGTAAATAAGAACATATTTTTAAACAAGCCAACAGTGGTGGATTCTCTGTAGTAATTATATTGCGATGCGAATCCCAACAGCATCCCTAAACGAGACGGCTTCAAAACAAACTAAACAAACCATTTCTGTCTTTTTAAAGAGGAAATAAAATAGCACTTCAAAGCGGACCACCCTTTCCTCACCTACACGCATAAGTACAAATTTCTCACAAAAAGTCGCCCGATTGATTCGGGGTTCGCGTTCGGGACCATTTTTTCGATGGGTGATATTACCCTCTGTTATCCATGATATACGAAAAATGTGCGCTACGAATATCAACTTTATTCATGTGTGTTAGAGTTTATGAGATTTTGGAGTAGGCCTTAACTCGGTTTGCAGGAGTAGCTGTACCCGGGTTTATTGTCAAATTTATCAGCACATTTTAGTATCAAATGGTGTTTTTGTGAAGAGTCGTTATCCCGGTGATGTTCTATTAATTTGTATGTTCTGTAAACTCGTGGTTTAAATACTATCTCATATACGGTATATCAGATAGTATAATCACATACAAGTATCTGATATACCGGAAAATTATTCGTTCCTCATTAAGAAATTGTTTTCATTAGCATTAACTCGCTCGCATAACTCACCAAAATAACCAAAATTTTAAGAAAGTTTATGTTGAAATCATTTGAGACAAGCAATAGTTAGGGCCTGCTTCTGATTACCTAGATTAGATAACTTTGATCACGAGCTTGCTCACAGCCTTATGTTAGAGTAGGTATACCCATATTACAGAATAACATTGGGAGTTGCGTGGCTCGTTTACCAGCGCGTTCCCACCGGCTCGACCTGTCTAACGCCTTTTTGAACTGGATCCCAGCACGCAGACTACTCCTTGGAAGCTAATAACGATACGCGAGCGTCATTTCGTAGGAATTTTAATAGTAATAATATTTTGATACAAATGTTTATCATGCACTTTATTGCAATCGGGTCTATGTGTGACTAACACCGTGTTTTGCACTAAACATAGGCTACAGCAACATGACCGCTTAGAGTTAGATTATTACCTATCGCTTGTGGGTTCAGACTCTGTAGAGAGCAGCGGTCGTTTGGTGGGATGTCGCCCAACCACTGTTGCTTTGTGTCTCTGCTGATAGTATGAGTCAATGCGTCATTTCATTTGATAAACTTTCAAGAACATTATTGTTGATCACAACAATAATGTACAAGCTCAATGACCAATGACTCTCACAACCTACACTATACATACATGTAGTTGACAATGGACCGCGTTTCATAGAATCCATTATTGGATGGAACCCATCTACCAAATTCTGTGATTCCTGTATGCTCGTACCCGGCAGTCGGTAGCAATGGCAAATCTAAGCAGTTTCCCATTCACAAATTTCACAGTGCCGGCTGCGAGAGTGCGGCCGCACCGAGCCCAAGGGAGGGCGGGGGGGTGGGGAAGTAAGGGGGCGGGTACGCTTGACGTCAGCCGACCGCCACCGACGGAGGCCGGAGAATGCCGACTACATTCGGACCGCGGCCAACCAGCGCCGTTCTACATCTTTTCTAGTACGCGTTCGACACTTTGGTCGCACGCTCGCAGCGTCCGACCGACTCCTCGGATAAATAAAAATAACATTGTAATCGCGAGACGGAGGCCTTGCAACAAGAAAACCAGCGTTATAGTGCACGTCCGGGTGGTACAAACGAGAGAACGCGCCCGAGTCGCACGAAGGGGCCGCTAGCCCGTGCAGTGAAGTGTGTGCATATCGGTTTCCATATCGACCTCGTTTACGTGACTGTGGTTCTAGCGAGTCCGAGCTGCTCCGGGTTTTTTATCGGCCACTCAGGACGACGAGACATTAATCAATGAGTTCCTGCTGAGCAACAACTTGCAATTTGATCGGGTGAGTCTCGTCTCAGCGGCCACTCTCAGGGGAATATTTATTTGGAAAGCGGCCGTAAACGTCACGATAGGAGAAATCCGCGCTTAGCGTGATCTATTTATCGTAGCGGGCTGAGATCTGGTTGGCCGCGCACCGCTGTGGGCCTCGCTCACTGCACAGCCAAACAAACGGCGACGGCTAATTTATTATCATGTGAGTGACGCGAGTCGAGGGCGAGGGGCGCCGCCACCGACGCCGACAAACTGCGCCGCGCTGCTCACCCTCCACTCGGTCTTTGAACCGTCCTATTGTTGCAACACTATTTACGATGAGTTTTAAAGAATATCTTCCAGCCAATTAGGACGAGATACGAAATATGCTGCCATGGCAATTGATTAATTTAAATGCTGTTACCACTAAATACCTAACCTGTTTCTAAGTGCGATAAGAAATCTCGTCTGAGGAATTCCAGCAACCTACAGCGCAAAATAATAGGTATTTTAGTAAAAACAGCTAAAACGAATGGCTTTGTCCAGGGATAAATAACAAAATGTGCATAGGTAGTTTCTAATGATACGGATATTCGCCGATAACTGATAAATGAAACGATTATAAACTTCCCTGTAATACGGGCTAATGAAAACCACCATTTTTAAGACATTGTGAATGTCGAGTCTGTTGAAAATCCGTCGTTTTTATCCAGATTAAAATCATAACTAGTGTTTTTCTACGTTCCAGGTTCGATCCAGCCCAATGGTGATTGGATGACGATCTCGACGCGATCTCCGGAAAAGGAGCCCTCACCGCCCAAGCAGATAAACTTTGCAGAGCCACTGGTGGCTTCAGTGCGCGTCTATCTCGCCAATGAGCTGCCCGCCAAGCGTCTAGCGCAGCTGCCGCCTGACCCCGAGCCTAGGCCGGAGCACCCGCCGCTCTGCGATGTCGACATAGCATGCGACACTGCGCGCGAGGACATCAAGGGCATCAACTTCGAGGCGCGCCTCGAGCCCAATGACCTGAACAACAACGCGTCCAGCGAGAGGCTTCCCGCACCCTCGCGCCCAACTCCCGCTCCCACCATGCCCAACCAGTCGGAGCTGATGCAGCGGCAGCCGCTGCTGGCGCGCGGCGCCAAGGCTGGTGCGCCGCCGCCCACCGACGAGTCGGACCCGGACCGCGAGCACTCGCCCTCCCGCCTCCCCCCCGACTTCATAGTCGAGATCCCGGCCGGCGTGCGCGAGGAGCGCTACCCCAAGGAGATCTGGAAGACGATCCTCTCCTTTTTCTTTCTGTTTTGCTGCGTGTGCGTGAACATGATGTCGCTGTCGCTGGTGCACGAGCGGCTGCCGGACCGCAACACCACCGCGCCGCTGACCGACATCGTGCTGGACAACGTACCGGCGCGCGACTGGGCGCTCGCCGTCTCCGAGTACCTGATTATGGTGTCGACGACGGTCGCGATGCTGGTGGTCGTGTTCCACAAGCACCGATTCATCGTGTCGCGTCGGCTCTTCTTTATAATCGGGCTGCTGTACCTGTATCGGTCGGTGACGATGTTCGTGACCGTGCTGCCGGTGTCGAGCACCACCTACTACTGCAGCCCCAAGAGCAACGACACGTCGCCGCTGCTCGTGCTGCGGCGCACCTTCTACCTCATCTCCGGGTTCGGTCTCTCGATAAACGGCAAGCACACGTACTGCGGGGACTACATCTACTCGGGGCACACGATGGTGCTGGTGCTGTCGTACCTGGTGGTGGCGGAGTACTCACCGCGGCGGCTATGGCCGGTGCATTGGGCGCTGTGGGGCTCGGCAATGCTCGGCGTCGGATTCGTACTGCTGGCGCATGGCCACTACACGGTGGACGTGGTGATCGCGTACTACATCACGACGCGCCTCTTCTGGACGTTCCACTCGCTGCTGGTGACGCCGCACCGCAGCGGCGGCGGGTATAACAGCTACATGATCCAGCGCGAGTGGTGGTACTCGCTGTTCGCGTACTTGGAGCGCAACGTGCGCGGGCCGGTGCCACGCCGCTACGAGTGGCCGTTGCCGTGGCCGCGTACCAAGCTGTTCTCGCGGCTCAGCTAGTGACGCGCCGGAGACGCGCGCGCGCCGCCGCCGCAGCGCGTCTGACTTACCTTCTGCGAGTGCCGCTTCAGCACCTGCAGCTCCTTGGGACTGGTGCGCGTGCAGATGGCGAGGGTCAGCGTGTACTCGAACTGGTGTACGATCAGGTTCAGGTACACGGTCTCCTCCCAGTCGATCTCGGGGTCGCCGATGGGCAACTTCTTCGAGTCCTTGCGGAACACCTCCACGTCGGTCTGCAACAGACGAGGACGCGTTGCGAGTCAGCGACCCGTGATAAGTGCCTAGTGACGATTTCGCGCGAGTGACACTACCGATGCGGTGATGTGTTAGGTTTAGCTTGAGAAACTTTTATACGAAACACGACGATCTATCGTACGCTTTTATTGTTGAAATTGATTAGAAATGAGTTTTATTTGACGGAGGACGATTTTGGATCGAATACGCCGCAACGTAAACGGTTGTTGTAAGTTTTGTTTTGTAATTGTATTATTTTATAAGTAGTTATTGAACGATCAATCTCGAGTCTAATAGGAACACACTATTTATTAGCGAGCGAACTGTGATTATAGTTTGGATCGCGAGTCAGCGCGGTACATACTATGTAGTTTTAATAGAACTGCCTACTCGTAAGAAATAATATTTTTATATTGTTTAAAAATAAAGTACACACTTGACTGTTGTTAACGCATAATACTTTTTGTATTTCCAAAGATGTCTGATAAAATGAACTTCATCCAAATGGTGCTAAACTAGAAGTAATCGTCAAGTTGAGTTACTAGATAAGAGAGGCAACGCGGCGCGGCGAGGCATGCACCGCCATGCGCCACTCCACTCGCCAGCCTGGTGGCCGACGAGCCGCGCTCGCTGCTCACTCATTCATTCACTTTTTGTACTTTCACTTACGATGCATCGCCAATCATACATTTTTCGGTAATGCCACTTTACAAGAGTTGAGAGAGAATACAATATTGTCTTAGAACTGTACATGTACCTAAGTAGATTGCAGTTAGGTCTTCGGAACAAATTGCATTTGTGATAATATTCATGAACACGAATGTAATCAATTACCTATATTCTACCTAAATATATTTTGTTATAAATAAACAATTATTATAATACCATAATGTATTTTTATAGTTTACTTGGAAATATGTAGTCCAAAATTGTTTACTGACCTCATTTGAACAAATTAGAATTGTACCTACTGCATAGAACAATATTTAATAATAATGTATAATACGCTGTATTTTCTATTTACGTAGGTAGGGTATTGATATTATTCATTAAATAATATCAACAGGGAAAAACAAAGACCTTTAAAATCACTATCACAATGTAAATCGTACCAGCGACGTTTGAGGCAGCCGTAATATCAGTCGAGTAGAACACAACGCGGTAAATGTAACATCAAACGCTGTCAGTTTCTTGTAAACATTATGTAGAGAAGCATCACCTTACCTCATACTTGGGAAGGTAACGCGAGGAACCTTTCACGTGGCGTTTTCTCACGAAGAAGAGCAGGTCGTCGCAGTCGATGGCCTGCTCCTCTTGGAAGAGGAAGTGTCGCACGAACAGATCTGTCCAGTAAGTGGTTCCTTGCAGCACCACGAAACCACTATCTGCAACCATGTACTCCGTTAGCCCTAACCATGCATTGTATTGTGTAACATTTTTAAAGTTGGCAGCCGCTCCAGAAACTTGCGGTAGGTAGGTACAACTGTATTAGAATAATATAAATGAGACTTAACTTTTTGATTGTTCATTCTACTCTAAACGATTCAGAGGGGTGTTGTAAATATAACGATGTGCCTTTGCAAATTAATTTAGAAAACTTTGTTGAAAACAAAAAAAGTAAGGAATCACAAATTGCCCAAAGTTCCAAATGTTGAGCAGAGTGCAGCTCTCTTTGCTGTCGCCTATATGAACTCAATGTTATTTTAATGACATGCTCTTTGTATTAAGACCTACATAAATAAGCTGTGATATTACAGCGCCAAGATGAAATGCATTACTAAATGTACATTTTGAGTATTACTGTTATTTTATAAATGATTATTTGAAATTATTATATTGGATTTGATCTACAGTGAAACTTATATTATATAAATAAGAAACTTATAAGTGGCATCTTAGCCCTCATTTTGTAAATAATCATCAATCAATATTGTTTGAATAGCATGAGTATGAAATTAAAATGTGATTGAATGTTTTAATTAATTTATACTTTGTTTTAGACAAGTTTTCTATACACATTTTTATGATGAACGTACACACTTTGTTTTTACACAATCATGTAATTAATGATTTCATACAGCACTGTAAGGAACGAATACAATCAAGGAATCCATTAAGTAATAACATACTTGCAACACTTGAATGCACAATTCAGTTCATTGTCACTTGGAATCTCATAAAGTTATTTGGCTGTAAATATATTGCTATACCATAGTTGTGCAAAGTGGCCTAAATACATAGCATGTCTAACTTCTAATCAAATAATACTATCAAGTGCCCCATGGATTGATCTAGCTGCTAGGTATAATGTATTTAATTGTGTACCTAAATGTTTAAACTTTTTATAAATTGTTAAAGTTTTGTGTTCTATAAAAAATCTTGTATATATAATTTAGGTATTTACAAAATGGACATAGGAATGATCGTAGTCAGCGCTGTTACCTACTTGCAAGTAATATTGCTCAAGATTATCACTGCAGTCATTAAGTAGCTCTGTCAGTACATGTGATATAATATTTAGTTTATTGTTGCAGTTATTGCCTACTTAAAACTATGAATTATGTATTTATACATTTGTTCACCTAAAATGTTTCAATCTGGAGGTTTTAATAATGAAATCTTTCAATATTGTCTCTTGATGAGTGTTAAGTGGTAGGTAGGTATGACTACAGTAGAGTTCAAAGTAATGTTCGATGCCACATTCCGAGTTTAAATGTAACAATAGCAAGTAGACATACATGAGAAATGTGACTAACTATTTATATCAATGCTGTTGTAAACATAATTAAATGTTTTTTTATAAATAGTGAACTGTGTTTTTCTTAGCCTAACTAAACCAAAGAGGTATTATTCAAAAGAAATTATATGGATATGTGTGAAATAATTCAAAACACAACTAAATAGTTTAGAGCACCTGAGTTTTCTAATTAATTGTTGGCAGTTTGTTGGAGTTATTTTTACGAATCATATTAGTACTTAAAAGGAAAAGAACTTTCTAGGTTGGTGTAGTGTAAATATTAGAGGAAGTATAAAAAACTATAGAACACAATAATAAAGTGAGTCATTCTTAGAGACAATAATTATACAGTGGCTCCTATGTGGCACAGCCATGGGACGCCCTGTATAAAATGCTAATGCTAAGGAATGTTAAAATACACATTTCCCCTGATTTTGTTGTCACATTTTAGTATCAAACTTCCCACCTAGCGTCAGAAATCAAAATTTCGAATTTATTGATTCATCCTTAGTTCGGCCCTGGATTATTGGATTTGGCTGCAGTCATTTGGCTGCCAGTTTCAGGCTCATGTAAATAACCTAATTGTTACCCTTCTCATAAACTGAGACGACAAAGATGACTATCATTTTAGTGCTGTCAGATTAGTTCAGTTTGGAAAAAGTTACCAATAATATTGGGCCCACTAGCTAACATAGAGGCTAGATTGTAATATTATTTGTAGAACATGTAATTTACGAGCACTATAAAAAAAAAAACATTCGTTCAAGGTACCTTGTACCATGCAAATAAACCTATATAGGTATTTACTTACCAAAATGCCCATCCCTCAGTATAAAGTATCTAAGACAAGTAAGTAGGTACTTACAGTAAAATTTTCCTAAGCTCAGGTGATCTAGGCAGGTACAGCAAAAGTGCTATGTGATGACTAGTGATGACTCCATCTGCTAATATTTACTTCAGCTTGTTTTAGGTATAATGTATGTAAGGAGCTGTCTATGTATGACCCATTGGTAAGCAAGTAGGCCATATAACTGAGGCCTGGCTGACTGAGGATAATCAACTTTTCACAGGAGAGTACCTATGTTGGGTGGGTAAAGTTTGAAAACACTCCTACAACTCTTATAAACAGCTGCAGGTATATTATTACAATTAAGTCAACTCAACACAATAGTAAATAAATAAAGATAGGTAGTAAATATGGCTATAATAAAGGATGGGTTATTATATTAGGATAATAGGCAGTCCCTTCACTTCCTTCCAACATAACCTTTTGAAGCTAGAGAGTCAGAGAATGTGTCTTCCTTCAAGATCCTAAGAGTATGTTAATAATATTATTATACCCACACCACGTTTCTGTGTGTGCTGAAACGCCGACTAGCATGCAAGCCGAGATAGAAAACAACAAATGCACTTACCATCTTTCATCAACTGCCGCATCTCTTTGGTACGCTGGAAATTGATCTCCTCCAGTAGTTGCTCCAGCATCGTCGTGCTCTTCATATACGTAGAACCTCCCAAAGCCATCGTTTACCAGACCACAGCAGTTTTCTTTTATGAAATACACTCAAGCATCAACACAAACTAAGTTTACGAAAACTAGATCTTTGCTACCAAGAAACATGCCCGAGTGTTGTAAACCAATTTTAACAGCAACGATTAGAAGTGAAATTCATTGAAGAAATTCAGTTATTTGTATTAAAAACAGTTCATTTTCACTGTATTTCATAAAAACAAAATACTTCACGACTTCAACTTCTTTCTTGTGACAGATCCAGATCATTCATGTCAGAAAAATACGGCCAGCCTTATTTCTACATACAAAATATATGTACCAAAGTATGTTTGGTAATGTTGTTTGCTAACGTGACGTCACTAAACAAAAAAAAGTAAAAAATTAGAGCGCCGAAAAAGAAGAAGATGAATTATTTAAAAATAAAATAAAATTACTAGTAGAGTAGAGTACGCACCAAACAAAACAATAAAAATGAGATTTTAGAGCACACAATACTGAATATGAAATAATAAAAATGTAAAAACATTTCCGTCGTGCTTTCCGAATTGCCACGTACCTAAGTATTGCCACATTTCAAAAGCTACAGCAAACTGCTAGAGGATGTCAGGAGTTCGACCTTCCATTTGCTGGGTTAAGTCGCTACGAAGGACGGCACGCCTGGCCAGCATGGTGCCGCGACGGCCGCGCCCGTCGAGAGGCGACGGTGAGGAGCGCGGCCGTCACGCTGCCCCCAGCCGGCTGCTACTCGGCGCCAGCTCACTGGGGCTTGCGCTACTTGCAGCTGATCATGTTTTCAACGGTAACAAACACTAGGTACACACGGAAACAGGTATTTACCTATACTACCAGGTTTAAATCTGGATAATCATTTTCAGAAAAGCGTTTCTTCAAAGCAGCACAGGTTGGCAACATTCAGGAGCTACGCAAGTGAGTTCAAGTACCCATACTACCAAGAGCTTCACTTTCATTGTTCTATTCTAAGTTTGGCATAATACGATGTAGTGTACAGGTGCAGGGTTTCATTAATATATGTTGGTGTTCAGGCAAATAGATGCAGTGGTAGCGCACGAAGGCCCGCGGCCGGGCACGCCGGAGGCGGTCGCGGAGAGCGCGGCGGACCGGCGCCACGCGCTCGGCTGGACGGCGCTCATGACGGCCGCCGCTAACGATCAGCCCGGCGTTGTGCGAGAATTGCTAAAGCTGGGTGCCAAGCCGGACTTGCAGGAACGGTTAATATAACATACTGTTTAACCAAAAATTTAATAAAATGACAATTAATTTAGTGCCTGTTCTTCCCCAAAACACATTCTAATCTCTTCAAACCCCAAGAAACAGTGTTCAAGTCTAAATTTCTACTTTAAACTTATCTGTGTATAAAAAAATCACTTTCTTGATTTCTAATTTTTACTAAAAGTCTTACCCCATTTCAGATATGCTGGTGCATCAATGATAGCAGCAACAAGTGGCCTACACCCGCTAGAAGTATTACAGAGGCGTGAAGAGGAATTCAGTGGGGGCATGAATGCCAGAGCATCATTCTTAGGCTGGACTGCATTGCACTATGCTGCACTAGCTGACTCGGCTCGAGCTGCCAAGGAACTGCTCGAAGGTATCATAGTAACCACTCATATAAAATGTTAAATGTTAGTCAAAGTAGTTAGTGAGCTAAATTAGCTAATAATATTGCTTCTCAATAATTCCGTTTGAATTGGAAAGCCTTGATCTGTTGCTGCATTCCAGGTGGCGCGGATCCAACAACTCGCGACCACGCGGGCCGCCGTGCGCTGCACTACGCGCGCGACTCGTCCGCGACCCGCGACCTCATCCAGCAACACACGCGGCGCTGGGAGGCGGCGGCCGAGGCAGCTGCAGCCGAGGAACGACGCCGCTTCCCACTCGAGCAGCGCCTCAAGCAGTACATCGTAGGACAACAGGTAACCTCACCTCACAACTCAATAGAACCACTTCATACTGCAATACGAGTTGTTCACAAGTTTCACAACACAACAATCTTGTGTTGCCATCGCTAAGCGAACCTAATTTGGTTGTACCCAGGCAGCCATCGAGACTGTAGCAGCGGCGGTGCGTCGCAAAGAGAACGGCTGGGCAGATGAGGAGCATCCACTCGTATTCCTCTTTCTAGGCAGCTCCGGTATCGGCAAAACGGAACTCGCTAAACAACTGGCGCGATATATACATAAGGTATTCAATTGTACAAACAGGTAAACCTTTTAGGTATAAAAATATCTGAACAACCAAGCGATTGGCGAAAACAGTGCTCGAGTACTTGTGGTGTTGGTAGTTTCAACTGAGCAGCACTGATGGGAGACGTCCTGCTAGTATATCATTTCATCAAAGTTCTTCTTTGTATTGGAAGGCACATAAGCCAGTCCGTTTAGGGCATCACTATAAATATACCTTTACGCAAAAAGGTCTCCGGTTGGTTTTGCTGCCTCTTCTACAAGCCTTTACGTTACTCTGTTACCTAGTAGATGAGGGAAGTCAGAAAACTATAACTCCCACCTGTCCCCGCTTATACTGGCCCAATTAACTACTACAATAACAATGTTTAGGCACCTACATAGTATAAAAATAAACAGCAACCAAAATGTAAAACATTCGTAAAAGGAGGAGAGCGGCGCATTCATTCGCTTGGACATGTCGGAATACCAAGAGAAACACGAGGTCGCCAAGCTCATCGGCGCGCCGCCCGGCTACGTGGGCCACGAGGAGGGAGGCCAGCTGACGCGCGCGCTGGCGCGGCGGCGCGACGCCGTCGTGCTGTTCGACGAGGTCGATAAGGCGCATCCTGATGTACTTACTGTACTGCTGCAGCTGTTTGATGAGGTAACATTCATATATGCTCTCTACTGTACACCATTCACTTATACCACATATTCATTCACTTAATTGTTTACTTACTTCTGAACTTTGGTCGTGAGAAACGGGTGTCTAGTTTTAAATGGATACTCTACTTAATACTTTACTTAAATAGCGGTTGATATACGTGCAGGGTCGCCTAACAGACGGCAAGGGAAAGCTAATCGAATGCAAGAACGCGATATTCGTGATGACGTCCAATCTAGCAGCGGATGAGATCGCGCAACATGGCCTCAAGCTGCGTCGAGAGCAAGAGGCGAGGCAGCACAAGCGGACGCGGATCATAACACCCGCGCTAGCCGGTTAGTGCGCTAGCCGGTCTTATTCACGCATGAGCCATTCACTTGCACGGTCAACAATCACGGATACACAGGCGTACAGAATGTCCACTGTTCACTCGACACGTGGTCCGCACGTCAGTGCGATTCATAGGTCAATATAGAGGCATTGTTTTATTGCCTGACTCACAATACGTGGTACAGGCACAAGTGGGTGCTCCTGTATTCCTAGGTGAATAAATCAGTTCGTTCGGATCTAGTACAAATGGCGGATGGGGGTATAAAAGTGCATGTGAATTTCCAGAGGACGCGCCTCGCGGTGAGGACGAGCATCTCGCCAGCGGCGATGAAGCCCCCGCTGAGAACATCGTCGAGGAGACGCTGGAAGTCTCCAGGCAATTCAAGGTAACCCTGCACCATATATAGTTGGGCTACTTAGGTGCAGCTGATGCTCGAGCTCCGTGCCATCGCAAGAGACATCACAAGTGATGAGTTTTGAGTTGCTTGAAATAATGTTGCGCTTGCGTGTTTCAGGACAACGTGGTGCGTCCGATCCTGAAGCGTCACTTCGGGCGCGACGAGTTCCTGGGACGCATCAACGAGATCGTGTACTTCCTGCCGTTCTCGCGCTCGGAGCTGCTGACGCTGGTGGCGCGCGAGCTCACGCTGTGGGCCGACAAGGCAAGGCGCAGGCACGCGCTCGAGCTGCGCTGGGAGGGCGGCGTGCTGGGCGCACTGGCAGACGGGTGAGCGACCCCACTCTGCTGGACTAGTACTAGTGCCGATAGCTAGTACTAGTACTAGTACTAGTATAATGTATTGATACTTGCAGATACGACGTGCACTACGGCGCGCGGTCCATCAAGCACGAGGTGGAGCGGCGGGTGGTGAACCAGATCGCGCTGGCGGCCGAGCGCGGCGCGCTGCCTCGCGGCGCGGCCGTGCTGCTCACGGCGAGGCAAGGCCGCCTCGCCATCGCCGTGCGCAAGCCCACAGACACAGACTATAAGCCTATCGACTTCGCTGCACTATGACAACACTCACCCTACAAGGTACCTCCTTCATTCACTTGTCGCTTCGACGCAATCTGCAACCGCAACCTAGCTGCATAAGTCCCGGTGCGATAGACGCCTTGCTATAACTGCACTGTGACCGTCCAAGGTACCACTGCCTTTATCGTATTGACAGCTTATTCAAGGATATGCCATATTAGCACAACACGATCGGAATCTCTCCTGTTTATAGATGATTTTACTTAGCTGTCTTCCAGTAATCAAAAAGCGAGCAACGTCGTTATTTCAACGAGAACTTATACTTTGTTATAATAATTAAGATATCGCAATACTCTGTCTACCTGAATTAAAGTATCGTAATGGCATCACCATTACTGTAGGAACTGTTAGGTTACTCAGATATTATTTATTTATTTATTTTCACCCTTAGTCCTAGTTACTCAGAAACTGTCCAGTAACTTGTACAAAATTGGTTCATGAATAGCACCTAGCTCGCTATGAATACGTGTTCTCTGGTTTACCGATCATAGTTACTTGGTTTACAACCGAATATGTTCAATAAAATGTAGGTTTGATCGCTTTCAACGATGTTACTAAAACGGGATCGCTTTAGAACGAACCAAATATTTAAATAGTTATATTAGCGCTGTGAAATAATTTTAACAATACTGTGATTAACTAGTTCTCTAATAAATTGTTAACACTACTCGGTCTTTCATTTGAAATATAAATTCAGGGTTTGGGAAAAAACACAAGAAATAGATACTTAGTGCTTTATTTTCATCTTCGCACCGTTATATATGTATAGACGAGCTTTATATAGTATAATTATATAATGTATAAATAAATAACAACTCTTTAAAAAATATAATCGTTTATAGCGGCGCGCCGCAAGGGGGCGCGCGGCTCAACTAAACACGTGAAGGCCTCTGGTGCACTAGACAGTACATACTCGCATAACCAGTAGTGATCATTGTAATGTAAACAATACATAAAGTATATTATACAAGGACGATATGTGTCGTGTGCTGGTTGTAGACCGAACGTCGTCGCTTACTATAAAGCCGCACACAAACTGACATGACCCATCAAGTGCTCTATGCACGAAAAATGTGTCGTCGGGTCGCGTGTACGCAATGTGTCCAGCTTAATATTAGTACATTAGAACGAACACGGCATTCATGGAAACAAATACTTTGTGCTGTAAACTGGTCTCAAATCGTATACCGTGCGAGTCAGCGCAACGAATAATACACGAATCTAAAAATGTAACAGTCATTGTAAAACCGGCAAATATACTTAACGCGTGCTACCACAACATACATGCGATGAATTATTTTATATATGCAGGTAGGCTATTCTTGACTAGATCATTTTATGAGTAAATATTACTATTTTCCATTACTTGCAACATACCGTGGCGTTGATTCGTCTTGGTGGAGCAGTAAATACAAAAATACTGTCATTATATAGGAAAATAAATAACTGTATCTATGTAAATTGGTATGGACTAAGATATAGAGATGCGATAAGATCAGGGCTTTAAGCCCGACTGCGCGGCAAAGCTCGTAATCGTCGATAATAATTTATACAACATTTGCTGAAGAATTGATTCCATGTGATATAGGATTAAATAATTATACTGCTCTAAGTACCTATCTACATATATTTATGGTAATGATTATTTGCAATGAGTATTTATGTATTTCATAAATGTTGCGCAGTCGGGTTTCAGTTTGTAATGTAAGTTGTTTACTTTTAGTATGGACAACAATGATATCGATTTGTTTCGATTATATCGGTAGGTCGGTAAGTAGGTAAATGCGTTTCATAAAATCCCTGTTTTACATTGTTCGAACTTACATAGCTATGTGACTGTGCGCCGCGCCGGCTGAGTAACTTATTGGAAAACATTACGGAACACATCAATTTATTATTTACTTACATAACTATCCTACAAGTATTCAAGAAACTAATAAACTGTTTAAAATGTTTTGAGGAACAATTAGCTGAGCTGTAAATGAAATTAGAATGACCAAAGCTAGGTATAGTCGTGTTGTGTCATGTCATGTACCAGCAGCAGACGATTGTAATAGTTATAAAACACAAATGTAGGTAACTTTAGCAGTTTAGTTTTTTCTCTTCATCAGTCATAATGATGGAAAGTGATATTCTAGCTAAACAGCGCTCAAGTCGAAACTCATGCATAGTTTTTATGAAACTTTTCAATAAAAAACTGTCATAAAATGAATGATAGAGCGTTGCGTCCGAATACGGCTCTAACTGGTGCTTCTTCAAAACATTTGCAACATTACTATAGGTACTTATTCTATCGGTTATCCATATTATTTATTCTAACGGCAATATAAAATATCTTAAGTGTAACAAATATGCTATCTACTTCAATTAAATTTTGATTGTATACTACTTATCTAATTGGTGTTCGATATAATATGTCTTCGTTAGGTATATAGTAGTAGAGAAAGAGCTACTCTATTATCCAATTGATTTAGTGTATAGTATTAAATATAATTTATGTATACGTTTAGATATTTATTTAGTAACTATCGAGGCGACAAGTGCAGGCGACTACCTACCTACTAGATATCATGGTACCGTACCCCGCCAGTCGCGAGGCCCACTCATTATTACTTGTGACAACTACAACGTGTAGGACTACGTACAGTTAGCCTAAATAATTTATACACACAAATTGTATAGCAGTGTACAATAATACTTAGGCCGACTGTGTTTTGAAACAGTGAGTGTTGAGCGGCGTGCGGCGTGCGGTGTGCGGCGTGCGTGCCTGACGCCTGACATCCAGCGACTTGTCACAATCACAACATGCTTACAATAACCTTTTACTTACATTATAACATATATATATATATATATATACCAATGCAGAAACCTTAGAGCTTCAAATACAATACAAACAAACACAACTATTTAGGCCCCTTGCATTTTTTTAAGTACTTAACCATATTTCTGATTTTATAATTTATTTGTTTTAATCAAAAACAGATTATCATCCTATTTATTTGTGCGAATTTGTACCCCACAAGGGTGTCCTAACACTGGAAGAAAAAAATCACAAAGTTTTGTCTAAATTTACACATGTACAAAACACAACCAATAAATCTACAACAAAGAAATCTCCAAGGTTAGATATTCTAAAAAACACAACGTCGACATTACATAAGCGGTGACCGCACTTCCGACTAGAGGACACTTTAAACACACATCGACTTGACTTGTGATCAGCCAATACCGTCTCCCGATCACAGATAACTCTCGGTCACTCCACTCCACGTACGAGATTTCTAACGCACCACGCATCGTTGTCTCAACAAAGACTTCGAGCAAGGGAGGGCCAGGCCGGATTTACATTAACAACGGCTACTGCCTCTTTTTCAGTCGCAGCTGCGGCAATGGGTACCCTTGTACCCAATTTATTGACTTTCTTGAAGGAATAAGAATCGTTCGGCCAATCGAAATGGCCACAGAGAAAATGGGGTCTTAGATATTCTGCGACAAGGCTAGCTCTACCTTACATAGTGTATAGAAGCGTCAGTTTGTCCATAACCTTGTGGATGGTCCGGGTGATGGGATGGGTTGAGTCGAGGGCGAGGCGCCGAGATGGAACAGATTGTGTACTAGAGCCACCCGGCGGAGTGTTGCGGTGCATGTCCGTGTAGTGGCGTGACGCCGGCCAGCCTCGCCAGCGCGGCGCAGCGGCCGCACGCCGCGCGCCCCGCCGCCCGCCCCTCGCCCCTCGCACCCGCACCCCCCGCACCCCCCGCACCCGCACCCGCAGCCCCGCCCTCGTACCCGCACTGCCCGCATGCTTCCTGCACCTAGAAGGTACTAACTCTATTTATATCTTGCTCTGGAAAGGGCTTTATTCAAGTACAACCAGGAAAAGTCAGGAGCTGCAAGGAGGCACCTGATGGTAAGTGAGCTTAAAATGGTCAATCAGTTAGCTGTTCAACAAGCTGGATGAATCCTTATACCGTAAAGCTGGAGAAGGCAGAGGAGCGTGTTGGATACCTTGTGTGCGTCGTCATCCAGACTGGCGAGCAGGGGCTCCCGGCTGCCGGCCTGCGCCGCCACGCTCTCCGCCGTGGTGGAGGGGGACAGCGCGGGGGGCAGCGCCGTCAGCGGCCCGGGGGGTGCACGAGCCGGCACTGAACTCGCACGCTGCAGGGCCTGCAACAACACACCACGTGCTGGACCTACAACCAGGCTTAGTGAAACTTTGATAAATAATGGAAGTTGTTAGGTTCTCATGCCTAAATGTAGCACCTAAATAAACCTTCAGATCTTACGCTATGTTATTTAGCAATGTCAGAACGGAGAACCTAGGGTGTACAAACCAGTATAAAGTGTGTGACGCCTAGCGCGTCAGCTGATTTTGTATGGCCCGTAGCATATTCTTTGGAAAGCTCTTGACACCGGCAAATTCCCTAGCAGATTCCTTGAGAAGCTCTGGATCCACACAAAGAAGCTTGTTGCCTAGCTAAAGTAACATGGACAGTCAGTAGATCGTTAGATCGCATGATGGTACCTCTCCGCGAGCCTCCGCCTCCGCTCTCCTAGAGTCTGAGAACTTCTTCCTCTTCCGCTTGAGCGCGGCCAGCGCGGACAGCGGGCCGCCGCGCACGCTGCTGCGCACGCTGCCGCGGTCACGTGACTGCTGGCGCGCGCTGCCGCGCTCCGGACTGCGCTGCGAGTCGCTGCCCGATTCTGTTCGCTCGCTGCCGCTGGAACAGACGAGATTCTCTTGTATTCTCTCGTCAATTTATATGCCGCCAATGGAGCTGGATAACGCTTGAAATGTTCAAGATAATCCAATAGAAGCCACCACTACGGTCTCTAAAGTTGGACACTAATGAATTTTGTAAGGAAGAAGCCTGCAGGCACTAATTGGCTATTCTCGGAGTATGAGTATCACTTAGACCGAAAAGATGACTATATTTGTTGAACACCTGAGTCTAATCTTAGCACTGACAATAGGCTTCACAAAAGTTAACAGTATTTTTTCTGTTCCGTGGACAAACCTACATAGAAGTATCGCCACGGGAGGGTTAGCAGTAGGCAGTAGTAATAAGAGTGATAGTAACCTGGGCGACTGCCTCGCGTGATCACAGACGGAGTCCTCGGATCGCGACCGTCCAATGAACCTGGACATGCGCGCCGCTCGCGCCGCCTCTATGATGGTCCCCCAGCGCCGCTTGTGCGAGGAGGGCTTGCGCCGGCCACCGCCACCGCCACCGCTACCGCCACCGCCACCCCCTGACAACACAACACAACACACACTCTAACTCTCAGATTCATGTTAACTGACTAGTGGATAGTCTTACAACAACGTCCTATCGAGCTACCTGATTATTTTTTCATGGACATTTTATAACAGTGTTATAAGTTCTGCTATTCGAGATGTAGTAACATTTCAAGAGTAAGGTAGATGTGATTGGTGTCGTACCGTCGGAGAGCGAGCTCTGACTGTTCCTGAGCCGGCCGGCCAGCAGTGCCGACAGGGAGGCGTGGTGTGCGCTGTGGCCGGCGTGCTCGTGATGCAGCGACGCGAGGAACTCGTCGACCGGCGCGAGCTGCCCGCCCGGCGCTATGTTGAAGCCCTTCATCAGCCGCCGCTCCTTCTGCCGGTTCTTCTTGCCGCCGCCGCCGCCTGACACAGAGCCTGCGCTATATCATCCTGCCCTAAGGTCCGTCCTCAACAACTCCAAACTTAATTTAGGTGGTAAGCTCATGTCAAACTAGAAAAGTTACGATCACGGCCATCCTTCATACCGTTTCATTAATCAAGTAAGAAATGGGAATATCAAGATAAGAGGGAGTCGGATTAGTAATGTATTAGTAATGTGTCGGTAGAAGCGGGCATGCTTGCAGTAGATAGGAGCGTGTTAGTGCACACACCGGGGGCACCTGCGTTGGCGGTGGAGGTGTTCATGCCGGAGTTGCGCAGGATCTCGACGAGCTCGCAGCGGAATGCGCTGACGTCCTGTTTGATCTCGTTGACGTCATCCTCCGTGACGCCGCCGCACTCGGCGCGACGCTGTTGCACCGTCACGTACCGACGCACCAGGTTACGCATTATTGCCTGCAATACAACATAACACTACAGTATACTACATAAACTTTACACCATCGCGTATGCGCTCTGCCCATCGAAAACAGACTGCATGCTTTCAAGGTTCCAGCTTACCTGGTATCGGAAGTCGCGCTCGTTTGCTTGCTTTGCTTTTCTCTGTTAAAGTGCAAGGAACATTAGACAGTAACTAATTTTAATAAGTCAGCTGATGGTGAGAATATGGATCATTAGCTATTTGATGGAATGTGTGAATCAAGCTTTCCAAAACCACGAGATATTTCAAACACGCAGAATACAGAATAAGATATCAGCGTGAGCAGCCTTTACTAAACGCGACACCGCCTATACAAAATGAGTGAATACTCTATATCAGTGGTATGGTGTGACGGTACCCGGATGGTCCGCATGTGTTCGCGCTTGGCGCGCGCGTGTCCGCACAGCCGGCGCTGCAGCCAGCACCACGCGTACAGGATGGACTTGGGCGAGGGCAGCACGTTGAACGGCGGCGGAGCCGTGCCGCCTTCCTCGAAGTAACTGATCCACAGCTTGCTGCGCGCAAACTTCCATTCCACGTCTGCGCGCTCCTACAACCATCAGGATCGCGTAATGTTGTCTCCGCAACGGAATTATTTTAGTCGGTAGTCATGAGCCAAGTGCAAATGGGACACAAGTTCATTGGGACTGTTCTATTGATCGTAAACACTACTCAAAAGTCACAGCAAAGCTAATTACGGAATATCGTGCACGTGAATTGGATGACATGTTTTTTTTTAGTTATTACTGAAACTGAAAATTTATGGGCTAATCTGGAAACATCCCCTTTCAGATAAAAACAGAATTTTTTAAATCGCCGTTTAGAGAGCCGTTTAGATATTCCCCTCAGAGGGCGGTCGAAAGAATAGATATTATCAGTTCCTTCTACATAACTTAATTGCAAGGTACGAGTATGTACCTATACCTAGTAAGTTATAATTAAGCGAGTGTCTGAAGTTTTGGGGTCAGTAGCGGTGACTTCCCTTAAACCAGGTCACCAGGGCAAGACCACTCGCGGGTGCCAATAAAACAGTTTATAAATGAAACTCACGACATAAAGTTGGCCACTGCTTTCCAGCGCTTACCTAATTCTGTGACTGCACGCAATTGGATCCTAATAAAAAGCAACTTCAATTGATCAGGAAATATCTTTCCTATTCATTCAATAAAAATTTAAAAGACCTCTAAACTCAAAGTAAGCCATTTCTGTTAAGTTTATTTTATTTTATGTAGTAGACAAATAATGATAAATCAGTTGAGTTAAATTACATAAATCAGTTGGATTAGATTCTCATATTATGTTTAATATGACGTTGCCCCTGAACTTATCCGAGTTAATCGGTTATTCGTAGGCACCTAGGTACTTACCGATATAAGTTGGTACGAGTGATTCATCATGGCGATGAGCAGGTTCAGCAGTACGATGACGTTGATGACGGCATACGTGCCGAACATCAGCATGCCCCAGAAGCGCGTGAAGATCTTGATGCCGTCCAGCTCGAACGAGTCCAGGTCGACCAGCCCAAATGCCGCCCAGAACAGCGTCTGCATAGTCTCGAACAGGCTGGAATACATTCAGGATTGTCATCGCTCGAACATGTATCACAATCAGTGGCGTAGCGTGCCTTGGCGGGGCCCCGTATAAAAATTTATTTGTTGGCCCTTATGAAGGGTAAAGATTTGTCACAAAAGAAAAAAAATGTTTGCATAAAATTAAAAGAAATATTTATTCATCATAACTATCTGTCTGTAACTTTTTCAAAATTTTTACAAACAATTCAAATTAAATATACGCTCTCCTTGCCTTTTTTTCGGCAAACTGATTTATTAAATCATTTATAGCTGATGATGACTTTAGTTTTGCTGAAGTTTCTGCCTTTATGGACAATAGTGACATTGGGACAATTTGGGAAGTTTTTTGCTTACGCACTTCGGGGCCCCCTTGGCCCGGGGGCCCCGTATAATTGATACGGCAGATACGGCGGTAGCTACGCCCCTGATCACAATAGCTTGTTCTGATTAGGGAGTCTGTTTACGTAATCGTTTTCTAGACACAAATGTTTTTATAACGTTGGGAGTAGATCAGCCGGGCCTATTCAAACACCATAGAGACAATTTCATTGTATTTAATAGAGCGCGACGTCACCGACTACATCAGCATAATGTAAACAGTGAGCCGGGCACGCACGCCGGCGTAACACTCGCAGACCATCATAAACACATAAAAACAGATTTCATGGAGAAGCTGAGCTTGTATGAAACAAAAGATGGCAGCCGGCCAACGATCCGTTGACACAGAGCACTAGCAGTATAGTGCCGACACGGACATGGCCTTCCCGGGACAATGTAACAAGGCTTCTTTATCTAAGCTGTGACAGCGACCGAGGGAGCAGACTACGAAATAACAAACGATAGCTTTCTTATGATAATTGTAACATTCCACGAAATACAAGCACAATTCAGCGCCCTCAGATCGGCATCTGGGGGAGCTGAATGGCGATCAATTCAATTAGTTCCCGCTGTTGTCGACAAGATGAGGATAATGTCGCGACAAATTGGCCGCTTACTGAGAATGTCGTTGTGATTATTGCGTTAACCCCTCATCGATTTATCTAGGAAAGGGTTCCAATGTTAACCCCACTACGGCGAAGCAAAGAGGAGAGTTATTATTTAGCGAGTAACTGTCGATGAGCGGTACGAACTAAGCCTCGAAACTTCCGTGACTAGAAACGATTCACCAAACATGCAGGAAATTATCAACATATTTTATACGTTCATTCACCATCAGAAGTAGATCACCTTTTCACAAATTCAAAATTGTGTAATCATAATTTTTTTGAACTAACCTAGGTACCTACTTTTAGGATAGAGTTTTAACTTTTAATCGTAATTAGTAGTTTAGTTTTCGTTCAGTTATGAAACATTTTTGAAACTTTGTCTCATCACCATTTACTAATGATGATGACTGTATCTTTACAACAATAATTTATAAGTTTAAAAAACTGGAAAAACCGACTTCAATTTGATACGCCTTCATCATCAAATGATGATGATAATGATGGCAGTTCATTGAGACTGTTCTATTGATCGTAAACACCACAGAAAAGCAAAACACGCAATGTCGTGTAAGTGGATGACGTGTTTTTCCAGTTACTCTTATTTATCTGCCAAATCACTGAACAGAAATATAACCAAATTGAGAACCTCCTCCTTTATGGAAGTCGGTTAACTTATAACAAGAATCCATCTCATGATCATTTCACTAAACCCAAACCCGGCTTGATTAATGCCGGTTGGTGAACTATGGACTGCCGGTGCCTACCTTCCGGTTTTACCATCAGATGATGATGATGCATTGGGAATTGTCGCTTTGTGAATGCTTTTGCATATGCTATAAGTCAAAACAAATGCACAGACTCGGGGCTCTGTGCCTTGATCACGAATAAATGTGACAATCGTCAACCTATCGTAACGCAAGCGTATTCGAGATACACTGCCCGGTGACACTACAACGGTTGGCAGTGACGCGCAATGTAACTCGAATACGCTAACGCAGCGTCAGATTTGTTCGTAATAGAGGTACCTAATTACTGTTTTATTAATCGTAAACGTCCCAGAAAAGTGATAAGAAAGCCAAATATGCAATGTCGTGTACGTGTATGACGTGTTTTTTCCAGTTATTCTTATTTAACTGCTTAATTACTGAACCGATTATGGTAAAAAATTTATGGGACCAACCTGGAAGCATACCCTTTCAGATAAAAAAGAATTTTTCAAATCGGTTCAGAAATGACGGAGTTCTGAGGTAACAAACATTAAAAAAAATATATATAAATACAACCAATGTCTATTTTGAAGTCGATTAAAAAGAAAATTTGTGTACCTAATTCGATTCTTATCTGCCGCAAGAGTTAAGGTAAAAATATTTTTTCAAAACTTTGTACCTACCTATCCCTTCAGAATGAGATAAGAATGGTTGTAAGGTGTTGGTACGGGAATGGGATGAGTGTGTTGATGGAGTGGAATGCACTAACTTGGCGAAGCGGCGCCATACGAGGCAGGCGTCGGGGTCGGGCAGCGTGCCGTTGGCGGCCAGCGTCGTGCCGGTCGTAGTGGTAGTGCAGCGCTTCTTCTCCATGTCCGCGTAGTACCACAGCAGCTGGTTCAGACCTGGATACATACATACATACATACTATAAGTACTAGCTAACCTGACCTAACGTTCGCCTCCTCCAAGTTTTTTTACTTGATTGTGATGTGACGTCACTAGTTAATCCATGTGTCTTCGGATAATGGGCGACGCTAAAGTTTCGACTCACCACAAGAGAAAGCAAAGATAACCAATATATCCAGGACGAAGAACTTGAGAATATCCAGCACCATCCGACTGAGCGAGACCTGCAGCGGGCCGAGGTGCGGGTTGACGCTGAAGATGTAGACCAGCTTGAGACTGCTGAAGATGTTGGCGGCGGAGAACAGCCCTTCGGAGAGGAGCATCGGGTCCCACGCGTCCCACTTCTCGCGCGGCTGGTTCCATTGCAGGCCCATGCTCATCTCGCGCCGCACCTGAATATTGATATCATTTCACCAAAATCTCACCTGGATTTATAATAATAATATGGAACAACCAATATTGTAGGTAGGTACGTACGCTGCGAGGCATATCTACGGTTCTGGCACACGTTTACAGTAACCTATCCCATAACGTTCGTGCTCAGTTAGTATTGGAGCTCGTACCTACGTAATACCTAGCTCCCCGTGGATCACAACTCGCAATTCACGTAACGGGGTCAATTGATGGAAACAAGGCGAGGCTTTATTGTAGCTACCAACACAAAAACGGACATTTACACCCCATGTCGTAAATATTAAAACGTGAGCGAGTATTCAATCAAGAAAAGCTCGGAGCGGGGTACCTATTTGTGCCCTAGAAGATCGATCACTGATCACACAAAGCAACCGCAAGCAAGCTGCTTTGTGTCCGTCCACGTTTCTGTTCTGTGCGGTTGTATGTATGTACCTGGAAGTGGGAGACGATGCGCAGCGCGACCGTGGCTACGTACAGCGAGTTGGTGACGAAGTCGATCACATTCCACATGTCGTGCACGTACTCGCGCAATCCCATGTCCCACAGCTGTTTCACCTCGCTCCAGATCAGCCCTGCGCCGGAACAAACCATTGTACACAGCACAACACGCTCGGCTCGGCAGACACGACGACACAGCGACAAGCTGCGTGTGTGTACCTACTCATCGCAGACGCGTCTCACAATGCCTTGAACCTCAAACGGAACTGGACGGCACATCCAAGCATAATTTAATGATAACGGAAGGGACGGAAGGTGTCATCGAATTAGCCTGAGGTATCATGAGAAACATCTGGAAGTAGGCGGGGAACAGCGATAATTGGAAGGACTCGGAGAAAACTTCGTCAAGCGGTGGGAATAAAATGCGTGACCAAAAACCGCACATTGGTTTCATTACTTGCATTTGAAACTCTTAGAAAAGCCGTAACGGGTGAAATAAAGCCCAGACGAATTAAAATAATCGTCTTCGTCACAATCCTTAAGGTGCGTTAGGTATATAAGAGTAGAGTAGGGTAGAGTACTGCTACTGACCGCTAACCCAGGCCAGGATGAGCCACTCGACGAGGCTGGGCGGGGCTCCGCGGCGCGACAGCGGCTCGTTGTTGTGTGGCGCTGCGCCCCACAGCAGGCCTCCTGCCGCCGTCTCGATGCGCTGCGACGCCAGGATCAACAGGACTGCAATGTTACCGCGTCCCGTGCCTCAGAACCGAACGATCGAAACTTGGTCCCACTCCTTGCTACGGCGTAGCACTAGCTGCTACGCCGTAGCACTAGCTGCTACGCCGTAGCAAGTGGCAAGTCACCTACAAAACTAATCTAGCCCTCCCGCAGTAGGTTATTATTACTAGCTTCCGCCCGGGACTCTGTATAGATAAACAAAAAAGGGTTCCGGTTCCTATATATTCGTACCTACTTCATAAGCTTCGCCCGTGCTCACGTGTTGAAATTTAGCACAGTACACGTCTGCTTGCGAGGCATACCTTCCAGCCCCTGTTCACTAGCGAGAAGTATGTTACTTTACTAAATAAAAAATGTGGTGCGTTGCTCGCAAGCAGCCGGCGCGCGGCGGCACGGGCGGCCGGTTCGTATAGTGCGGTAGGTAAGGTAGTGGGAGGAATACCAACAAAGGAACATGAAGTAGCTCGCGGAGTGGCAGAGGAATTTGATGAATGGCTTGCGTAGCGTGCGGCCGGCGGCGCAGTGCGGCGCGCACACGTACGCCGCCGCGTACAGCGGGAACAGCGCGCCGATGCGGACCATCTCTGCAGCCTGCAGCAGCATGTTCTTGCGACGAAACCCCGGCACCGACTCGTACCAGATGGACGCCAACAGCTGCTGCACGTTTGGGTGCGCCACGAACTGCATACACGAACAGATCCAGGTTACAGAACAGTAGAGTAGAGTACAGAGTGGTGTGGGTGGAGGGGGTAGGACACGTACCTTCTTCTGGCGCAGCTTGATGGCGAGCTTGAGTCGCGAGAGGCGCATGCGCTCCGGCGCGCCGGGCTCGGGCGGCGGGGCTTGCGGCGCACCCGTCTCGTGGTTGAGCAGCACCTGCAGCTCGTGGCTAGTGCGCGTGTGGTCGAGCAACGCGGTCGCGAATTCCTGGCACTGCGCGCGCAGCTCCTGGTACTCCGTCTTGAACTCGTGCTCCAGCGCGGAGAGGCGACGCAGCTCCCAGCTGAGCTCGAACGCGGTGAGGATCGGATCCTTGGAGGAGAGCGCGATCAGCGAGGGCGAGGCGAGCGCGCGGTACGCGTTGATGCGCGACCGCGAGTGTCGCAGCGAGTCCTCGCGTCGGCTGCGCACGCACTCGTCGCAGCCGCAGCGCACGTCGTGCGGCACGGGCAGCGCCGCGCCGCGGTCCAACAATAACTTTATTATCTCGTACGAGTCGCGGTGAGCCGCCAGGATCAGCGGCGAGATGTCCGCCGTGAATGTCGCCGTCTCCGGTGGGAGCGCCTCCCAACTCTAAACGAACACATACCTAGTCACTCTAACTTAGCTGCCTTACCGAAAATCATTATAAGTACCTACCTAGTGGTACCTACTTAATCAAAATTAAAATCTTTGGTTGCCATTTCTACAATATTAGGTACTGACACCTACAAATACTTTTCCAGTCACTCGCTATAAATATTCACGGACATTTAACACAACGCCTTCTAGTCCCAAACTAAGCAAAGCTTGTACTATGGGAACTAGATGGCTGATAGAATACATATACCTAGACTTTTTTATTTTTTTTGTAAATACATACTTATAATACATAGTAACACCCAGACACAGAAGAAACAAATATGTTTGCCAAACACAAATGTTTGTTCTCAGTGGGGATCGAACCCACGACCCACAGCACGGAAGGCAGAGCTACTACCGACTGAGCCATGACGCCTGTCAATATATAGGTAAGTACCTAGGTAGGTTCCTAAACTTTTGCTGATAATTAACTCCTGTTTCAGTTAAAGATTTGTAACCTTTGAAACCTGTGTTTCAGGAACACGAATCCCAAAATCGCATTTGGAAACGCAGTGTTTGCGGCCGGCCGCTTTCTGTTGCCTCATGCGCCACAGTGTAGCGATACACAGTAGGGATTACATTTGGGCCAATGTTACAAAAGTAACATTGAAATGTTACTCCTGTAATATTTACTTGTACAAAATACACCAAATGGATGATTAAAAAATGTAATAATAACACACTATAACAGGTAATAAAGGTCTAACCCGACACCAAAGAACGCCGCGCCGCGAGTTTAGTAGTTAAGTATGTATGTATTATTATAGTTTATCTGTAGATAGTGGGTCAGGCAACACACATGAGGATCGGCCGCGAGGTCAACGCTCCGATCAGGTAGGAAATAGTGAATCATTTGAAAAGCCTTTTCAGTCCGATATCGGAAACTTTAAGGGTAAGTCAGGTCAAAAAGTTGCAAAAGGGATCATAATAGTGACCAAATGACCGTGAAAATTTAAATTAAAATTGCTGTTTTTAGAGTCTAATTTGTATACTTTCTAATGAGACAGATTTACTTATGTTTAGTTTAGGACGTGTTGTTGGTAGTGTTGAATTGATATCGAATACACAAAAAAAGAGACTTAAAAATCAACTTTTTTACGCGTTTCACGTGTTTAGAAAAACGGTCTGAAAGCACTGGTTCAGATTTCGGGAGTAGTCTGCGTTAAACTTACATTTGGCTGTCCTGGCTTCCTAGTGCGTTCCTCGTGGTCGAGCAATGCTTCTACGGCTTCAACGAACTCCTCAGAGATCGCATGCAGCAAAGCGTCGCGCGTCTCAACGCCGAACTCCAACAGCAGCTCCACCATCTCCAGGTTTTCATTGTCGATGGCCATCAGCAACGCTGAGCGGCCCAGAGGGTCCACGCAGTCCACGTTGATATGTCCCGTGTCACGCGCGCGCGCCATCACGCGCCGCGTTCCTGCCACGTCGCCGCGTTCCACGCCCAGCAAGAATTTCTTTTCCTCCAGCGACAGCACTGCCATCTCCTGGTGTGGCCGCACTACGTTTTCCTCCTCCGTCATGCCATGGATACTGTGCCGCTGTCGGTCACATTCACGTTAGTTCAAACTACCCTTCCTAGTTTGTAATTGTTAGTCCATGCTAGTACCTACTATCTACCCTACCTAGTACTCAGTAGGTAGTATCGGCCTATTTTGCAAGTGCAGCTGCTTCTAAGTTTGGACACAGTCGTGTGAGTGCTACGCGATTTGAATGTAAGTTCACGTTATAAAATAAGCTATTAGGTATTTCTTGACAATAAAAGAAACGTTGACTTGTGGTGGCGTGTGTCGACTTGTGAAGACGAGAACGAACAATGTTACACTATGCTAGATGACACAGGAACAGGTTGGACAGGAAACATCATAAAAGCTTTATAATAACCTCTATACGACATTATTATATCGTTCGTATAGACCAAAAAAGAAAGAACTAATTTAATTGATCTGGGAGTTCTTCCAGTATACGGTTAATGAAATGGATCGGCTGCCGCTCCGCTCGTGATGGATATTGTATTGCTATTAGTTATACATTGTCATGCCACACTCTGGCAAAAATCGATCTATCATATTATGCGTAGTAGTTAGCAAACGGAAGATTTTTTTATTTTGATTCGTATGATAATCTGATAGAACAAAAATGACTGAACCGTACCTATGAATGCCACCACTCGGTTTTTTTTAAGCTTCTCGTTTTATTCTGCATCACATTTTAGCATTAGTCGATACCAATTAGACCTAAGTAATAATATTAAAACACTGTGTATAAACACAGGCACCAGGAAAATCTAATTTCAGTTTCTGTGTGTCAGTTTGTCACCCCAGCAAAGATAAATAAAATTATGCGATTGCCCATTGAATAACCAATATGCAGTAGGTACTTATTTACTTAGGGAACATACCCATACTACGTGACCTATTTTTTAAGATTTTTCGACCCCTCCCTCCCATCGGTGACCACTCGTAGTATATGCCAAGACCCCCCCTCCCCCTTTAGTTTTCACGTAGTAATTCATAATTATGATTTTTAATCATTTCACAGGCAAAAATTGAAAAAAAATAATAATTTGGCTCATACTCGTCTTTATTGCATAAGACTGCATGCATACTTAAATTACTAGTGAATTATGTATTATGAAAAAGAACAACATTTGTGAAAACATATTGCTATACAGTATGTAAAAAAATCGTAAATTTTTAAAATTTTGGGGTTTTTGCACATAAAACGGGAATCCATCCATTTTTTTTCATCTTTGACTTGGGGTAGCGAAGTGTAAATTTATAAACAAGTAATAATTATTATTCCGTTAGTTAGAATATTTCAAGCAGATTTCAAAGAGGTATAATAATACATACTTATAGTAGTAAAATTAAAGGCAATCATCAATCATTTACCACGCGGAATGCGCGGATTCGCGAACCGCGAATCAACCGCGAAGGTCAAATGACAGATTCGCGGATTATTCGCGAGTCGCGGTCCGCGAATCAAGGGATATAGGTCGAAAAAATACGAGATTTCTCTCATCAAAATCGACTACGTGACAAAAACCTGAGCCACCCCCCCGCTCCTGTGACTGACCGTAGTATTTTAAAGACTCCGCTCCCCCCCCTAAACGGGTCACGTAGTATGGGTACGTTCCCTTAGTTAGAAAAGGTTCTATGCTCAACACTGCCATCTATTAACGATTAGAAGTATAACTTCAAAATATAGTATTATTATTCGCCAATAGATGTCGGGAAGAGTCACATTTTTCTGTTTAAGTGTTTACTTGAAAACACGAATAAAACGACATTTTCTGAAAATGAGTCCTAGCTAGATCGATTTATCGCCCCCGAAATCCCCTGTAATACTAAATTTCATAAAAATCGTTGGAGCCGTTTCCGAGATTCAGAGATAAATATACAAGAACTAGCTGTAGCGCCCGCGGCTTTGCCCGCGTGGTAGGTACTCAGTAATAAAACAACATACAAACTATGCTTCCCGTTGACTTTATAGCGAGATCTTAAGTAGGTACTTCTTTAAATGTGGCTTCAGAGGCTGGTATTTTTTACCTAGGTACGCTATCTCCCTTCCTACCTACACCTTTCGTAGGTATTTTATTTTTGTAAGGACATGCTAGGTATCTAAGCTTGAAACAAACCGATTTTTCCATACAAACTTTGACATCTAATAGCACAGAGAATTAGTGTTAAGCTAGTTTTTTTTAAATACAGTTCTTGTTTATTTAGTTTGATCAATATAGGTACGTGCTAATTTTGGTATTTATAACTACAAGGAATACTATTTTGCATACTAACGTTTAGGCCCAGTTTGACCCAGTCAGGGGTTAAATTTGTTAAAATCCTGTCTTAGCGGGTGCCTATGCCATGTAAAGAAAGTACATTCCAAATTTCAGCTCTCTAGCTTTAGAGATTGCTCGGTTAAAGGTATTAGGTAAATTAGATATGGCTCTTAGCCAGGTTATACATAACGACGAGACAATTCAATATCATGCTTTCAACTGTGGATATAATCGCCCAAATTAAAGAGTAGGTACTCTTAAAAGAACTGGTAATCGAACATTAAATTCCTGCTGCGTCAACAATGAGTCACAACAAAAACTAACGACACCTAAAAGTAACGATTAGTGAACACAGATAGCAACGATAAAAACTGATTTAGGTCACACGTTGATGGAGATAATGTCGTAGACAGAATGTCGAGTGTCGTCGGTGTCAGCTTGAGGTGTCGTGGGTTGCAATCGCACTGTAACGTGACAGCTCGCCCCCTACCTACCACTTATTCATTATGCAAAATTGCAAATGCGACGCTGTAGAAGTTGGCGCGAGCAGAATCTGAGATTTTTTAGGACTTTTGTTCCTAAAAATGTTTTATGATTATGAAAAAAACCCAGTTCGTACCTATGCTACAAGTTTTCTCAAGTTTGAATCGCGGTATAAATTTTGAGATTATTGGAAGTCCATGGATAAACTGTTCCTCCTGGAAATCTATGATGGAGGTACATGCCTAAAAGTGGTATTTTACGAGCTAACATCTAATATTATGTTGATGATGATACATCGTGCGACGCGGGGCCAGTCCAGTCATTACGCGCAGCCGCCTTTAGTTGAGTAAATGTTTACGTGAATTTAGCTGTAATTCTAAAGCAGTCAAACTAACACTCCGGTGCTATAGGTACGTAGGTACCTACTTAAATGGACGATAGTATTTTTTTGATTGTAAACGTATAATTGTTTCGGGATTGTATGAATAATCGTATGCTGATATTTTCTTATATGCACAATTGCAACTTCCCCGCCTTAATTCGTGCAGAGATACAAAATGCACTGCATCTATGTTGTAAGGTACCTATGACTATTGGTGTCATTTACCTACAGTTATCATTTTCACACAAGGAAGAAGCATATTGCTTAGTAAAACTCTATCTGACAAAATATAATTTCTCTAGAATAATACGAAATATATAATTCAGCATTGAATTGATCGAGTGAGCGAAGCGAACCAATATCTTAATTAGATAACTTGTAGTATTGTATTTTTGTGTTTGTTCTAGCATATCTTTCGAACCGCTTATCCAATCTTCACAGAATTTGCTTGGTCTAGGGATAGTGTTCTTAAGTTTTACTGGTTTCAAAAATGAACCGATCAAGAGGTTGAAAAGTTACAATGGGTTTAAAGAGGAGTAAATAAAATTAAAATCGTATAAGAATACTACTTTAATTTTTTTGCCGTTTTCAACGAGGATATTCATCAGAACTGAAAATCAATTTTGAGGCATTTCAGGCATAACTGCAGTTGGAAACATTTAGTTCATCTCAAATTTTTGCGATTAGATGACCAGGAGTCCATACTTCAAGATCTGATGATGACCAGCAATTATGAAAAGGATCTAAAGGTTTGCGTCCATTGCAGGCGAATCGGTGCGCGAGCAGTGTCTTTTTGCTTTCTATGGAACTGCGTGAACGTCACAAGTAGTTAAATACATATTAGTTCGGAAGTGATAGTTAGGTTTTAAGTAGGTGATACGTGTGTTCATTTATCGAACAAAGCACACCTTGACCTTGTTGTCGAGCGGGCGCGGTTCGGGCGCCAGCAGCGCGCCCAGCTCCACGCGACAAGTGGAAGGTCGGCGGCGCCCTTCGCGCACTTCGCGCTCGCCGCTGGAGCCGCCGCCGCCGCTGCCGCCGGACATCTCGGAGCCTCCGCTCTCTGCACACACAAACACACACACGTACGCGGTCACCAAGGCGGCGGCCGCGCCCCGACGGGCAGCGCCGTTGCGCCGCCGCGCGCCTCTTTTGAGGAACAGTTCTGAGCCTGAAAGCTAGCACCGACCGTACCGAGCCGCTTGGACTCTGCGTCGATTCACTGCATTGCAATGCGGACGTGTTATATTTAGCGTGGGCGGGCGGCGGCGATGCGGGCGCATCCAGAGCGTGCGGTTTAAAAAACGTAAACACTCACCGGCACCGTCGGCGCTTGCGCCATCCCGCGTCCGCTCCGTGAACTGAAACGCAAGAATAATAATGCGTGTGTGAGTAAGGAGATTGGCCGGCGCCAGGTGGCGCCCAGCCCATGGCGGGCTGGACTCTGCTATATTGGCTCGGCAGAGCGACGGGGTAGATAAGGTAAGTATAGGTACCTGCACGCGGCGGACGCGGCGCGCGGCGATCTGCCGCGAATGACGACGCAGCGCCTCCAGTGCGCTGCCAGTCGTGCCACTCAGCAGGCCGCCACAGTCACCGCCAGCGACCACATTGCGAGCGGACGACTCCACTGCTGATATCGGCTACTCTCAACCTTTAGTGAATCTACGTTCTGGAACAAGGCACGGAACTTAAACGTTTCTGTTTATTGTTATTGAATCGTTAAAATGTTGTTTACCTTCGGGACGGTCAGTCTGTAGTCAGTTCAGTAGGTATATGAACGGTGCGAACATTATATATCATACAAACTACTTAGTATCTAGAAGGGAATGCTTGCTATACTGGGGGAACGGAGTTCCGGGATCCCGCCCATATTATGTAGCCGGACAAAATCCGTGAAATCTCGCGGGACATGCCTAATAATATGGATCTCAAACTTGGACGAATAAACACAAGTCTAAGGTCTCATAACGAAAATAATAGCTGTTTCATACGAAATAAAACACTTATTACAGGGAGGGACTGGACGGAAATGATCCTATGGAACATCTGTGTTTTTTTGTCACATTACTAGTGAATTTTGTATTCCATCAATTAATAGTGCAATATTAGAGCTCTACCAAACCAAGATACTGTGACTTGTTAGTAGGCGAGTAAATTATTGATCGAGCGAGCGAAGATCAAAGCCCAAAACACGGACGCTTGAATTTGTATGGGTTTCACCCGACCCGCGCCGCGCACGAGCTTTGTGTTGTGTTGTCCTCTATACATAGATTGTCGGTCGTGCTCGTCAAAGGGTTGTATTGTAAAGTTATAAGAGTTGAAAAAGGAGAGAAAAAAGAGTCGTACAAAAAAATCTAAGTAAAGGGGTGGAATAAGTAGGGACACGCAGGGGTTCGCGACAAGAACTCGCTCGACTATATAAGAAGATTACTTAGATGTGTATCTTTTGTAGGCAATCCTCAATAAATAACGATGTAATATAATATGTCTTTGACTGTATCTTCGTGCGAGCGGTAGGTAGGTAAGGTATCTATCAAGTTCTTAGTTCGGGGCGAACTACTAGCACAGAATATTTGTAGGTATAACTACAACTAGTGTAGATAGATGTAGCCTACCTAGGGATATTAGAGCCAACTAAAAAAAAGAAACAAATGCCTACCGACTTAGGTAAGTACCTACCTCACCTACCTAAAATGCTTCAGAAAGTATCAAAGCACAAACTGAAAAATAACTTTATAATGGTAGGCCTCCTCAGGAGTAGAACCACGAGTAGAACCGACCACCGTGTCGTGGTCGCTCTCTATGTGAAGAACTTGCCCTCAGCTACGATGCCGACAGTAGGAACCTACCGGTGCACAGCTAGGTTACACACACCACTCCACTCTTGTGGCTTTTATTTCGAAACGTTCAATAAGCAACAGTAAATTAGGAACGCAGATGAGATGAGACGCAGCGATCATTAGGGTAATAAAGTGAGCCCTGGAGAGAATCGGTAAATAAATAAGTTATTCCTCTCGGGAGTCATAACCGCGGTAAACATGGACGAGGGTGGGACGCGGACGACGAGGCGGCTCACGGAGACGAGACACCTGCTGCCACTTCGGGTTCGGCGTCAATCGCCGAGCCGCGCTGCGATACCGCGAAACCGACGGAGCTCGAGCGGTTTCACTGCTCGTAAAATCTATTTCGGAAGTAAGGGTGGCACGGGGAGAGTGACCCGAACCGAAGTACTAAAGTAACCCGGTGGAGGCGGCGCGGCGCGGAGCGTTTAGCGGCACGTGGCGCGAGTGGTGCGGTGCCGAGCATGCGGCCGGCGGCGAGTCGGCACCGCGCGCGCCGCGCACTGCCGCCGCCGCCGCCGCCGCCGCCGCCCGCCCCCGCCCATGCTGACATAGCTCAACTATACTGTCTATACATTTCACTTCGTTCCGGTTCAGATGATCTATTGCACTTCACCTACCAAGTTCTGATCGATGGTGACTGTCTGTCATCTGATGACTCCAAAAATATACACCTACATACATAAGTATACCTATGTACGGCTTTTAACGGACGTTTCGCAACGAACTACAACTTAAACAGCGATTGCTAACTTTCTACGAGCTTTCACCCGCGTCCCGTTTCATCCTGTTAAAAGCAAGCAAGCTCGTATGAGTTAGTGGCCAACTCTGGTGACGGAGTTTTTAGGCCGCCTTAAGGCCTCCGTCGCTTAACGACTGCTAGAGCTGGGACCGACAGTTTAACGTGCCCTCCGAAGCACGGAAGCGCTCAGATTTAAATACCACTAACGGTCACCCATCCAGATAGTGACCGCACAAAATGTAGCTTAACTTAGACAGTCAGTGACGATTGGCTAAGCAAGCCTAGCCACGAGCGCTTCGCTTCATCCTGTTGATATTTTGGGATAAAAAGTAGCCTGTGTGTTACAAGGTTACGAGGTAGGTACCTCAATCACGCTTATTATCTGAGTTGAAAATGTCGTGCCTAATAATGTCTCGAAATGCAATCATCGAATCTTCAATTTTGTACCATCTGATAGGTATTTAATAGTAAACCCACTGGGTTGACTGCACTGTGGCTACATCGGCGTTATTAAAAAATCGATCAAGTCAGATTGAAGTAGGTATGACGTGAACAATGATTCGCGATTCATTCAATAAATTTGATCTATGTAGGTACCTACCTGCCTAGTAGGTAACTAGTAGTGCTGGTGGTGGTAGGTGTAAGTACCTGCTAGGTTAAAGTAGTCAAGCAGGTGGGCGAAATGTGTAGGGGATATTTTATTTAGGTACCTACTTAGGTAGGTAGGTATATTAGTTAGTACCTAGGTAGGTACCTAGGTTAGGTTGGTAGGAACCACGTAGGAACACTACCCACTTGCTCCACTCTCCTCTACAGCTAGCACTTGGGGCACACACGTTTGATAAGATATTAGGTAGGTAGGTAGCTATGGCTTACCTATCGTGCTTGGCTTCATTATTTTGGTTCTCAATTAGCGTCTCAGTCAGGGGTCTCGTCTCTCTGTTTCACATCGTTTGCGTGCCCGGTTGGCGACCGCTGCCATTTGTTCGCCGAGGGGTGGCGGTGGGAGCTTCCGAATGCTTGATTTAGGTAGGTACCTATCTACCTAGTCCGCTAGGAATAGGTGTTCTGTGCTACCTAGTACCCGTTTGTAGTCGCACTACTCCAAGGTCTCCAAGCGAGACTCGGAGACAAAGACAAGTCCGTGATCCGTGCACGCGCGTGACTTTTTCCAGCTTTTACGCGGGCGTGGATTAATATTAATTAATACTATAGGTACCTACCTACTCCCTTAGGTACCTAGGTGCCTATAACTTTACATACGGACCAAACAAAATAAATTAAATACCTACCTACCTACTTATTCTCGGATACTGATTTCCACTAATTTCCAGTAGAAAAGTATGGTAGGTACTGTTAGCGTTTCCCTTATTTTAATACTTTTGGAGTGTGTTTTGAACAATAATTGCTTATCAATAATATACCTATTTTATGCTTGATTTGGCCATTCAATGTAAAGAGTGCATTGCCTGACTGAAGTTATTGATTGAATCTTTATTGTTAATATAATCTGTATTTGATGTTGGACATCACTAAAATAAAAATGTCGCGTCTCTATGAGTTGTGAGTAAAAATAGCACTGGCCGGCGGCAGCCATTAATTATGGGAGGCTTGTCGAATTGTGGAGACAAGAGATGGGATTTCTTTTGTAAAACCTTAGCATTTTCTAATTATTTCTGTGCCTATATCATAATAAACATCAAAGTTTGTATTTAACTTATCTATCTTTTATTGGTAAAAGTGAGTATGTTAATAATTCAGAAGTGGGATAACCAGCTCACGATGGTATGTACTTTTATCATTTTACTTAGACCCACACCTGGATTTTATTGTAGACCATCCTTAATGTAAAATCAGTATGTAAAATGTGTCTGGCGCTATATGTGATAGATACTTAGCACCTGGGTATCCAGAACAATATTAAACTCGTGAGTTCGACTCTCACATTGTACTGTAGTGTGTTTGTTAAAAAAAAGTGTATTCGAGCTTTAAGTGGTGTTGGCCCTCTCACATCATGTAAACCACTTTTTAAAAAACTAAAACTGTTAACGCTCACAGGCCTTTACATTTTTCAAATTGGCTGTTTTGTTAGAGACCATGAGGTCATATTTGATAAATATGCAGATAAACTGCATTCACGTCTTAAACAGAGAGACCCAACAAGACTTATGCTGCCAAGCCATAAGACTGCAATGACTCATAGGAATAGCTACATGATGACAATTAAGATATATAATAAAATACCTAGAGACATTAGAGAGCTACCAATAAAGCAGTTCAAGACAAAGCTTTACTTGTGGCTAGTAAATAAATGTTTTTATTGTATTAAAGATCTTCTATTATGAATTTAATTATTTTAATGATTTTAATCTATTGAATTTATTTTGACATTTGTATTTTATTATTTTAATCTGTAATTTGTTCTCTTTTATTTTATACATTTATTAGTTTGTTTAAATTGAAACAATTTGCATGTCGGTCTCCGATGAAGTATGTGACACTAAATTAAAATTATGAACATCTTGTAATTTGACCATACTTCTTGCGAATAAATACATTTCATTTCATTTCATTTCATTTTAACTGGATCTGTAGATAGGTACCGAAATATAGTAAGTAATGCCAGTGTATTGTTTTGAGCATTAGTCAATGTGGTACCTATCTATCTACTAGACAGGTGTAAGTCAGTCGAGTGATGCATTACGCGCAGTGATACCCAACCGCGTACTGTAACATCACATTCCGTTAGTCATCTTGTACTTACCTACATATATAATTATGCAATGAGTCAGTTTGTTTCGCTCAATCCGTGCGAGTAGGAGTGCGGGCTCAATTGCACTTGCGCCTGTCATTTATTAGTTTAAAATTTTAATTTAGAACCGTGTTGTCGACTACATAAGGTTAAATGTTATATTACAAAATTCGCATCATCTCATGTTATGCTTGACAATAATTACTATTGAGTTGCACCTGAGCGTTACATTATGCTAAGTATCACACAACAAGTTTTAGTGCGTCCGGCAGTTACATCTCAGGTAATGTTTGGGGGTGATGATGTGATGTGATGTTTCTCTGTACCTACAAAATATGATACCATATTATCTTATTGCCTACTACATAAGGCACTGTTTTGTGCATGTCTACTACCTATGAAGGTAAACTAGCACAAATCAATTTATTTCCATGTTCATCACTTATTTTTTATGATTTGAACCGAGTAGTAAGAAGGGATGTTATAAAAGATTGGTTCAAATGGTATCACCTTCTATGAAGTAGTATTGTTGACTCTTTGTGAACAAGTGTGCGTTCTTTGGTACCTATCATACAAAGGTAATAATAAAATATTACTTGTTTGGTGTGGTTGAACAAAGTATTATCACAACCACAGCACTTTGTCACAAATCCTGAAATCAATCCTAAGTAGCAAGAGATAAAGTACTTTTTCCTGTTATTGTCTTCGAGCTATATTGTTTTTATTTTTAATCATCTTCAATAGATTTGAAGGTTTAAGTATGTTTGCTTCTTTAAGTTTTACTGCAGGAGGTATGGAGTCGCGTTGAACTCTAAAATAATAAATAATAAGTACATAAAAGTTTTAAAGATTATCTAAGTTTTGGGCATCTATGTTTGTTTATGTTTATCTGTAAAGCATGAGTAAAAAGATAGATATCTACGCTTGTTGCTTTTCAAATGTGTAATGTCGGCGGCTGACGAATTAGCGAGTCTATTGTTAGATGACACAAATTTCACAAGTTTCATAACCAATTTTAAAGTTCCGATACTAAAATAGATATGGTGTATTAAAACGATAAAAAAAAAAAAAAAAAAAAAAAAAAATCTTCTCCATGCAACTGCTATTCCGAACACAATGTTTGCGCGTCTATTGGCCAGACGCTATATCAACCATGTTTGACTTTGGCCGAATATTCTTAGCGGTGCAGGTTGTTAAAATGGTTAATTTTGTTAAAGTTTGATATTAATTTTATTGTTTATACTTGAGTTATTTTAAACTCATTCCACGGTATATGTGGAATAAGCACAATAAGCTTTGCAAAACTTAATACCTATAAGTATTCTTCAATTTATTACTAACTGCAACATTAAGAAGTCTCGAAAAACAATGAAAGGCAGAAGAATTAGAGTTACTTCTGTACCATACTAATGTTTAGATACCCACTGTTTAGCAGTGTTTGTGGTTACTGTTGTGGTGAACACGAATGTTGAGTATCATATGGATCGACTGCTCAGTAGGAAACAGTCAGGACAGAACAGTCATTTTGGTTTATTAAATCATGAACTATTTAATAACTTAAAGAAATACTTACCTAGTAGTAGGGATAACAATATTTGCATATTTTTCTTGATGCAGTGAGATTGGCATAGTGATGCTCGGATACTTATTCAAAGTTCTTATGCAAGTTCTTTGTTACATTTATATTGTACCTACCTACAAAGGAGTTTTAATAAGTAGATGACGGCTACGAATAATGAACCCTGGTAGGTCACGAATAGTATTAACTGCCAGGTGGCTAAAAGTGACAAGTGCTTATATACTTACTTGTTTAGTTTATATGGTGTCTTCTTATTTTTTTTGTCATATCAATGTTACAAACACATTAAAGTCCTTTAAATAGGTGACTCTATGTTTATGGCATTAAATATCTAAACAGGCCACGTGATGTGACCACATTGTGATAATATGGATTCATTATAGAATAAATATCATTGAATGAAACTGATTACCCACTTAGGTTTGGTACTATACTAAGTATATAGTTATTGTTACAAAGTATATAGTAGTTTGAAGACACCAATTAATGTATCTATACACCTAAGTGTTTCTTTTTAATTCAAAACTGCATTTTAACTTTAGTATAAGTACCTTAAGTAATGTTTATTACCTACAATAAAACTTGTGTAAATTGATATTGGTAGGTACCTTACATTACCTACTTACAAATCCAACTTATAATTGTATACAACCTTCTAATGTTAGAAATTTACCCTTACTAATTATTTACTTACTAAATTATATGGTACTGGTGAAATACATTACTTTATTATGTATTTGCGTGCACAATAAGTGTTTATACAGATACCTACAGATTTTCTTGGATTGGTTAGTTCAAGTTAATAGTCTGACCGCAGTAAGTCTGCAGTGTACGTGGTGTAAAGCACTGTAATTGAATAGTAGATTAAATAAAATTATAAGGTACATCAACTGATGTAATTTATAGCATTTCACCTGATTTATGTCTAAGCAAGCCCTTTACTGAGGGTTGTAGTAAAACTGCCAAAAAAAAATAACCAAGACATTCAATAAGTACCTACTTGCGATTCTTTAGAGAGTTATCCTTATGTTAGTCTGACCTTACAATGGTATTTAAACAATTTTTTTTAGCTATTTAATCAATAATTTTACTATTATAAAAATGTTGAATATCAAATATTTTCTATTATTTTGTTGACTGAAACTAAAATTGTTAAAATATTCTAATTGCTACCAATAAAGTATGAGATATATGTGTGATTACTGAAATACGTCTAAGCCTTATTGTTGGAAATGAGTGACTGGACCAATTTGGTTGAAAATCATAGTAATCTGGAATGAGCATAACATAGTTTTTTGGTCAGGACACGAGCGAAGTATAAACAAATTAGTCAATGATATCAATGACGCATAAGTACCTGCCATTGAAGTATCTGCTGTAGATTTAAAATAAGGCCTATGTTAAAACTTCTTCAGCTCATTGACTGCTGCATTTGATATTCTTGGAAACGTCAAAAACATAGACGAAGGGTCGCATGGCACTTTATGTATTAAGTGAGTTTGATGTAGGTAATCAATACCTGCATTTACCACATACTGGAACCAGCCAGGTAATTAAACCACTGCGGTAAATGTGCCTAATAGGAGCCATTGGGCCACTTTGGTCATACCTACTGAGTGGAGGCATTTTTTCTGAGCAACCTTCTTTTATTTAATGTCATTGTTTTATTACGTATCTTCAGTCAAGAATAGATACAAATAATAAAGATGAAGGTAGTCATTAGTATCTATTTCATTTATTTCTTATGTTGATCGACTGTTAAGTCTATACCTACAGAAAGTTGCTTAATATTTTTATATTAATACCTATACCTACTTAATAATTATTTGATATGGCTGGTGACTTTTAATTCCAATTCTATTTATCACACTTAAAATAACATCACACAACATTTTATACACGTTTTTATGTGAATAAATATGTGTTACTATATTATTGTTATAACAAACAGATTAAACGACAAGAGTGTCTATTTTGTCTTGTCTTTGTGCATGTTGTGTTTCACTGATTGTATTGTAGTACAACAGACGAATTGGTACGAGTTTCTTGAAAGTATTTAATGATAAAATAATCACTTATTTTGATACTTGCCATTATATAATTGTATAAAGAAATATGCTACCATAATGGTAGTGATTACTATCTCGTAAGTGTGGGTATAATCATAATATTTATCTGTTAAAGGTGAAACATGCTGTATATTGCAGTGATCACTAATTATCAAAATCGTAAAGTATAAGTGAAACATGCTGTTATATTGCAGTGATCACTAATCTTCAACATCGTAATGGTACAAGTGAAACATGCTGCTATATTGCAGTGATCACTAATTATCAAAATCGTAAAGTATAAGTGAAACATGCTGTTATATTGCAGTGATCACTAAACATCAACATCGTAATGGTACAAGTGAAACATGCTGCTATATTGCAGTGATCACTAATTATCAAAATCGTAAAGTATAAGTGAAACATGCTGTTATATTGCAGTGATCACTAATTATTAACATCGTAATGGTACAAGTGAAACATGCTGCTATATTGCAGTGATCACTAATTATCAAAATCGTAAAGTATAAGTGAAACATGCCGCTATATTGCAGTGATCACTAATTATCAAAATCGTAAAGTATAAGTGAAACATGCTGCTATATTGCAGTGATCACGAATCATCATCGTCGATGTTCTATATGTGAAACATGCTGCTATATTGCAGTGATCACTGATCATCATCGTCGATGTTTTTGAAATTAATTGCGGACCAGGTTGACTGTCCAATTTTCTCTTAATGAATTGAGTTAGTTATACCTACATAATTATTTCTCTTCGATTTCGTTTATTTTAAAGTACCTACATAATTATATTTCGTTGCTTATGTTGTATTTTCCTAGAAGAGCCAAATGAGGCTCTCACATAATTGTGTAATTTTAACTTAAGTTTAATTTTAATCTTGTATGGATTGCTGTTGTCTGAAATAAAGAATAAATAATAATAATAATATGTGAAACATGCTGCTATATTGCAGTGATCACTGATCATCATCGTCAATGTTCTATATGTGAAACATGCTGCTATATTGCAGTGATCACTGGTCATCATCGTCGATGTTCTATATGTGAAACATGCTGCTATATTGCAGTGATCACTGATCATCATCGTCAATGTTCTATATGTGAAACATGCTGCTATATTGCAGTGATCACTGGTCATCATCGTCGATGTTCTATATGTGAAACATGCTGCTATATTGCAGTGATCACTGATCATCATCGAGACAATAAAGGTGAGACTTGCTGCTATTATTGCAATGATCAGTGTGTATGTTTATAATATTTTTTCAGGTAAACTAAATAAATGAAACATATTGCGGTGATCATTTATTTTGTATGTACCATCAAAACTTGTAGTATTTATTTCATTCTTATTTAATAATGCAAAAATAATAATCAACTAATGACTTTGATAACATGCATTTATTTATTTGGTTGACTCAAAACCAAATAAAAATAATGATCGTGCTTTACTAAGCAAATCACACAGAGTGAAAGAAACCTTACTCAATTTGTAAATATTTATTAGTCACATTCAGACGAGCTTCACTGTAGATATATCTTCTTAATAAAGATATACAACAGTTTAAAACAATTCAAGATTATTTGCAAATGAAGTGGAAGATTCCCATAATTATATTTTATTTATTTTTACAGATATTCCAGCTATTCATCATATTTGGTAACGACAAAGATGTTCTTTAATGCGAAAACTAAAAATAGTTTCGAAATAAGAGTCAAGCACTCACAACCGAAGTTACGACTTACATTAAAACAAAATCAAAATTAAAGCTTATGATTAATATTCTATTATTTTTTACAGATGACCTTCCACTTATCTTCCGTATATGTGCAGCGCCAACAATCATAGATTAAATGCATTTATTGTTTCATGCTGGTATAATGAATACCTATGAGTTAGGTATTCGTCTATTGTATAACCTTATGTTATTAGATTAAATAAACTTACCTGCTACTTATAAACGTTGCAGAACTTTAGTCAGCTGTCGGAATGATTGTTTTTATTACTAACATGTAATGTGAAATAGTCACAGAGCTAGATTATAATAATCAACCTGTCTAACTATTTGGCTTTTATGAGCATGGCTCTTTATGTATGTATAGTCAATAGGATTTACATTCAACAATGCTATAACTATCTGGGTACTTAAACTTAACTGGAAAGTATATTTCACGCTACCTATTCAATAAGATGTTGTTATAAATAACTCTAAATAACAGTACAATGTTTGTAATAACAGTATAATGTTTGTATTTAGTTATATTCTTAAATCATGAATTCGGTATTGTCAGAACCTAGTAGATGATTTCATAAGATAGAAAACTGAACTTGACTTACTGCTACATTATTTAAATAAATTGACTATAATTAATCACACATAACAATGGATGTTTTGACGATTAAATACAATTACTGTTAAAATATAGTTAAAACTCATGTAATATACTAGTAATTGAAACATTTTCCCTATGTTCTTAGGTCATTATTTTGTGAAGCTACTGAAGTAGATTAGCATAGAAATTAATAAGATAGTTTTGCAGTATGTATGTAATTTTATTATCCATAGAACCAAGACACGGTTGGGTCACCTAGTTCAAGATGAGATACACCATAAAATTATTAACTCTTGTTGTATATTATTCTATAGTTAAATTTGGTTCAACTACTTGTACTACCTAATATTTAGCAGTTTAATTATAATAGTTATGTTCACGTTTAACGTGTAAACACTTCAACAAAAGCCATGTATTGAACGTGTAAACACTTCAACAAAAGCCATGTGTTGATATCTTTGTACCACTCTATCATGTAGGGTGTAGAATTTTAGCAGATAAAGAGTACATAATTATATAACTTGTGGTAGTATATTGGTTGTAGAGAGCTCAACTGTTTCATGTGTATTTTGTGAATGTTGTAAATACTGTATTAGTTGTGGTTTTCTTTGTGAATAAACTTATAACTTAATTATATAATTATGTATAAACTATACAGTAAGCTGATGTTTGAAGAAATATAAGCTTGTACCAAGCCTCTGGTTAAAATTTTCTAATTGTACCGTGAATATGGCTTACAGGTTTTATATTTTTGTTGTATTGATTATGAGTACCTGCCATACACTTTATTCTTGAAATTTATAGATTAGGTATTGCTTGGTTACACTTAAGCTAAGTTTAAAATACTGTTACATTTCATTGTGTCAGAGACATGCACCACTATCGAATGGCCGGGGATGGAATAGCAGCGTTTTACCTGAAATAAAACGCATATTAAAATACTTACCTCACTGGAAGCTTTATATTGAGATGCAGTTCCGTTTCCGTCGAATTTCTACCTTTTTTCGCACGTTTTACCCATGAGTTTCCGGTCTTGTGGCGCCACCTGGCGGGTGCTAGTCGTTTTTAGGTTTCGTTAAAAAAGACACGCCATATTTCTTCATTGGCTTTATATCTCACCAGGCAGAAATTAAAGGGAAAGCTTCCAGTGAGGTAAGTATTTTAATATGCGTTTTATTTCAGGTAAAACGCTGCTATTAAACTACTGTACCGTCACTGGAAGCTTTATATTGAGATATGTTTGTTATCGCCTGGTGTCGCCACGTCCTACATGAAGTAGGAGACCCTAAAATTTAGGTTACGCCAATGTGAATCAATGTTAAAAATAAACGTGGAGTACTAGATACAATTATATTTTTAATCATCTAAGTAAGAACTTAATTTAATTTATACTATCTACATAATATTCACGATTAAAATTTGTACACAGTCATAGTCACAATCATAGCTTCAATTTACTATTATTTGAATGAGGATTTAAATGAATATAATATTTACGATTGAAATTGTACACAGTCATAGTTACAATCATAACTTCGATTTACTATTGTCTTAGTGAGGGTTAAAATGAATCATATCGGGTGAAACAGTTGTGTTACATTATCTGAAACATGACTTACAGTCACCTCGCGTCTGTAAAATTGTCGAAATGTGTTTGCTGATCGCCAGTTTCCACGAGCCAGTATTTCATCCATGGAATGATTTTCGAACCAACTTTTTGAAGCTACGGCGGAACGGACGCTTCCCGGTGTAGCTGAGATGCCGGCTTCTCTAAACAAGGTTTTAATCCATCCTGCGATAACTGTGCGCGAGGCAGGTTTGGAGACACCTCTAACTGTAATAAACAGATTAAACGATTTTGCAGTGTTACGTTTAATATTTAATAAAGTAATCACTTTTTCTATCCAGAAAAGAGGATTTAGGTTGCGATTATTATTATTTATAAGTAATTTCCAGCCAGATTGTCTGAAGTTACTACTGTCAGTTTTTGAACCAAATTGTGGCCAAAATGTTATACTATCATCCGTTTTAGTATAATGTTCTGAATCTACTCTAAGTAAGGTCAAGTCGTGTAACCGTCTGCCTGAGCAAAGTAATAACAACATGGCAGTATGACGTGATACTTGAAATAGATTATTGTGATCTATTGTATATGTGGCTAAATAATTAGTCAGCTTACTTACGTCCCAGATTGGAGGTTTGGAGGTCTTGGGATTTTTTAGAGCAATCGACTTTAGAATATGTTTCACCAAAACATGTGAACTTAAGTGACTCGATGATTCAACATTACACAATGTAGAAACCACAGACTTGTGCAACAGAATTGTGTTGTAAGAAAGATTATAAATTAAATATAGGTCCGACAAAAATTGAGCTAGTTGTGAACCAGTTGGGTTATGTATACTGACGTTATTTATACTAGACCAAGACCTCCAACGTTTCCAAGCCACTTCGTAAGTCCTAATGGTTGATTTTCGCCAAGAGTTTTTAAGTAATGAGACTTGTTCAGTGTTCCACGTTCCTACCGCCTCGGACCACCCCCACACTTCCAGACTTCGAGAACGATGCTCTCGACTTTGGGAGGCGGAAGGCCCGTTGACGTGTCGACCAGATTCTTCTGTAGATTCCTCAGGGTTAGTGGTGCTGCTAGCGCTCTGGCCCTGAGGTCTGCACGCCAGAACACCTTCTCCCATCGGGGAGCAACTACTAAATAAATTCCCGTGGCCTGATTTAGGTGCGCCAGGACTTTCGGAATTAGGAACGGTGGTGGGAACACCCAGGCAAGTGGGTAGTTCCATGGAACACTGAATGCGTCGTGAAATAGGGCTCGAGGGTCTTTCAAGTCTAGAGATACATAATTGTACACCACATGGGCTGAAGCAGAGGCAAAAAGATCTATCATTGGGGTTCCCCACTTCGCATACACTGTCTCCACACATGGCGCTAGTAAGTGCCATTCCGGAGGAAGCCGGTGGCGTGATAAGTGATCGGCATGATTGTTTAACTTGCCTGGGATATAGTGTATGCTGAAGTGTATTCGATTTAGATCTAGTAAATTTAGAATTTGATAGGTTATATCCATTAATGGAATTGATCTCGTACCTCCTTCCTTGCGTAGATACGCTACTGCCGTCCGGTTGTCGCATTGTATTAACATAGAGCTGTTCTGCAGTAGGTGGATGTGATTTTGAACGGCGTATAATATGGCCAGCATCTCTTTTTGGTTGCTGTGTAGTGGTTGCTCGATTTTCGACCAATTCCCGGAGAGAGCTAGATCGTTCAATTGCGCCCCCCATGCCTGGTCCGATGCGTCTGTTGTCAGATAGTTGGTTGGATAGGGGTAATGGAGAGGCGTTGGTAGGTGGCAATTGTGTGACCACCATTTCAGATCGTTGCAGACGTTTTGTGGTAGCGGGTAGACCTTCGTGGATGGGTCTGGTAACGAGTGCATGAATTTCAGCACCTGTCTGTGGTTGAGCCGACCTCGTGGAACTACGAAACTTGCAAAATTCAGTAAACCTACCATTTTTTGAAGATCTTTTAAGGTCACCTTTCCTTCTTCGAGAATCCGATTTACTTTCTCGATTATGACGAGAACTCTTTCTTTTGGTAGGGTTTTTTGATTGTCCCATGGACTCCACATTACACCTAAATAAGTCAAGCTCTTCCGAGGGTAAATGATCGACTTCTCGAAATTTATTTGCCATCCTAGTTTCTGTAATGTTTGTATCGTTAGTCTGACATGCTCGCGAAGCGTGTGAGCATCTTGGCTTACTATCAAAAAGTCGTCTAGGTAGACTATGATTCTCATGTTCCAAGTTTCTCTCAATGCGCGAGCTACCCAATTTGTGAGCGTGGAAAATATCTTTGGTGACGTGTTCAATCCGAATGGTAGGCACGTCATTTCTAATAATTCTCGGTCGTAAATTAGTCGCAGAAAGCGCCTGTGTGTTTTCGCTATGCTGAGGTGAAAGTAAGCCTGAGATAAGTCGATTTTGCACATCCAGTCCTGATGTTGAAGGAAGTCTGGGATTCGATACATATTGATGAGTTGGAACGGTTCGGTTATAACAAAGTCGTTTAGAGCTTTGAGATTGAAGATCGGTCGGGCAGTTCCATCTGGTTTCGGTACTAGAAATAACGGGGAAACGAAGCTTGGCGAGGGCAGAGCCCTTTTCAGAATGCCTTGTTTTTTCATTTTCTGTACAATTGCAGACATTTCTTTTGAAACAGGTGTTAGAAAGGGACCTCTGGTTACATTTGGGTAAACAAGTGGAGGCTTCTGAAAGAATGGTATGCGGTACCCTTGAATTAACTTTAGAATTATTGATGGTGCTCTCATTGCCTTCCATTGAGATTGGTACTGTACTAACTGACCTGCCCGAAACCTCCTCGAGTCATTGTTTTTTGTATCTTTTTTGGTTACCTCGGGAACCTCTGGGAGCATTGGAGCGTCCTCTATTGTTATCTCGTTCGGGCCGCGAGCCCTGGTTGTGGTATGAACTTCTCCCGCCAACACCACCGTGTTGTTCGTATCGTGGCTTTGAGGATTGACCTCTAGAAGCGTAGTTGTTTTGGTATCCACCTCGCGAAGGTGGGTTGTTACAGGCATGCATGTGCATATTTTGTGTAGGAAAGCCTGATTCCTGAAAACAACATTGAGTTCCACGCGATGGAACTACTGAATGTCTTGCGCCTTGCCCCCGCGAGAGGCGGCTGTTAGACGGGTTAGACTTACCTTGTGAATAAGCATGAGTTATTAGTGGCCAAAAAGCTTTTCGGACCCCGCCTGCCTTTTCCAGAACCGTAGTGAAACGCTCAGGATCAAATAAAAAGTTATTTGATGGGGGTATTCTATTCAAGGCTGCTTTTACCAATGGGTCTCTTACTTTACTAGTAATCGATTCCCGGCGCATCTCAATGCTTTCAGCGCGATGACCGCAAACTAATTGCAGAAGGTCGGAAGATGTTTTATGCAAATCACCTTTTTGAAACAAGTCATCAACTTTCGCGCTCAAATTTTCGTGGTTAACATTAGTATTTTTAGCCCACGTAAGAAGTTCTCGGATGCTCTCTTGTAGAGAGTCGTTTTGTTTCAGTACGCAGTACGTCAAGGCTGCATACGATTTGTCCGCGTGGGCCAGGTTACGTAAGGTGTCGTATGTTTTCACCTCGTCGTTTGATTCTAGGTCTACGAAACCTGGAGTGTGATTATATAACTTCTGCGTGATTATATAATTTCGGACCAAGACGACCTGCCAAACCGCTGCACGTCAGATAACATTTTCAAAAAGTTATCTGGAGTTTTTGGAACAGATGGTTCCTTGAGTTTGGTTTCGATATTGAATGTGAAATCGTGACTTGCGGTTTGGCATTCATCTATAACGGGTCTTTCATCGGTGACGTCATGCTCCTCGTATAAGTCTCTACTCACATCCGAGCACAAAGACGCATGATCATCGTAAACCTTTGATTTAAAAATATGTTCACGAAGCTCACCCATTTCCTTGAATAGCTTGTCCATCATTTGGCCGGAATGGCGGGCGCGCTTGCTTCGCTTACGGCGGTGATGACGTGACCGCTTCCCGCTTCCTCGTTTGTTGCCAGAAGTGGATGAACTCGAAGAGCTGCTGCTTAAACTGCTGCTGCTGCTGCTGCTGCTACTTAAGCTTCGGTGCCGCTTGCGAGACTCGCCGCTTGGCCCAGCCACGGCTTTCGGCTGGGCCTTCGACTTAGTATCATGATTATCCATGTCTGAAAATATCAAACGTTAAGACCTTTTCCAAATACCTACCATCGATCTTATAGATCGATGAACAAGACGGTAAATTAAAAATCTGTATATAATGAACTAAACCACATTAACGTACGAAAAATCTGTTAAAATTAAACACACGTACATGATCCGAACGGAAAACCGTTAAAAACATGATCACGTACTAAAAAAATTTAATTGTTGAAAATTTGAGGGTACTTACGATTTTCTCGGATACTTCACTTTTGAAGCTCACTAGAAACGAATAGATGTTCGTATAGTTTTATTTCAACAAAATATTTTAGTAGTATTTTAGCAAGTTATATAACTTTAAATTAAATTAAATTAAACTGCAACAGTCGTAAGAAGGAGCAGTTGCAGACGTGTTACTTCGACGGATACAAAACGCCAATGAAGAAATATGGCGTGTCTTTTTTAACGAAACCTAAAAACGACTAGCACCCGCCAGGTGGCGCCACAAGACCGGAAACTCATGGGTAAAACGTGCGAAAAAAGGTAGAAATTCGACGGAAACGGAACTGCATCTCAATATAAAGCTTCCAGTGACGGTACAGTAGTTTAATAGGGACATTCCATTGGTAGGACGGCCGACTGTTAGCGTTTCCCTTATTTTAATACTTTTGGAGTGTGTTTTGAACAATAATTGCTTATCAATAATATACCTATTTTATGCTTGATTTGGCCATTCAATGTAAAGAGTGCATTGCCTGACTGAAGTTATTGATTGAATCTTTATTGTTAATATAATCTGTATTTGATGTTGGACATCACTAAAATAAAAATGTCGCGTCTCTATGAGTTGTGAGTAAAAATAGCACTGGCCGGCGGCAGCCATTAATTATGGGAGGCTTGTCGAATTGTGGAGACAAGAGATGGGATTTCTTTTGTAAAACCTTAGCATTTTCTAATTATTTCTGTGCCTATATCATAATAAACATCAAAGTTTGTATTTAACTTATCTATCTTTTATTGGTAAAAGTGAGTATGTTAATAGTACCTATACTTATACCTATTTTTAGTGTTCCGCTCCAGGTTTGGAAAATCGGAACTCTTACCTACGGAGTAATAAATAATCTGTGCCTACGGTCTCACCCCGGTGCATCGAGATAGTATTTCAATGCTCCGGTGTTTGTCTGTCACCATACACTCCACCAGAGCAATCGTTATGGTTCCTTCACTCGGAACACTACCTAGGTAGGTAGGTATATATGCGCAAGTAAAACTCGGTAAAATTTACGCCTTCGGTACCTACCTGTCTACCTACCTAGTGGGTAGGGAAGGCAAGATAAGATAGATACAGGTAGGTACATGGAATGAAAGTTCTTTGGGTGCCCCTCGAGGTGGTCCACCTTTAGATACTTAGGTAGGTATAGGTACCTTCTACTATATTGAAATTGAATATTGGATAGGTAGGGTCGTTGCGCCGGTTCTCGACCAGTTAGTGCTCCTGTCAACTTTTAGTCCGGTCAATTTAGACATTTGAAGGTGCATAAAGTCCTAACAAGCTGAAAATTAGTTAAATTGTTCAAAACATAATTATAAACAAAATATGTAAGTTCCCGATCATTCCCGTGTAACAAAAAAAATTTACTCGAGGTCAAAGGTCAAGAAAAGGAGTTTTTCACGATTTTCAGCAAAACGGTAAGTTTTATCATAAAACACCCCAGACAAAAATTGTAGATCATAAAACTATCTATAAAAAATATCAATACTTTTTTTAAGAGCCACCGTTTCTGAGATTTTACGAGATATATACGATTCAAAAAATTTTATAATTTTCACTACAACCATTTAAGCTAGAATAAAAATATAAACGGTTTTAGATTGTCTAAACAAAGCCCTATTCTAATCCATCCAATTTAATAATTTTATACGACTTTTTTCTTTTTTTTATTCCCTTCGGACCCTTATAACTTTACAACCCTTTGACCGATTTACTTCATTTAACAAGCTAGTAAAACTTTAGAATACTATCCGTAGACCTACCAAATTTGGTGAAGATAAGTTATGCGGCTAAAAAGATCTCATCGCACAAATTTAGGCCATAAAAAAAATCGTACAAAAATATCAAGTTGGATGTCATAGACATTCCAAAGCCGTTTTTATTTTCATTCTAACTTAAGAGTTGTAGTAAAAACTATAAAACTTTTTGTATCGTATATGTCTCGTAATATCTCAGAAACGGTGGCTCGTAAGAAAAAAAGTATTGAATAAATTTTTATAAATAATTTTATGATCTACAATTTTTATCTAGGGTGCTTTTATGATAAAACTTACCGTTTTGCTGAAAATCGCGAAAATCTTCTTTTTTTGACCTTTGACCACGAGTAAAAAATTTTCCTTACACGGGAATGATGGGGAACTTACATATTTTGTTTATAATTATGTTTTGAACAATTTTACTGATTTTCAGCTTGTTGGGACTTTATGCACCGTCACCCTCATTTTTTTTTGTCTAAATTGACTGGACTATATAGGACATCAGAAAGAAATATTAGGTATACAACCCTTTTATGCATGCACTAATGATGTTACCTATCTAATAGCCTAGGTAGGTATATAATGAAGTTTCTTTGAAATATACTTTTGGGCGTTAGAAGCTTTTAGTTATTTTAATTTTAATCCGGAAACCTACTACCTACGTAAGTCGTAAAAACTGAATTCACTAGGTTCCATCCAAGTTTACTACCGGTATTGAACTGAACTCTCAAATGAGATAAGTGTAGGTAGGTATAGGTAGGTAGGTAGGTAGGTACCTATATGGCATTTGTGTTGCTATTAGGTAAATACCATTTAGGCAATAGGTAGGTAGGTAGGGTACCTACTTACTTAGATAGGTGCAACCCAAACTATGGAGTGAACGAAGGCACGCGGTGCAGTGTTCTGTTGACCTACTTTGGGACGTTAATCGTATCACGCGAAAAAGCTCGCGTGCGGCGGCGGCGCGGCGGTCGTTCACCCAGCGACCCTTCAGGCACTACCACCAGCAGCGCTACCAGCACCGCACTCTGATAGCCCATTTCCTGAATTCACAGCTTTTATTATCCCTATACCTAGGTAGGTAGGTACCTAACCTACATCACAGATCATATTATACATAATACGAGCCTACATAATTACTACCTACCTAGTAGTTCCCCCGAACTGAGATGAGATGTTCTAAAAAATAAAAAAATATAGGTGTAGGTAATAGTAGATTGTATTATAAGGGAGCGAAATCATATTTTTACGGCGAAAGCGCTTTTTTGAATCCAGAGTGAAGTGAAGGATTCTAGAGTAGAATCCCGAGCTTAGCGAGGGATTCTTTAGTAGAATCCTGAACGTAGCGAGGGATTCTTTAGTAGAATCCTGAACGTAGCGAGGGATTCAAAGTACTTCGCCCCAGACAAAAATATATTTTGCGCCCGAGTGGTAGGTACACTCTACTTTTCATCACCAACTATGAGAAAATAAAAGGTGCCTCATATTTTATTGTAATATTATTATTTAATAAAACATTTAAAGTAACAACTAAATAAAACATGTATAGTAACAACTAAAATGAAAATAAATAGTATCTATAATGAAAACCACTTATTTCTTATGTTTTCTATTCGTTCGATTTCTTTGGCGCTGAACACTAAGATGTTCCAAATTCAAAAAGTGCGCGGCAAAGTAAATTGCGGCGCACTTATTTAAATAAGTGCGCCGGAATGAACTTTGCCGCGCACTTATTGTTTCTTATAGAAAACACGCACATAAAGGCGAACCAAGTCGTTCTCTTCGAATAGATGTGATGAAAACAAATTTTACAAACATTTAAAACCCCCGACCATGAAAATCTCGTTAAATATTTTTCATAATCGCTGGTCACCATCAGACCTTGGAGTAGGTAGGTGTATAAATATGATTTGTGGTAGGTATCATCATCATCAACCTATATCAGTCCACTGCTGGACGTAGGTCAACGACGTAGGACGTGGTAGAGGTATGGTGATCGAATCTCTGTATGTATGCCGATCGCGGAAGAATGGTGCCTCGGTACAAGTGTCCGACGGACCGTCCGTGAGGGTTTTGACCGTGACATGTTTAAATCCACTTTGAGAAACAGCTCGTTTTTATGCGATGGATGAAAAAATCTTGCAAAATAGGACTGGACCTTTGTGTATTTGGTTTCCTGATTCCTAAACTTGAAATTATTACTAATATATTACTTATTTATGCAAATAAACATCTTGTATCTTGTAATTTTAAAGGAACAGTGCCTTTGATTTTTAGTTTTGAATTGGTTATTTTTTTTATTCGTATATTTTTACCTATTTGATGTTTAATCTGATAAATTGTTAGTATGAATCTCTTAGGTTTATTATTGGAATATGAAAAGCATGTATGTACTTTTAAATAATACAAAAAAATCTGTTTTTTTCGCAAAAATCGATTTATTTGTATTAAAATCGATTTTTGACAAATCGTATAATTTTGAATTAAAGAAAAATCGATTTTTATTTAATCGATCTTTTCCATTAATCTCACATCCCTTAACTAACCTACTAATCTAAAGAAGGGGTGTTAGAAGTTTGACGGTGTTAGTACTTGTATTCTGTGGTGTTAGTAAGAAACATGATTTATCTTTGGATGGATAGCCATGTTTGGTAAGATTTGGTGAAGCCGTTTCCAAGTTATGAGGATATTAATCAGCTATGAAAACCAATTTTAGGATTTATACTTACCTATTTCAATATTTTTTTAGGCATAAAATTGTGGGCATTTTGGGTACCTAGATACCTACCTACCTAATGAAGTAATTTCGTTCTTAGATGCTAAATAATCCTTCAAACAGATAAAGTCTTGTCTGACTTTATCTTATATTTTGTCTTCTTTATATTTTTAGTCTTGACTATCTTTATCTGTCAAAGTTTGAATTTTATGTTTGGATATGTTTGTTAGTCAAGAGTGGTGATTGCTAATGATTAGTTTTATAATAGGTATCATCCCCCCCTCATCTTTCATGCTCATGTATTTGACCTTACCATAGACAATGCGCCATACAACCTCCTTGGTTGTGCCGCAGCGGAGACCCTGGTGTATACCTTATAAACATACATTTATGTATATACTTATTTATAGACAACTTTGTAATTATTAGAGACGGGTATAGCTGGCTGGTCCACAGAAATCAAATAGAAGAAAAAATTTTAATACGTCAATTATTCTGAAAGTCGTCAGTCAAAGTGACATCACAATTTTGTTACCGTCTGCTCTGGAATTTCATTTTGTTCCCTTTGTAAACTATTGACTGTGAAAAGAAATACTTTCCTACTCTTCTGTTGACTACCTATTGAAAGTACAAACGAAAAGTGTACTACCTAGGTACCTAGAATGTACTAAAAGGGTTCAAAGTTCTATCATCGGTTTCCGAATCCAAGGCAATAATATTACGAAATAGATACAGGTACCTATGCGCTGTTCACATCACATTATTCCAGTCCTTTTAATCGACCGTGCTCGATCCACTAATGCTAGGCTGGATTACATCGTTTAAGAGTAGAAAAAAATAGGTAGGTAGGTACCTAGGTAAACCAAATAGGCTTAATACTTAGTAAAACAGGTACAGTAAATAGGTTTACTGCCTAGGTAAATCAAATAGGTTTGATTCGAATATTCCCGCCATTCGCTTGCTTGGTTTTCGTGCTCGGCTGCTAGAGTTTTGATGTATAACCTCTTCTAAAGCTATGGTTGCATTTTTAACCAGGGAGATGGCGTTCTTATCTTGTTAAAGAGTATTTTTTTTCTATGATAGGTATTGATACAGAGCTCTTTGCAGAGCTCTTGTAGATATGTAATACTGTAGTAAGTAGTAGGTTTGTATTGTGTTGTGGCGCGCGCCGTGAGATGAGACACGCGCGGCGGCGCCGAGCGGCTGCCGGAGCGGGCGTGGATGCGGGCACCATAGCGATCTGTGCCGTGGTCCGCGTGCTGATTGTTTACGCTTGCATTGTCATGGTGCACTCGATGCTGTACTGGGGCCGCCACTTTCTACGCCGCCGCCGTTCCGTCTGACGTTCGAATGAATCCCTGACGAGCTCATTCTGCTGACGGTACCTACCTACCTACCGGCGGCGGCGGCGCTGTACATATGGGGAGACAGAAGTATGAGTCTTGGCCGGACCCACGCACCACGCAACATATCCTGCTGTGCACTGCGTGGCTCATATTCGTGTACATGTTCCTGCTCACCATGTTCGAGCTGATCGAGTTGCTGCGCCCCAGACAACCAGTCCTCACACATTCTCCCCCTCAACGGAGGCGGCAGCAGTCGTACTTATGCCCGCATTGCTTAAATGACAAATAGATCAAAGTACCTCTTCACCAAATAAAATAAATAAATTACTACACATGTACACAAGAAAAGCCCTGGTGATTATTTCTATTCATTCCATACTACACTATTAGTTTTTATAGATAACATTTATTTCCTTACATCATCTACATAATCAATTACATACTCTTAGCACAAGGACAGACCTAGCGAGATTAATGGGAGTCGCGCCTACAGATGGAGCGGAATACGCGCTTAGACTCGGGAGTAAAGAGCGCGGGCTGCGCGGTTGTCAGTCAGAGTCCTCGATGTCCGAGGAGTTGCGCAGCTTGCGCGTGCTCACCAGGTTCTGCAGCCACGAGTTGGACTTCTGCGCGGCGGCGCGGCGAGGCGTGCGGCGCTCCGTGGCGGGCGGCGGCGAGGGCTCGCGCACCTGCACGTGCGCAGGCGCCGGCGGCCTCCCTCGCCCTCTGCCGCGCCCTCGCGCCGCGGCGGCCGGCGCGCCGCGCCCGCGCCCGCGCGCTCCCTTGCCGCGCGATGGCTCGAGTGGCTCGTCGTCGTCGCTGGAAAGCACCACGACGTTGACCTTGCGCGAGTTGGGCGTGGTGACCGGCCGAATGGTGACCTGCGGCGGCAACTTCACGATCGGAACCACCAGCTTGGGCGGCTGCGGAGCGGCGCGCACCGAGGTGTCGACGACAGCTGCCAGCGCGTCGTCCGCGGTGTTGTCGAGGTCAGCCTTGCAGGCGCGCAGGCACTCTGCGATCTCCTCGTCAGTGTCGGGCGCGGCCGCCATGAGCGCGGCGACCGCCCGCCGCTTGTGCGCTTCGAAGGTGCGTCGGAACACGTCGTCGTTGTGCTTGAGCGTGAAGTCGCGCACCGCTTCGGTGACGACGCGCACCGACAGCACGCCGAGCCGGCGCTCCGGCGGCTGGGCCAGGAAGTACTCCCGCAGCAGCGCCTCTACATCCGCGGCCTTGGCGGCAACACCAGTCAGATCGGCTTCCTGACCTGGTTCGGCCTGCTTGCGCTCGCGCACCTTTTTTTCGCGCTTCATGAGCAGCAAGTCGTTGGGGTTGGCGACGGTGCCAGCGAAGTTCTGCCCAAAGCGCATCCGGTTAAAGTTCTGACCCTCGTGCTCGTAGAAGACGCTGAGCCGCACGAGGGGCGCGGAGGGCTGCCGCGGGTCGCCGCTGCGTTGCGCCGCAGCCTCCTCGATGGCCTGTTCTACGCGCCTCTTCAGGAACTCTTGCACCTTCTCAGTCTCATTTACACCTCCATTCTCTCCGAGATTTTCCTCTGAAAGCACGATAGTTTTGAAAATGAAAGGTCGAACCGTCTTGAGAGGAAGCGGTTTCAGGATAAAGTCTCCTTTGTGAATCTGTAGAAGCCCACAGTGCTTAGGCAGAGCTTCTCCGGCTGCCAACGAGGTGGCAACAGTGCTACCCGGCTGAACCACAAAGAAGTTATCCTTTCCTGCCTTATTGCCGTACATGGGGATCATTTGACTGTCATGTTCGTGACCCCAGACCACTAGGTCAAGGAATTTTGGTAAAACATCCTCTCGTATGTAATTCCTCGGTCCCCTGTCTGCTCTATTCTGATGCAAGACTAATAGATTGAACCAGTCGAGGGTCTCATCTGGGCGATCCATTTCTACTTTCTTCTCTTCTAATAGCCTGGAAAGCCTTTGATCTTTCAGGTGACTAAGACCGTACAGTGCAAGTCTAGTGGCACCTTTCTGCATCAAAACTGGAGAAATATTTACATGTGTGTAGTCAGTCCATTTGCCAAAGTAGTTAACAAGTCCAGATATAGATAGAATGTCGAGGGAGCTTATGCTGCCCTGACCCACAGGGTCGTCATGATTGCCGTGTATAGACAGGATGGGATATGACACATTCAAGTTAGGGTCTTCATAGTTAACATTCCGGGAAAAGTTTTCCAGTTGGTCAGATAGCAGTTCAACATGAACTGGCTTATCTCCGAGGCAGTACTTGCGAATAATCTCAGTGCACTTGTACATGCAACTGGGCGACGGCTTAGAGTGGTCGAACAGATCTCCTCCCAACAACACCAGGTCTACATCGTACTGAACTGCGAGTGATAACACTTCTTCGAAAGCTATAAAACTATCTTCGCCTCGAATAGCATCGTTTTCTAAGTGCCCAAGGTGAATATCCGATGCTATCAATATTCTTAGCGTATCTTCTGGAGACCACGTACTAGCGTCGCTTTCCACCATTTTTAAAACTTTTCTAAGTTCAGTTCAGTTTTTCATTTAGTAGGCACTAGGCACCCACCTAATTCAGCAATTCAACAAGAAAAGAATAAGAACAAACAAACAATGATGCATAAAAATTAAATGAAAGGCATTGGCAGCCGGCGGCGGCGCGAAATAAAGCAGCGGCACAAAAGGCGTCCCTATGTTAGTTTGTTGGCGAGCCTTATTCCTACAAACAAAAATGGCGAAAGCAACATTGCACAAAGTTCAGCTTAAATGAAATATGTATAGTTTATTAAATCTCTAGTACGTACTTAGTTACGTAAAGTACTTTTTTTAGGGTTTTCAGTGCTAATCAATATGCTCATTCATTCAAAATATTCATAATAATATACTCTTTTGGGCTCATGGCACACTGGTGGCGCAACGCCTTTTTATTAAAAAAAGGCCACTCCAAAAAACAAGCTTAGTTCAAAAATGTTTGCTAATTTTGTTTGCTACCGTGACGTCACATGTAAGTTTGATGTAAGTTATTCGGCTGTACATTTACATGCTGTGCTGTACATTATAGTCTGTGCTCCCTTCCTTACCATAGACGATTGATTCTCATATGTTAGAATTGGTACTTTAGAATAAAGTTTAACCTAATAAGCTCAGAAAGATATTAATTTACTTTATAGTACCTACTAAGCCTGAAAATAGGTACAGGTACTTTTGCTTTTGCATCAAGTTTTGAATGCTTTCTCGAGTACTCTGTGCCCTGGCTGTATTTCATTACATATTTCATTCACACCTCATCATCGTCATCTTACATGTAAGCATTCGAACATGGCGCTGGTGACGACGCGGTGGTGGTACGACGGACACCTTATACATTTTTTTTATATTTTATCGACGCCTCTAGTATGTATGTCGTTTGGTCCACAGAAATCAATGAAAAGAAATGTGAAATGAAATGTATTTATTCCCAAGAAGTATGGTCAAATTACAAGATCTTAATAATTTTAAGTTAGTGTCACATACTTCATCGGGGACCGACAATGCAAAATGTTTAAATTTAACAAGACTAATATATGTATAAAATAAAAGAGAAACACATTAAAAGAACAAAATAACAGATAACATGTTAAAAGAATAAAATACAAATGTCAAAATAAATTCAATAGATTAAAATTTGATAGTTTGATAGTTTGATAGTTACTTAAGCAACAGATCTCAACTTGTAAAAGTTAGTCGCGCGGATGGGTCGCAAATTTTATCATCAGTGGAGACGGTCACTAGAGGAGTACCACAAGGATCCATATTAGGGCCATGGCTGTTTATCATTTACAGCGCAGATATCTGCTGGCAAATCAAGCATAGCCAATTTTACTTGTATGCTGACGATGTGCAGTTATACTTGCCTGTGTCCAAAAGTTTGTCTCTTGAACTGACCAAAGTCAATGATGACTTGGGTAATATTGCAATGTGGTCATAAAACAATGCATTAGTTTTGAATCCCACCAAGTCAAAATTTATGCTACTTGGTTCAAAGCGATTTATTGAGAACACGGCAGGCCAGACACTGAATGTGAACATTCATGGTCAGAGTATCGAACGAGTCTAGGAAGCTAGGAATCTTGGAATTATATTTGACAGTTAGGTATCTTCGTTTCAAGAGCCATATTCTAAATTTAATGAAATCCTGTCTTTTTAAACTAAAGCTACTTTACAGAATACGCTCATTTTTAGATCAACAAGTAAGAATCAAAGTATGTGAAGCACTGATCTTATCTAAATTAAATTATGAAGACCTGGTGTATGGCCCACGCTTGACTTCGAAGGCTGCCCGCCTCGTACAAAGAATACAGAATGCGTGCTGTCGATTCTGTTACGATATCCCACCGCGTACACACATAACACCATATTTAAACAACTCATAAACTCTGAATAGGGCGTCGCGGAGGGCTTTTCATTTGGGAGTGATGGTACATGGTGTCATGACATCTGAGAAGCCAGAGTATCTTTACAAACACACCCTCTCGCACACATACATATACACATCCTCAAACCCATATCTCGTACCTCCACATACCTACACTTACACTTAGTTTATTTTATCTACTTTTGTCATAATTGTTTAAATTTAGAGTCAACCTAGTTATACCTACCTGTTTATGCTTTGGATATTGTAAACTGGAGGAAGGCGTTAATATTCGCGACACAGTTTTTTAAACTTCTGCGGATGTTATCGTTTTCTACTAACTTGTGCCTTGTTTCTTTTTCCAATAATAAACTTATTATTAATCTATTAATAAAAATAAAAAAAACACGGGGACAAAAACGCCGACCAACGGTACTTGTTTTTCACTCTTTGTCAAAACCAAATGGAGGAATTTTTCTATAGGTTGGCCATTGTGTAGAGTGGATATTGCCATAGCCAATAAACATTTTTACGGGCTTGGATACTTGTTAGCTCTCTCGTTATAAGGTAACATACACGACGCTGATTAAGCTAAGACGCAAAGACTTGAGGATGACGGTGGTCTAAATCTAAACCACTCACTATGATCTAAACCGGTTGTCTTCAGGAAAAAGAAACAGTTCCATCGGGGATGCTGGAACATTGCTGTCATCAACCCAAAGTCCTTCTCCGTTACTTTAAGGAGTTGGGCTGGTTGGGGTGAGGTTAGCAGGGGGACAATGCACAATACACCCCGACGCGGGACGTCAGTGCAGATCTTATTCCCCCACGATGAATTAGAACTAGAAGGTAACATACAGGAATGAAAAGTGGAACACATTTTTGAAATTAATTTTGGAATACTTTCACTGCATAATTTATATAACAGACTTCAATAGAACATAGCAAAACAATTCAAGACCTTTGGAAAACAATAACTTCACAGGTAACGAACCTACTGTTTATGTTTTTGGCTCCAATGTGAAAGGAGTCGGTTTTGGGACACACGACTTTTGTACTGGACTGGAAAATCAACTCTACCATAGAAATAATTTTAAGCTCTGAAAATAAAACAAAAATAAACTTATATCATGTTAGTGAATGAACATTATTCTGCGCATCAGGAATAAATTTATAACATATTATCATATAGTAACATGGAACTAGGAATTTTTTTATTTTATGAGTGGGACATGATTTTTTTTCAAAAAGTACAATTTTTGGCGGCCTTACCCAAAAATAGACACGGCTTCTAACCACTTAACTTCACACTTGCACTTGTTACCTGCACTCATCACTTAACAGGTAGGTATACGTTTATACGCTGATTTTACTTATCGCTTAACCCTTGATAGGTACTTAACAAAGTGTAAACGAGATATTAGATGGGCTAGAAAGATCATCAAATGCATACCGTGGCCAAACACTCTGGTGTTTACATATACGTGGCAGACCACGAGGCCCAAAGAATATGTAATACAGCGTAATAAGTTTTTTCAGTATCTAATTTCATTAGACAGACTCTAGCACCCTCATTTAAGTTTTCAATGTTACCTTTAGAGTATTAGTTGTTGCGATATCATGAAATTTTCATACATGCGTATGTAATATTTTTCTGACAAATAATTTATATTATTTATCGTTACATAGTATATTTATTATTTTCAGGCTTCAAACTTATAACACCCCTCATTTTTCAAGTTGGCGGTTAAAATATGAGTTGGGGGTTTTTGTGTATAACCGCAAGAGCGCTGGTGTATACCTCTTCTCTTGTGTCACGTAACGTAACTATGGTCGCATAGACTTACCGTTCTTCTCTTGTAAAAGCTTTTTTCTGTGATTTCATTTGAAATGAAAATCTGTATGCGTGCGTAATGTTCTAAAATAAATATCGTGCGCTTTCTTGCGCTGTCAATGCAATTTTTATTGTAATGGTATGATCGTTGAGAATGCAAACGTGTGCGAACCATGCTACCATCGAAACGATTCGGGTACAAGTGTAGTTTGTGAGAGAAAGTGTCGTGAAATCAGAGAGTTGCCTTCAATGATGTGGAAGAGGTCGGTTGCGCAAGCGATGGGCGGCAAGCGGCGCGCCGCGGCCCTGGCGCTGGCGCTCGCCTCGCTCGCGGTGAGTACCTGTGCCTACTCCTGGGGCCGGCCGATATCTACCGTTCTGTTACCCGGACGGACCCACTGACAGCCCTTTGTTATTGTTTACAGTGCTTGAGCGAGGGTCTGATCATGAACAATAGTTATTTGAGTTAGCAATTTCAAGTTAACTTCTTGAAGGGTATTCAAGATTCAACTAAATTCAACTAAATCCTTGAGTACTAAACCTACCTGGTTTTCCAGGTACTACAGATGAACAAGCAACTGGACCCAGTGGAAACAGATTAATATACTGTCATTGGGCTTGTGTTAGGACATTGGCTAGAGATGTGGTACAAAAACTAACGTTCAACTTTCTTTTAGTGGCAGCGTGTTAGGGTATTGAATTCATTTTGTATGTGTAGATGCTCTCAAGAAAAGCATCTAAATGTATGACGAAAAGTTGCACGCACTTCACTTTTTACTGAACATTTTTTTTTGTGCCTTCTAGTCTATACTATTATAAAACTGTAAAAATCTAAAAACTAAAATTAAAGAAATGGAAAAACTAAATATGCAAATCTACTAAATAAACCATTCTGATTTCAAAAATCGAGTTTCTCTGTTTGTTTGTGCTCGGATCACAATTTAAAAATGTCTGTTGCATTCTTCTAAACTACACTAATTTGACCTTATTAAAATGGCTGACTTTAAGCTTATGAGAAAGGGATGACTCTTTTACATATTAGAGAATGGTAGCCACAATTATATTGAAATAAAAATGTTAGTTTATTATGATAAAATGTGACCTAATGTAATGATGTTTGTTATATTTACTAGTAGTAATGTTTGTGTATTAGAGGAAGTGTGATGTTGGTACAATGTTGTGTTGATAGATGGAGGTGTGGTGGCATGCAGTAAGCGGCGCGGACCTGGTGATCGAGATCCCGGGGTCGGGCGCGGCGGCGGCGGAGGGCGGCCGCTACCGGCTCGAGTACCGCCCGCCGCACGGCTCGCCCGCGCCCAACTTCACCGTGCCCGCAAGACAATCCACCATCAACTTTCAGGTCTGTGCGGTGCACATACAACACCACATGCTGTTCCTTCATTCTTCTAGTTACATTAATTGTGTTAATAAAGTGTTTGCGTTGCACAGGGCCTGCCCGGCACCAAGTACCACTTCATGCTCTACTACTCCAACACAACCTTCGCCGATCTACTCACCTGGAACCAGACCATCATCACAGGTGAACCTTTGCGCCACTTGGTTCTACTTCTTTCCTGTTACTGGAAGTCCATAGGACTCAAAATCGTTCTTGCTATGGGAAGATGCTAGCAGTCGACTTTTCGAGTTAATCTCGACTGAGTATTCTGAATGTTGGCACAAAGCGAGTGCAGTTGCTTCAAACTGATGTAGAAGATTATCTACTAGGTATCTGCCAGCATAATATGATGATAAGCTAAATGTCAGCATTGAGTGGGTGATGTTAGTGATGCATTATATAAGATGTTGTGGATGTGTGTGTGTGCAGCCCCCGAGCCGCCGACCAACCTGACGGTGGCGCTGGGCCGCAACAAGCAGGCCACCATCGGCTGGTCGCCGCCCGCGCACGGCGACTACACAGGCTTCCGATTCAAGGTAAAACACCCATCTCTACTCTATGTACCTACACTAGCCGGTCTTGGTTCACCAGCTACTTGCAGATGTGGCAGTATGCTTCCCATCCACCACTAAATCTTACTGAATAACCTGTGTTTGTGTTTTGGTAGCGATACTCTACTATCAATATTAACAATCAGTTTAAACTGTATTGAACCAAATATAATAAACGTAGATATTAAACATTCACATCGATGACGCGACGACGTAGGTAGCTAGCTACGTGTTGAAACCACGCTCAATAAAGCGCAACGTTTGTATACATACATACATACATACATACCTCCTATATACTAATAAACACGCTTTGTCCAAGATACCTACAATATAAGAAGTTTTTTTTCTTTTTAAGGTATTTTGTATCTTGGTACCTTATCTATAAACAAAATTATGTCAAAATACTTAAAAAAAATATTTAGACTTTAGAATTATTTATTCGCCTCGAAAAGAAACACACAGCACATTCAATAAGTTCAGGCAGGTAAGTTGTATATTAGTATTATTGATACTGTGTTCATATCGGACAATAAGATGTGAGCTTGCAAAGAGATGATACAGAGACGAGGTAATGTAACGAACACGATGGCACTGTGCCATGCCTTTGGACCTGCCGCGCTGATTAGCTCATACACCAAAAAAACAACCATCCCATTCATGTACTTGTTTTACGTCCAACAGCTCTATTGTCGACAGGACGCTAAACCTCTATGATATTTATGTATTATTAACTAGACTCCACTACATATCTAGTAGGTACGAGTAGTGGGCCGCTTGTTCTTCTCGTTTTTCCCGCAGCACAACAGCCTTACCGCGAATCTCAATGCTAATGGAGTTCAAAAACTATTAGTCATATTTTTACAACCTTAGCAGTTAGCACAACCTCTATCCTTTATAACTGTAATAAGGGTTACTTATTAGAGACTGCCGACCGAAAAACGGAAGGCATGTTATAAGATTCCAATACTCAAGGTCTAATTATTTTTTGGTAATATTGCGAGATCTCAGTTGGGGCCGAACCACTCGTGATATTAGTGGGATATTATACTTCTTTATTTTCAGACAACAAGGTCAACCAAAGTTTTTGATTTCCACTAGCATTTCGCTTCGCGTTGTGAATATGATTGATTGGGTTCCTTGGGTTCAATCTATTCTATTCCATTCCCAAAAAAGACGCGAATTTAGTAATTGATGTACCTACCTACTGGTTGGATCGAATAGCTCCCCATATAATATTATTGAAAGCTTATAGAAGCTGGTTCGTGCAAGTTATAGGTCATAAGTCGCGGACGTGACCTCGACGTGGCCGGATATGTTGCTATTCATTATTAGCTGCTATTTTAGGTTATTTATCACTCATTTAAAATCCATGCAATTCAAATTCCATGGCTAAGACAAATAAGTAGGTAACTAACTACTCTAGTGTACGAGTATAACCATGTATAACGAAGTCAAATAACAAATGAAAACGCGCCCGCACTCATTTTTACAAAAGTCTGTTCACAACTCAAAACATTGTTAAACCACCTGAAAAATAACGACGACCTCGACGAATAGAACTCAGATCATGGTCGTTTAGGTACGTCCGTGGTCATAGTTCCGTACAACCGCCGCTCACGAGCCGAGCGGTGCCATGTCGTCAGCGCAACCTATAACCGTTTTCACGCGCTCCAAGTGATCGGCGCCGGCGGCGGGCGCGTTGCATGCTATTTCTCCGAGAGTGGATATTAGTGTGTAAGTAGTAGTAAGGTGATGTTATCGCAGGTGATAGCGCTCACGGAACGCGCTGAAGTGGCGGAACGTAACATCACGGTGGAGGCGGGTGCTGGCAGCAACTGGACGCACGCGCTGCGCGAGCTCGCGCCCGGCGCCACCTACCAGCTGCACGCCTTCACGCTCCTGCACGACAAGGAGAGCGCCGCCTACGCATCCAGGAACTTTACCACCAGTGAGTACACCCACAACACAACCACACGACATGACACCATTTACACCCCCAACACAACATAAACTAGTAGTTTGCCCCGAATTGAGATCTCGTGATGGTCGGAGGTTAATAAAACCCAAACAATTTTTATTGACCAATTGTTGCAATAAACTTTTCAAATCGCATCGAAATCGCCGTCTAGCTAAGTACCAGTCTTACTTGAACTACAAAATCATTGAAACTCCAAGAAATGTTAGCTCACGTTATACTGGGTTTCAAAGTGATCAGTGAGATTTTATTGAATAAAAGCTCTTTGACTTTGAAGAAGCATTATAATACAACCCTGACAAGGTTCGAAGATTCGAAGCAAGTTGTCTTCATTATGTCCTGACTGAGTTCTTTTCATGAAGGACCATCGCAAATCTGATTAAAGTTCAGATAATTTCTTCTAGTGCAGTGCATTTGCGAGCTTTGTGGCTTGTAGGAAATAAACACATTATGTGTGTGTATGGGTATGCAAAGCGTGCGTGACAATCAATTGCATCTATGAATCTAAAGTCTGAAGAACAAGTCTGCTTTATCTCGTTATTAGCCTCGTGAGGACGAGACGTTTTGCGACTGCCTGAATACTTCCATTATTTTTTGTATTGTACAATTTGTACAGAATTACAGCGCCAGTTCGAATTGTAATGTCAGTTCGATTAGATTAGGTAGTGTCATGATCTTGGCAGAGCATATAAGAGAATATTTTACCTATAGTTGCGTGACGGCAATGATCTTCAAAAACTTAGCGTGACGAACATATATAATGTATTCACTAGACATTATATATACCGTAGTCAAATTAACAAGCCATTCAGGGTTTACTAGGTTTTTGTCCAGTATTCAAACTTAGAGATGATTCATATATGATGAGGAAAATCCGTTTGCACCACCGCATGTCTGCGTGCATTGTGTTGTACCTACACATAGATAGATATACATCCCCGATACTGGAAAGTGGCTTTTGCTATATAATTATAAGTACAACGCGCTCGACCGGCCCGGCGAAGGCGGCTGCGAACTGCATGGATGCCTTTGTTTTAGCGTCATGTCTCCGCTCTACTTACTTTCAATAAAACATCGTCAAACTGCGGAAAATCATTGTTCTATTAATTGCCTTACCTCGATCACTCTAGTTAGAGTAGGATCGTTTAGGTAACTGCGGTAAGAATGTGTGCAGAACCTAACCAATTCTTAGTTTAGAAATGTTTGTTATTGTCATAAAGGAAGTGAGATGGATAGGAAAGGTAGATATAATGAGTTGTGTAACAATGGGAGGTGATGGCGGCGGCGTGCTGTGCGCTGCCTCCGAAGGTCGCGCCTGCGATGCGATTCAGCACGCGTCGGTGTACTGTACGCGTTCTTTATTATATTGTTTTCGACGACTGATTGTTCCGCATAAGGATTCGGTATCAGATGCTTTGGTAACGATAACAACCATGTTGTCGCCGCTGACCGAACAACACGTTTGTTTACCACCTCACACCCTGCTATTTATTACGCACGACTAACTTAATAAAAGTCACGCATGTTTAGTATTATACTCTAAATACCTAACCGTGTGTTAGCTTGCAAGTTTTGCAACCTTTATTTATATCTGTACTTTCGTTATTTTTTTTCCTACAACCTTCTGTATGCGACGAAATACAATTCACTACACGTATAAATAATGTTAAACTATAGGTACATTGTACGTTCACGGTATTCGTTCCAATAAATCACTGCTTCCGAGCTCATAGCTAAATGCTTACATGATTACAATTTGTTATATATTTCTCGTATATGTATGTAAGTGAATGTTATTGATAAGAGGTGACACTGCTCCTATATGTACATAGTATCTGGTATGCTAATGTGTGGTTTTCCTTACGTCGACGTGCGCAGGACCTTAGGACTACTGTTGGTGAGCTGCATGTCTTTTTACTAACATTGTAGTAGTTATTATATGATCTGCGATTGGTATAGTGTACATTAGTTTTGAAATGTAATTAAGACATTTCGTAATAGATTAGTTAATTAGCTGACTCATCACAGCCATCACGTTAGACTTGGCTGATGGCACTGTGACCGGAAGTTGCGCGACTCAATTGAACCGGAAATGTATGCATCTTCATTATTGAGACGTCTCTCACACCACGCCACGCCATGCCTCACTTAAAGCATATTATAATATTCACATGTTGGAGATCACAGAAGAGACGGAGACCATGTGCACGTGATGCGTAACACTTGTAATTACTCATTACTGTTGTAAGTAAAGCTTTGTTTTAGCCATGTTGGCCGACATTTATTACCTCTTTACCTCTCAGTAGATATAATTCTCGTGCCTGAGTACCATAATATGTATACCGTGAAAAATAACAATAGTGGTGCGCGGATCGCCTAACTAAGGTGACGTCAACAGCTGAGTAGTAAACATATTGCTTGCACTAAAAACGCAACAGCTGTAGGCAGACATGTGACTTGGATAGTTTAGGTACCTGCGAGCATGGCAAGGCAATGCAGCTTTAGATGAGTAGGTACCTACGTGACATAAACAACGAAATTGACCTGCGGGGCGGTGGTTAAGATGATACTTTTCTTCGTCATAGTGAGGCTCTTAGACCTCAAGCCAAACCTAATTTCTCACGGTGAGATAGAGAAGTTTTCTCAAGTTATTCTAATAATGGCGTTGTTGAAATGGGCTTACTCCCAACGCCACCGGATATATTACGCTAATTCAGAATGACTGGGATGGGGTGGCGAATAATCATGTGCTATGGTTATATTGTATGAATCTAATGATTTACAAAAACATGTTGACATTTAGGTATCTAATTTATTTTATGTATGTCACGTCAGTAGCATATACCAACAATAGTAGGCACGGCACGAGTAAGTAATGGTAGAGTAGGTACACGTCTCGCAATAACCTAATGCTCTGAAATTGTATTTAATCATTTAATCTAGAAAATTCATGAAATGCATGACCTGAGTGCAAATGTAGTGAATAAATAATTTATCGCTGTGAGTGTTAAATAACTAGAGCGATAAAATGACTCGTGATGAATGCTCCAACTATACATACCTACTATAACAATGTATAACAAGTAGGTAGTCATCGACAACGGTATTGTCTCTTGCTTCTGCGGTTGACCATTTTACTCTTATTATGATTTGAGCAGATTGTTTTTTATAGATTTTAGATATCCTAAAAGAGAATACCGAAAAAAGTAAATGACGTAAGAAAACAGATTCTAACAGATAATTATGATAATTAATGTTTGTGAATAAAATGTACCTATTGAATGTTTTACGATATTACTACCAGACTAGTTTTTATGATGGCGCAAGAATAGAAAATAATAAAACTCTTTTGAAGCTGACTGATAATCAACGCACAGCCTAAACTAAACTAAAGTCCTAGAGGTATGAAATTTGGAGAGCAGTATCCTTATGTAGTGTAGGGCTGCACTAAGAAAGGAATTTTGAAAAGTCGCACTCTAGGTGGTCTAGAACGCGAGCAACGCCGCGGGCGACGGCTAGTAGAAAATAAATAACACCATTCTGTTTGTATTGTAGAGCCCAATACTCCCGGCAAGTTCATCGTGTGGTTCCGGAACGAGACAACGCTACTGGTGCTGTGGCAGCCGCCCTACCCGCCCGGCTTCTACACGCATTACAAGGTATAGTACATTACTGCAGCGCCCAGCAAAAGAGTCATTGATGGAGGAACGTGTAAATGTGGGCCGAAGCGAAGCCGAGGCACGCACACGTAAGTTCATCAATACCTAGTTGTGGCCAACGCATGTATAGTACTTTTCACAAATAATGCGCGGAAATTAAAACAAAATTTTCGTTCAGGAATACCACTTTACGGCCGCTACACTAATGTTGTTAAAAATGTCAGTCGTCAATGTTAGTGCAAGTGTTGGCTCGAGTAGGTACCACGAGTAGCCTGACCTTTGCAGTTTCATGTACGTATACATACATACGAGTAAAACTGGCACATACATACATGTATGTATGTGCCGGTTTTATTTGCGGCTATTTAATTAACCATAAATATTGATTAAATAGTAGATTATTATACAAGGGGATAAAGCAGTGTCTTCTGTCGCGGGTGACGATTTAAATCGCGAGCGTAACGAAGGACTCGAAGTTTACTCCCGAGCGTAGCGAGGGTGTTAAAAACTTAAATCACGAGCGAAGCGAGGGATTTATGTATTTGAAGAAAACAAAAACGCGGCATTTTCCTATACTAATATTTTTTGTCGGTAAAGCAAAGGCATCAAGCTCATACGGCCTGCATAATAAATGCGTATTCCTTTTTCAAAAAGATGTATAATGCTTTGTATACAAACTCAATGGTGTAAACACAGATGTAGTTCAGTATAAATTGTATTCCAAATTTAAATCACTTTCTCCCCCTATTTTCTCTCCCTGTTTTTAACAGATTCAAAATGACTATTGTTATGTTCGCTTTTTGTGGCATAGAATGTCACTTTTTTGAGCAAGTGGTACGAAAATACGCGAAACCACATTCTGATAACTCACGATACTTACACATAGACTTTCCTGTTGCTTATTTTATTGTGACATTTATAGAAACTCGCAAACTCTTGCAAATGTGATTTCGTTAGATTGTTGCGCATTGCTAAATTGTTTGTCGACTAGTGACGGGCTCCATCGATGATGGCGCAACCTACCCATTGCCGCACAGCATCGCGTCGTGGACCAAACATTACATAACTTTATCTAACTAATTTAAACAATGTGACATCTTTAAATAAAATCCCGCCGATCTAGGTTTGTCACTATTCCGAAGTCAAAGATATATCGGACTTTTGTTTGTGTTCTTTAGTTTTTATTGCACACAATAAAATATACAACAGATAGGTACAACTAGTTCTCCTTCCGCAATCCTTAGGATGAGAAATGGGAGCATTCTTAAAAACCATCGTTACAAAATCAGTTGTCAAATGTGTAGATTTTTTTTACAATTTAGTGGCCAAATAGAGATGCTTGATATAAATAATAATAGTGTGTGCAGTGCATGCTTTGTGTTGTGTGATATAGGTGAGGTTGTGTCGCAGGTGTCGATAGTGCCGGCTGACGCGCGTGACTCGGAGCTGTACGTGGAGAAGGAGGGCGAGCCGCCGGGGCCGGCGCAGGCCGCCTTCAAGGGCCTCGTGCCCGGCCGCGCATACAACATCTCCGTGCAAACTGTCTCCGAGCCGGAGATCTCTGCGCCAACCACCGCGCAGTACCGCACCGTGCCACTCCGGCCGCGCAATGTAACCGCACCACAACAATATCTCACAGAGACATCGTTCCAAGTCGAATGGTTGCCGCCGCTAGATGAAAGGTAGCCAATAAAAATATGTTATGTGCTATTTCAGGACTATAAATCTATGCAATATTTTGTTTGATTTCGTGTAGCATTTTCCTATAATTATCTATTGTGGTTTGATGAAACTTGTAACAATCGATTGGAAGAAAAATCGGCAGTGTTTTGGCACCAAAAAATTGTTAAATATTATGTCGGGGTCACCATTCTTGTTATAATTAACAGTAATAGTCCATTTTATTAATACATTTCCTTACATGTTCGTTCTAGCATGTTTTCCAGAGTGTTGTGTGTTGTGCGTGATAAGGTTCGGTTAGGGGACTCCGCTAGTGTTGGTCTGGTATCGTACCGAGTGAGTGCGGATGGTTTTGTTTGCAGTGAGTTCGAGAAGTACCAGGTGTCAGTGACGGGTGAGTCGCGTCGGCTGACGCCGGTGGTGCGCGCGCGCACTGACCCGCCGCATTGCTCCTTCGACGCACTGGAGCCCGGCGCACACTACACCGTCACCGTCAAGACCATGTCCGGGAAGGTATGCCATCACATCTATACATTATTATGATCAGCTACTCAGACCGCATGCTTCACTAAATATTTTTTCAGCATACGATAAGATTAGTGATCGTTCACCGTAACAGACCGCGGTCGTGCAGATTGCGATACGATCGGGCACAAGAGTGCGCGGCGTCGTGATGATGTGTCGTAAATGCAGGTGACGTCATGGCCGGCCGCCACCGAGCTGACCCTGAAGCCGCTGCCGGTGGTGGGTCTCCGGTACGTGCGCACGGGAGCGCGCGCGCTGCGCGTGCGGTGGCGCGCTGCGGACGGCAGCGTGCAGGACGAGTACCGCGTCGAGTACCGCGACGCCGACCCCGCCGGCGAGGACGTCTCCGCGCTCACCGCGGCCGCCACCGACGTCACGCTCGACGCGCTGCTGCCCGGCCGGAACTACACCGTGAGTGTACACGTTATACAGTACACGTTGGACCTGGACCGGGTCGACGGGTTGGGTGTGCGGGTAACAATAGTTGTGGGTGTGCAGGTGTCGGTGTCGGGCGTGTCCCGCGGCGTGCGCTCCAACGCGAGCTCGGTGTGGGCGGCGACAAGGCCGCTGGCGCCGCTCGTCGAGAGCAAGGAGGCCGGCGTGCGCTCGCTGCGGCTCGCCTGGCGCAGTGACGTCACCTCGCGACAGGACCTCTACTCGCTGCGGTACCGCAGGCTGACCATCCCACCATCCGATGAATACCTCACGGTGAGTGACCGAGTCACGCGCGCGCGATGCGCACTCCCCTTGATAACTCCCCGTGCCCGATCGGTTGAGAGGTTCGTTGTGATGTGCAGGTGGAGACGGCGGAGACGCACGCGGAGCTCGGCGGCCTGTTCCCGGGCGCGGTGTACGAGCTGCAGCTGGCGGCGCGCAGCCACGGCCTGCTCAGCGAGAACCACACGCTGTACCAGCCCGTCTGTTAGTACTCACCCGCGTAACGCTACCTCCATCTCTATGTTATCCATGTCCGAGTGTTGGCATGCTCGTGCCGAGGCATCGCGTCAGGTACTGAGTGTAGGGTGTGTGTGTGTGTGTGTGCAGGTCCGCTGCCGGCGGTGTCGGTGTCGGTGTCCCGCACGACGTCTAACAGCGCGCGCGTGACGTGGACGGGACCGGAGCGGGACGCGGGCGCGCTCGCGAGCTACACGCTGCGGTACCGCACCGAGCACGCCGCCGCATGGACCACGCTGCCGCCCTTCGGGCCCACGCACACGCAAGCTGAGGTACCATTCCAAACCGAACATCTTCAGTATCAACTAAGCTAACTTTGACAGCTACGGACCTATCGGACGAGTACTAGAAAACTATTGGGGATATTACCATGTGACAGTGAACGTAACGCTCCACGCACATTTACTATTTGTGCCAAGTTTCAGATAGCTCATAAAACTCAAAGATAAAAAAGATATTCGCATACTCACGTCCGACACCACCGTCAGACCGTGCGTGGATGAATGTGTGCGTGGATGTTGTGCTTGTGTGTTACAGATCAGTAACCTGACGCACGGCGAGCGGTACGTGATTGAGTTGGACACGATGAGTGAGTCAGCAGCCGGCGCCGCCAGCGTGCCGAGTCGACAGCCGCTCACTGTAGAGCACACCGTGCGTGAGTACCCTACACACTGTCTTCCGCCAAGAACTAACACTCGAGATCTAACCATTTGGAACTGAAATAGAATCCATTAACTTTTCCACTAGATTTGTTTGTATAAAAGTACCACTGAAGCATTTTAAAGTCCTTTACTATCAGGCTTATGTTAGTCGCTAAAGGCAGCAAATTAGTGAACAGGGATCAGCCGGATAATGATCAGTAAAATACAGCACGGCGTGGAACAATGTAGGCTGAGATGGGACTTATTTGACCCGCACTGACGACAGTAGCACTGAGTGCAAGGATGTACGAATGGTACTTACCAATCTCCGCGACTCCTTGTTTATTTTTCTACTTCCCTGTTATCCCTCTTTCATTTGTATTGTCTGTGGTAAAGTATTATTAAAGGTGAAATATTATTATTATTATAATAATAAACAATGATTAATAATATAAGATGTGTGGGTGTGTGGTATGCAGGTCCGAACCCGGTGTCGAACGTAGCGCAGTTGGTGGACACTCGCAACCTCACGCTCGAGTGGCCGCGAGGCACCGGCCGCGTCGACAACTACTCCGTCAAGATCTGGCCGAGGGATCCACAAGAGGTATATCTACCATTCCTATCGTTCAATGCTTTTTACATATATTACACGGAAGGTCGCTCTCTACTTTCCCAGCGGGCGTGGATTATTACCAAACGTAGACTCCACGCAAGTGATATTTGCTCCAACGGTGGTCAATTGGACAACAAACATGGCTTACTTACCGTGGTACTTGCTCGGCTCGATTTGATACTTGTACAACATAGGAATAAATAATAGTAGATTATTTAACAAGGGGATAAAGCAGTGTCTTCTGTCGCGGGTGACGATTTAAATCGCGAGAGTAACGAAGGATTTAAGTTCACCCAAGACTAAGACAGCTTTATCACCGAGGAAAATACTCTACTTTTCGTACCATTTGCGAAAAAAATTAACACAATAATAATATGAGATAGCATTTTAGAACATTAACTTATTTATAAAAATAAATTAAAATAAACTTAACGTTTATGTATTTGAAGAAAACAAAAACGCGGCATTTTCCTAGACTAATATTTTTTTGTCGGTAAAGCAAAGGCATCAAGCTCATACGGCCTGCATAATAAATGCGTATTCCTTTTTCAAAAAGATGTATAATGCTTTGTATACAAACTCAATGGTGTAAACACAGATGTAGTTCAGTATAAATTGTATTCCAAATTTAAATCACTTTCTCCCCCTATTTTCTCTCCCTGTTTTTAACAGATTAAAAATGACTATTGTTATGTTCGCTTTTTGTGGCATAGAATGTCACTTTTTTGAGCAAGTGGTACGAAAAAGTAGCTTGTATAATAAGTAAATAAGTATGTGTTTATGTTGTTATTATAAAGGGTATGTCGGTGGGTGTGCGGTCGGTGAGCGTGGAGGCGGGTGGCGGGGGCGCAGTGCGCGTGCTGCTCGGCGCGCTCGACCCCGGCCGGGGGTACTCCATCTCCATCGTCGCGCACTCCTACAACCTCACCAGCGACCCCTTCACCATGGACACCAGAACCAGTCAGTATGCTCTGCATCTGCATCCCGCACTCCTCTATTATAACTTATCACGGAACCGCTACGTCAATCCACACCGATTTAAGTTAAGCGACGTTCTGCGTGGTCACTACTTGGATGGGTGATCGTTAGTGGCATTTACATGCGCTTCGTGTTTCGAAGGGGACGTTAAATTGTTTGTCCCTGCTGTAGCAGTCGTTAAGGTTGGCAACACCAGCAGGGCGCTAAGTAGGAGGTCCTCGCGTGCCATGTCGAGTAGTAAGTTGTTCATTTTTCAGGGCCGCTGATCCAATCCGAGATGACGATCGTCAACGAAGCCGACAACGGCGAGGGAGACGACAAGAACGAAACGTTGCCCAGCATCCTGGTGAGTTCCTCCTCTAGTCATTGGAACCTCAAATTGTGGATCGTCACTTGTGAAAACTTTCAACGTTACAGTGCCAGTAAACGAGGCCGAATAATAAAGTCAAGATTGCAGATGAATCTGTACTCTAATTTTAATAGATCATAGATAGGTACTATTCAAATTCAAATCGTTTATTGCGCTTATGTTGTTAAAAAGATAGTGTAGGTACCAAACATAAACCCCGTTAGGGCACAGCAATTTGTTGAGGTGTAGATAGGCACTAGGTGGCATATTTATGTATCTAGTTTTAAATATTTTAATAACTTTCATCTAGAAACTCGTGCAATGAATAAAAACAGTTTTTTATTAAATACTTTTTAACATATTTTTTAATTTAATTTGTACATTCTCGTTTTTGATGTCATTTGGGATTTTATTATAGATTTTTAGAGACATTGCATAGGGATGGTCTACAAAGGTACTAGACATTGGTAGATTGGTTGCGTTGTTGTATTGCAGGTGACGTATACCCCGACGCCGGAGAGCGCGACCCGCTTCGACTCGTACCGGTTCCGGCTGGAGCCGGGCGAGCCGATCCCCCCCGCGGGGGTGCAGGGGGTGCAGGGGGTGCAGGGGGTGCAGGGGGTGCAGGGGGAGGGGGTGCAGGAGGCGGTGCGCGGCGCGCGGGACGAGGAGGCGCGGCGCGTGCTGTTCGCGGGGCTGGTGTCGGGCGCGCTCTACAACGTCACCATGTGGACCCTCTCGCACAACGTCACCTCGCATCCCGTCACCAGGCAGGCCCGCCTCTGTCAGTACCCAACGTCCATCAACACCCCACAACTATTCTATATAATCGTTCTAACCGCGCGCGCGCGGTCTTACATAATTACCATGTAAGCCCGAGGGGAGGTATTCTACGGGTCACGGCGAACGATGCTTGTTCGACGACTTTTTCATTCGACGTCAAAGTTTTTCATTGTGAAATGCGCTCGTAACTTGTACTTAAAATGTGAGTAGCGTGCCGGTGCGTGTGACGCGGTAGGAGGGTACCTACGTGGGCATGGGGGTGTCCAGCTCTCTGTAAGTAGTAAACAAACTCTTACGATTGTCGCAACTTTCTAAAATAACAAAAGTTGTCCAACTCAAGTGTTCGGCGTAATTGTGCCCCCCTTGGGCTTGTACGGTAATTATGTAACATTTTGGATACACTTTTTGAATAATCAAGGTATAATAAATCACTGTTTGGGTTGAATTCCTATTGTAACTAAGTACCCTACACCTGCTAACGTTTGAAATGGCGTTTAATTTAACGATCTGTAGTTAAATACTAAAAAGGTAGTTCTGTTGATCCCACGGTGGTGGGACCATGTCCAGAACAAGTACTAACCGCTTGTATTGCACAGTATTCAGGGAGGGGTACGTTGTTGGCTGGTGGTGGGTGTGTAATTATATTTATTTTCTTCAAGATCCTGCTTAAAAGTTCAGCATTCATCGAGCGGTAAGTACCACTAATTTCATAGTACTCTGTAACTAACCTAGAGTAATAATTAAAATTATAAAAAAAATATGTATATAAGTATTCTATCAGCAATCTAGTTCCCATAATACAAGCTTAGTTTGGGGGAGTGTTGTGTGTTATGTCCAAGAACATTTATATGTTTTATTTATTAATCATTTATTTATTGGGATCATGTACATAGTAGCTTAGATGGTAGAGTAGCATAATGTGCCGTATCGGGCGCTGCTCATTTGTAACGTTGCGCCTCCAGCCACTCGGAGTGAGGGTACTTTACAAATTTTATTTGTGAAATAAGAAGTTTTGTGGGTTCCGTCACCCGTGGCCGCTGCACCTTGCTAACATCCGGCTTGCTTGTTTTAAAGTAACATTATAATTCATAGTCTCCAGTAATGATGTGATCTCATTTTATGTCATTTTCTCGTAGCTTGAATTCGTCATACCCTAGGTGGCGGTTTATTAATAGAGTTTTGGTAACAGAGCATCTAGATGCTATAGGGTGGCCTCTTCTAAGGTATAAATTATACTCATCCACCAAGAACACCATCTTTTTGCACGCCCAGGATGACTGGTAGACAATGCTCCTAGCATGAAGTCCTCCTAGCATTACTTTGCGTGAAACTTAAATAAATAAACTACGCTCGCCTTCCACTGCGAGAGTAAGGAATGGAAAATGGTTTAACGACGAACTAGTAACTGTTCTAGTTGGTTATTGTTGTGGTGGGAGTGTAGGGTAACTCGCACTTGTTCTATAGGACTGTTTTTAAAACTTTTTTATCCCTGTAGTTCCATGGTAGGACTATTGAAACTAGCCCAGTAGGGCTAGTTTTCGTTTCAATAGTCCTACCCAAATGGAAATTACCAGATATTAGGGATAATAAAAGTTTGAACAGTTGTGGAGGTAACAGTTGTATAGAAGCAATGTGAGTGTTGGGGATGTGAGGGTGCGCGTGTGCGTGTGGTGTAACGTGTAGTTGTGTGGTGCAGACCCGCGCGCGGTGCCGTGGGTGAACGCGACGCGCGTGGAGGCGCGCCGCGTGGCGCTCGCCTGGGCGCGCCCGCACGGCGTCTACGAGGACTTCGAGGTGCAGTACCTCGCCGCCAAGGACACGCTGCAGACGCATCTCACCACCGCCAGGGAGATCACGCTCACCGACCTCACGCCGCACACCCTCTACACATTCACTGTCGTGGTCAGTACTATAATACTAATCAACTAATCATATTCCCTCTACGTATGGAGTTGCTTCACATGCGATTGAACGGGCTCGGGGTAGGTGGGCCGAGCTTCTCAACGAATCAGCGCACCTTGGGGTGCTGGGCGTCAGATGTCTTGCACCAGATTTAAAACTATAGGACCTCTGGTCGCAGTCTCCTTTCGTGGGCGTGGGTTCAAATCCCACTTGTAACCAACTTGTGGCGGCCTAAGATGCGTACCTCGAGATATTTGTCATGTCGTTCTGTCGAAATGTAAGCATTTTGTACCAGTTTAGGAACTATTGCATTATCTGTGGTACCTAATGGTGTCGACAAAACGCGCCATAATGTACACTTTTGCCATTTGTTAGTCGTCGCACCTCTCTGAGGACGAGATAATAGTCATGCAGAAATGTCAAAAGTTGAAAATTCAAAGGCGCGGTTTCTCGACAACATTACCACAGATAATGCAATAGTTCCTAAACTGGTACAAAATGCTTACATTTTGTCAGAACGACATGACAAATATCTCGCGGTGCGCATCTTAGGCCCGGTGGTCTGCTTACCATCTGTGGAGAAGCAAGATAGTGGATATCATGAAGTGATAAGTTATAAGGATGTGTTGTATAATGTGGGTAGGTGCGTGCTGGGCGTGCGGGCGCGCTGCGCACGGTGTCGCGCGCGGTGTCGCTGGAGGTGGGCACGCGGCAGGCGGCCCCGGCGGCGCCGCGCGGGTTGCGGCCGCAGGACGTGGCGCCCTCGCGCCTTCACTTCCTCTGGGAGCTCTCCGACGGCGACGCCAACGGCGTGCTCACGCGCTTCCTACTCGACTACTGGCCGACCAATCACCCGGACAACGTGCACACCATCCAATTCCCGCCTGACGGTACGTGCTACCTTTCACTTTCATCTATCCATCCTGTACAATAGGCAACAACTAAAATTAAAGATATGGATAAACTAAGTATGGCAGACCTACTAAGTAAACGGTTCTGCAGTGCAAGTACCGTTCTTGTCGTTCGCATAATTTGACATTAAGAATCGTCAAAATTCGATAAAAATGGTTTTATCGACGTTACCAACTTAGACGATCGGTGGACAAATTCGTTAAATTTTAACGGATTGGCGTATAGAGTAGTTTACTATGTTTTGGTTCTGACAAACGAAAGTGATTAACAGTGATATTGACAGTAAACTAGTAAATCATGGCAGCAGTGAACGAATGATTTCGATAAACCCTGACTTTATCTTTTGTTGACAAGAGATCCGTACTCCCAAGAAACGATACGATTCCATACGTTTATGGACTTTAGGAATCTACAACTAAGCAATCGATAAGAACGATACTTGCACTGCTGATTCCGAAAATCGAGTTTGTCTGCTTATCTGTTTACTTGTTCGCGGATTACGCTAACTACTGGACCAATTTCAATGAAGTTTATCCCGTTCAGACGAAAACCCTTCCTCCGGATTAAAGCATAGGTTATATTTTATGAAAATGTTAGACGCCAGCTTCAAGTTTGTAAACCGATAGCGGGCACTTGTTCGGAAGTTGGTGTTGTGGTGGTGGCAGGTAGCGGAGGATGGTAATGCGGGTGCGGGTGTTGCAGCGCGGTCGGGCGCGGTGTGTGAGCTGTCGCCGGGGTCGACGTACGAGTTCTCGCTGCGCGGCGAGACGGCGGGCGGGCTGGGCGCGGCGGCGCGCCTCACGCACCACATGCCCATCGGCGCGCCGCCGAGACCGCCGCCCAACGCGCTGCCACAGCCCGCGCACGCCACGCCCACCACCGTGGCGGTGCGCTTCCGCTCAGACTACTTCTCTCAGGCGAACGGCAACGTCACCTCCTACACGCTGGTGGTGGCGGAGGAGCCGGCGCCACCCACCGCCACCGCCACCGCCACCAGCCCGCAGCGCATGCCCTCGTGGCAAGACGTGCAGCCACTCTCCGTCTGGCCGCCTTATCAAGTGAGCAGAATGCGTTATATCGCGACCCGACCAGGCTCATCACTTTTGTGGTACATGGTTGCCACAGTTTTTAAAATCTTTATCATAGGATCGCAGCGTAAACCAACTACAAATTATGGAAATTTGCTCATGTTTAAGAGGCTATTTGTCAAAAAAACATCGAATAACACATTTTATACCATTCCCCCCTCTAAAAAGCTTATTTTATTCACTGAAAACAGTGAAAAAGCAAGGAGGTTGTATAGCATTGCCTATACAACCTGCAATCTTTCTTTTTCTCGTAGTCATGGTATAATGTATAGTATGCAACTCTTGACTAAAACGGATTTGTACCGAGGGCCATGCATGAACCACTCACATCGTTCAGGATTCTAACACTTGAATCAACCATCATGAATCACTCCCTACGGTCGTGATTAGAATCCTTCGCTTGCTCGTGTTTCATTTATGGCCCTCGCTTTAAATCTGTCTTTTATTCACTAGTTGCATAATATACTAAAGAATGCCTATCGTCCAGCATTAATTGATTGTATGTTCGGTGTACCAATTAAGGATCGATGTGTATTGTGTAAGGTAACGGAGCCGTACTACCCGTTCCGTGCGTCGTCAGTGGAGGAGTTCACAGTGGGCGCGGAGCGATGTGATCCGAGTGTGACGTCACGCCGGTACTGCAACGGCCCGCTGAAGCCGAACACCAAGTACTACGTGAAGCTGCGCGCCTTCACCGCGCCCGACAAGTACACCGACACGCAGTACACCATCGTGCATACAGGTATCTACACACACAAACACATGTGGCTTCCCCCTGTGATACCCAGACTCTTAAGAGACTGGCGTGGATCAGGGAAACTCACTCACAAAACACACATTTCAGACACACACAACGCACTTCTCAGACACACACAACACACCTTCAGATACACACAACACACCCTATCTACTGTAGTATAACATGACGCACTTTCATATTACACACGTACTTCTCTAGGCTTTGCTCGTGAGGAACTGGCTGAACAGATCCCCAAACTAGGTTCAACGGCCGTTCACCAAGGGGCTTCCCTGTTTTTGTATTTCATAAACATAGTTAATAATCATTTATTTACTAGAACAAAGGTGTTAACGATGGCAAATTTCATAAACAAATACTGAAGAACAGTTTTACTCAATCTCAGTATTCAAACTTAGAAGACAATAAATGCAACGAGATCAGCAATATTGCACTCGGTAGGCTTCTGTAAAGCTGGCTACCTCCTATGACTATGAAACGCAAAGGGGCTGGATTTTCACAAAATGTGGGGTACATTTACAGGGGAACGCCTACATGTTTATGAATTCCAGCGCTAGAGTCACCTACGACAATTATAAAATATGATCCTTGAGATTTATTGAATAAAACATAATTAACTTTGCAACCAACTTGGTCCAGAAACCCAGGGAACATTAAAAAAAAATTAAACGGACACTAGAATTGAATCGACACACAATATGAGTCAAACAATGGAGTAGAATAGAAATGTAAGTCATAAAGTATGAAGGGTCGATAAAATCCACGTTAATATCACAAGTAGTATCGCTATCTTGTAATCGCGTGATTACTAGATATCGGCTCAAGATGGCTATTAGTGTCGATAGCGGATCGCCGCGCTATCACACTCGTTAGTACGAACCAGCACCTCCATGGAGGAGTCTAGTGTCGGACCAGGTACCTAATAGTGAACGTGTGCTTCTGTTGGACAACTTTACTATTCAATAATTGCAATACGATGCATCCGTGCTATCGACGTTGGCGAAGTGCTTATGCCGAGCGAGCTCAGTGCTACTCTCAGAGTTAGATTGTTACGAGGCTCTTCATCTCCTAGCGCGAAAGCTACCGTTTTTCAAAGAGAAGACTAATCATACGTTGTCATAAATCGATGTGAAGAGGGTTCGGATGTTGGGCGCAGTCGGGGCATGCAATAGGTGGAGCGATAGTTGAAGGTTGTGTTGTTGGATTATGATATTGCCAAGGACTGATGACTGCCAAGGAGTGGAACTCTCTGCCATCTGAAAGATATAACCTAGCAATTTTGAAGAAAAGAGTGAATAGGTGGATTATAGGTAAGCGTGTTCCACCTTAGCTATAGCTCATAAATAAGTAAAATATTGTAATTGCAGAGGTGGACAACACTGGTTGGATGATAGGCGTGGGCGTGGGCGTGGCGGCGGCGGCGTGCGGCGCGGCGGCGGCGCTGGCGGTGCGCCGGCGCTCCCGCCGCCGCCGTCGTGCCGCCGGCGTGCCGTCCGCCGCCGCCGCGCCGCGCACCGCACGACCCGTGCGCGTCGCCGACTTCCTAGACCACTACCGACTGATGGCGGCCGACTCCGACTTCCGCTTCAGCGAGGAGTTCGAGGAGCTGAAGCACGTCGGCCGCGACCAGCCCACCACCGCCGCCGACCTGCCCGTCAACCGACCCAAGAACCGATTCACCAACATCCTGCCGTACGACCACTCGCGGTACAAGCTGCGCCCCGTCGACGACGAGGAGGGCTCCGACTACATCAACGCCAACTACGTGCCGGGGCATGCCTCGCCGCGCGAGTTCATTGTCACGCAGGTAACCAGTGCAGGGTGCCTCGTGTAACGATATCCATGTCCATGTCCATGTATATGTATATGTATATGTATTGTGTGATGTATGCTAGGGTCCCCTGCACTCGACGCGCGACGACTTCTGGCGCATGTGCTGGGAGAGCGGCGCCCGCGGCATCGTGATGCTGACGCGGTGCGTGGAGAAGGGCCGCGAGAAGTGCGATCGGTACTGGCCGTACGACACAAGACCCGTCTACTACGGCGACATCGCAGTCACCGCGCTCAACGAGAGCCGATACCCCGACTGGACGGTGAGACTCGCACAAACCCCACTCGCAACACAAACAGATCCTGATACTACACTCTTGTTTCAATCGCAATTGAACTTAAATTCCTATTCATTGCATCTCATAAGCAAGGCACTGCAAACTGTTTTATGAATTCGCACATTCCGTATTAGGGCCTTAAAACTCTGTCACCAGAGTTGGGCACTAACTCGTACGAGTTTGGTCGGGTGCCGTTGTAGTTGTGCTCGTGGTTGTGCAGTATGATAGCGTTATGTTGTGTTGTGTTGTGCAGGTGACGGAGCTGATGGTGTCGCGCGGCAGTGAGCAGCGCGTCGTGAAGCACTTCCACTTCACGACGTGGCCAGACTTCGGCGTGCCGGAGCCGCCCGAGACCCTCGCCCGCTTCGTGCGCGCATTCCGCGACCGCTGTCCGCCCGACGCACGCCCTGTGGTACACATATACACTATACACTATACTTCGGCGTGCCGGAGCCGCCCGAGACCCTCGCCCGCTTCGTGCGCGCATTCCGCGACCGCTGTCCGCCCGACGCACGCCCTGTGGTACACATATACACTATACACTATACTTCGGCGTGCCGGAGCCGCCCGAGACCCTCGCCCGCTTCGTGCGCGCATTCCGCGACCGCTGTCCGCCCGACGCACGCCCTGTGGTACACATATACACTATACACTATACTTCGGCGTGCCGGAGCCGCCCGAGACCCTCGCCCGCTTCGTGCGCGCATTCCGCGACCGCTGTCCGCCCGACGCACGCCCTGTGGTACACATATACACTATACACTATACTTCGGCGTGCCGGAGCCGCCCGAGACCCTCGCCCGCTTCGTGCGCGCATTCCGCGACCGCTGTCCGCCCGACGCACGCCCTGTGGTACACATATACACTATACACTATACTTCGGCGTGCCGGAGCCGCCCGAGACCCTCGCCCGCTTCGTGCGCGCATTCCGCGACCGCTGTCCGCCCGACGCACGCCCTGTGGTACACATATACACTATACACTATACTTCGGCGTGCCGGAGCCGCCCGAGACCCTCGCCCGCTTCGTGCGCGCATTCCGCGACCGCTGTCCGCCCGACGCACGCCCTGTGGTACACATATACACTATACACTATACTTCGGCGTGCCGGAGCCGCCCGAGACCCTCGCCCGCTTCGTGCGCGCATTCCGCGACCGCTGTCCGCCCGACGCACGCCCTGTGGTACACATATACACTATACACTATACTTCGGCGTGCCGGAGCCGCCCGAGACCCTCGCCCGCTTCGTGCGCGCATTCCGCGACCGCTGTCCGCCCGACGCACGCCCTGTGGTACACATATATACACTATACACGCTAATATATTCATTATAAATATTCTTGGACATGTTAAACAACGCTCTTACGTTCCTCTCCATCCAAGGGTTGTCTGGAAGAAATCGCTTATGGTGATAAGACCACCCATTGCGCTTCATATTTGTTTTGCGTTACTTCTCTGGATCTTTATTATCTTTTATTTTGGTGTACAATAAAGATGTTATCTATATAACGCCCCCTAGTCCCAAACTAAGCAAAGTTTGTAACTATGGGCCCTAGATTGAGCCGTAACGCGGTTCAGTACCGTGCGTCCGGCCGCGTGGTGCATTAGTAAAGTAGAGTAGAGTAGAGTAGAGTAGAGTAGTACAGATGGAGGATGTGCGTGTGCCTGCAGGTGGTGCACTGCAGCGCAGGCGTGGGCCGGTCGGGTACATTCATAACGCTGGACACGGCGCTGCAGCAGCTGGCGCGCGGGGCGGACTCGCTGGACGTGTTCGGGATGGTGCACGCGATGCGACGCGAGCGCGTCTGGATGGTGCAGACGGAGCAGCAGTACATCTGCATCCATCAGTGCCTCGTCGCCGTGCTCGAGGGACAGGACCTGCAGCCGCCCACGCACCATCACCACAACAACCCCGCATTCGAAGGTATTACCATACATTACAATACAACTAGCTCCAACGCAAGCAGCTCTCAGCTTTATTACTTCTGTTCAAGTTGAAGGAGCAAGCGAGACGCGAAAGTAAATGATTGCAGAACCGAGCTCCTAGATCTAACGCGTAGATCCTAAAGCGCAATGAGCTTAGTTGACCCCTTACTAATTAAGTCATAACCCGTAAAATTTACGAAATTTCATTTAAAACTTTACAGATTGCTGTCTATTGGTAATGTAGGATTCCATTCGTTTAAACGCAACTTATCGCGGTCATTGTATTTCTGAAGCGCGCGGCCGACTCATCGCACTGCACGCGACGCGACACAATACCAATTTATATACCATTATTTAAGCACTCGTGTGTATGAGTTGAGTTGAGTTGAGTTGAGTGACGTACGCAGATAGTCAGCCGGCGAGTGCGAGTGAGAGCGCGGACGGTGGAGTTGTCGTCGGATGCGGCGGATGAGGCGCCGTTACTGCACTGTTCGTTTGAATATATCGAACGAGTGTGAGTAGTTGCATCGCCTTGTGTTGTCACTTGTAGCCGGCGGACGATCCATTATTCCGCATTGCATAATCACATTTGACGCTCTGAATGGCCTACCCTCTTGTAAAGCTTATGACCGGCTTACACTGCCGATGATCCGGTCCGATAATACTGTAGTCTAAGCCAGTCAATAGTCTGCCTGTCCTTTCGAGTTTACTCACTGACCCTCATCGCATCGTGCATTATATCGATTTTTTTTTCTCGTTAATCATCTCTTTCTCTTTCTCATCCGATTTTGTCAAGTTTGACTCGCACCGTGGCTTGGTAATACGGCACGATCGGCGAACACTGTCAAAACAACAATAAAACAGCGGTTGCTCATGACATGTAATGATCACACCAGTCTATACTAAAACCTATTCATATAAATGAACTAAACTATGACTGGAATAATGTAATTTAGTGTTTGTTTAGAAGCATTAGGCTCGGATGCTGATTTACTGCTCATGCACTGATCTCTACTCAAATGTATGCTTGAGTAACGATTTGTGTATCGGCATGCGGCCCTTGATACTGTACTATCACCATGAGCTCCGCGTTGCCACATGCCATGTGAGTCTACTAGTGGTAGTCGTCACGTTGGTCTTGCAACGCAGTGTTTTGGGATCCTGTCGAGCAAAACACTCAAAGTGGTGAGGCGGCGATTTTGCTGTTAGTACATTACTGTTGTAGATAAGATAACAAAAGATGCATAATGTACTTAAATGTGAATACTAACTTGTGATGACGCCACGTATTTATTATGTTGCAGATGATGAGGGTATCGCCGAGTCCGGTATGTGAGCTGCACGCGAGCTGCACGCGAGCGGCATGCGAGCAGTCCACCGGCCGAGGAGCGTACTTTAAACAAAACAGGACATTTTAAGCACGAATTTGATAATAAAGCCGTATGAGCTTCGTAGAGTAATTTATTTATGTGAAACACGCTAGTTATTAGTGCGTAAGTACTGTAATGTATATTCTATAAGCCACATTAGTTTGTCACCTCGGGCAGTATGCGGTGTAGGCGGGACTTGTGCCAGCGTCCGCTGAACCTTATCTACATAACGACTACCCTGTATATAAATAAAAGAGAAGGGACTTGACTTACCTATCAACGGCCAGCCCTAACCGCTGAACCTATAGACCTGTGAAATGTAGTTATAATGACAAGCATACACTATACTATAAGACGGGATGTTTCGTAACATAATCCCTAAGTTGCGCTGTACGGTTATTACTGTTTGATTTTGAAAACTCAAATAATCATAATTATCGAATTGTCTTTATCGACGCTGGCTCAGAGCCATATTATTTAAATAAAATATATGGGTACACCCTGTCCTGTACCTACTGTATGTAAGGGCGTGCTTGTATTGAGTCCGCGACGCGACGTTTGAATCTCAAAAGTGTACTTAATTCGTATAAGGGCTGCTCAACAGTTAGGTTATGTCCGACTATTGTCGGTTAATTGATGTTATTGTTGTTCTTCTCTATGTATTTATTGTAAATAAGAACTGGCACTTAGTACATTTACTACTACATTGAAATGGGTGCCTTCTAAGGGCCGTATGCTCTTTAATTACATAAGTGTGGATTATTGAGCATTGATTTGAGTGGAGCTTTTAATCCGAAACATTGTTTGAAACGATACTCAGGCATCGAAATTTTGCTTGGGCATAGATTTCATCTGTAATGTTTCTAATGAAAGCAGTTGTGATTTGGTGTGTTTTCGGAATAAGAACGTGACTTGAGTCTCGATTTATGTCTGAATCTGTACAATATCTGAGTCAGGATCAGTAATTGTGCAGTTAATGAGCATACGAGCCGGTATTCATAAATAATGAAAGTTACATTGATACCAAGGTACGGTTAGAGTATCGCCTACACTGTGTACATACACTACACGTACTTGTATAGTACACGGTCGACGGCGACGCTACTGCCGCGCCCGGCTTCACATACTATCTAATGTATGTTACATTATGTACTATTTTATACTCGCATATTATTATTTCTTTTAAAATAACCGTTTTTTGTAGTATTCGAGTAATTAGGTATAACTATAACGAAACATTAATAATAATTAATACGGTATGTATAGTCATGTGACCTAATTGCACGCTTTTTTTAACTAAGTATAAGTAATTACAATATCCAGAGTAGTAAAATGAATACATTCCTATTTGCTATGTAATATAAATGCAATATCGAAGGCAAAATGTATGTACCCAAAAGTAGGTACGTAAATAGTTTAAGTAAGTAGGTACTTATATAGTTTTTACACTGACTAGATATGTTTTTTTTATAAAAGGTAGTTACACTACACACCTACGCATTCTGAATGCTAAAGGGTAATATAGGTAAGTATCTACTAACAAGTTTATACTTTCTAAGGCGGGGTTTTACTGACAATAAATAGTTTTAATTTTTACAAATTTATTGTTTTTTTTAGTTTCGTTCGCCCCATGCATCCTACCACTGAAAAATAAAGAATTAACGAGAGAAATACGTATAAAGAATTAACGAGAGAAATACGTATTTACTAATCACACTCGAAACACATCTATACTTATTCGATCACCAGGCTATTACCTAACCTAATGCATAATTTTTGACTTAAATGGTGCAAATGAGTCTTAAAAATGACCTATCATCAATATCTCGGAAGTTTATGGACAGAAAAATTCTAAATAATTATGTTATAGTAGAATACATGAACTTTACACGCAAAATAAAGCGAAATCCCTAGCAAACACAGTTTTTCCAAAATTGACAAAAATAGGAAGACTTGCTTGTACATTCTCAAGACAAGTTCTGTATTTCCGCGTAAAGGTGTTGCCTTCACCAAGCATTTAGACGGATTCAAGTCTCCGCCATTCTTTTGTCATGCCTGCAATAATCGAGCGGAGTGATTCGCAGGATTCGCATAACTTTTTGTTTTTGTAGGAGTTGAGTTGGCAGCACTGCCTACGCCTACACTCTCGGTCATCGTCCGTGGGCGCTCCGTCTATCGCATCACTACATAGCCATGAAAAGCACAGCCCCGGAATAAACAACCGTGGACTGTACAGCCTGTGAATTAGATGCCAAAATATGCTTCGTTTACACTTACCTACATTGTGTCGGTAGCTCAGACAAACAAGCTAGTGATGCGCGTGACAGACTTCTAGAATAGGTTGCAGCAGTGAACATTATATGACAGACAGCAAACAGGTTGCGAGGAGTGACCCAGTGAGCATAAGGTTATTCATGAACATAAAAAAACGTGCACGAGCCGAGCGCACATAGTAAGCATGCCGTGGCAGCGGCGGCGGCCGGAGAGTGCTAGAACCGAGATGCACCTCTTTCACTCGTCATTTTCAAATACTATTTAGTAGTATGCATCTAAACGAAGCATAGAACCTAGGTACAACCGTTACAACCTGAGCTGAGTGAGCAACCGAGCTCATATATTACGCAGCATGATAATTTGCACCACAGTAAAATACACCCCGTTAAATACGTTTCATCGAACACGAAAATCCAAAACATGTTTTGAATTATTATGCTACATACTATTTGCGGTATAATTTCCTGGTTTCATGCGGATATTGCGGATGATCACTAAAGGTTAGACCGCACTAGGGCGGAACTGCACTGCAGCGGAGCGACGCGACGTTTTCAATGTAGTTCGGTATAACGCACTAGAACTGCAGCAGCGCGGCATTTTATCTCTCAGTCGGTTGGCAACCACTGAATGCGATGGATGAAATTGGTGTGAATGGTATATATATATAAAAGAAGAGGGACCTGACTTACCTATCACATTCCAGGCCAGACCGCTAAAGCTAGGGCTAAAATTTGGAATGTACTTTCTTTACATGGCATAGGCACCCGCTAAGACGGGATTTTAACAAATTTGACCCCTGATTGGGTCAAACTGGGCCTAAACGTTAGTATGCAAAATCGTATTCCTTGAAGTTATAAATACCAAAATTGGCACGTACCTACCTATATTCATCAAACTAAATAAATACGAACTGTATTTAAAAAAACTAGCTCAACACTAATTCGCTGTGCTATTAGTTGTCAAAGTTTGTATGGAAAAATTGGTTTGTTTCAAGCTTAGGTACCTAGCATATCCTAACAAAAAATAAAATACCTACGAAAAGTGTAGGTAGGAAGGGAGATAGCGTACCTAGGTAAAAATACCAGCCTCTGAAGCCACATTTAAAGAAGTAGCTAAGTAGGTAGGTAGGTAAGTAGGTAGTAGGTACCCACTTAAGATCTCGCTATCAAGTCAACGGGAAGCATAGTTTATATGTTGCTTTATTACTGGGTACCTACCACGCGGGCAAAGCCGCGGGCGCTACATCTCGTATAATATAGATGTATGCCTCGCAAGTGTCGCGGACGCGTCGCTTACTATAACGCACTAAGCGGCAGCGGAACTGCGCGACGCGAGCGCGTCAACTTTGCCTAGTTGCTCAACTCTGTCGCGACGCTCCGCTGCAGTGCAGTTCCGCCTAGTGCGGTCTAACCTTAAGGGTCAATAACTCAAGCAACATAATAACGGGTAGGAGTTTTCGATTATAAATAATAGATGCTTGATGGTTATTGCGAAGTTTATTGCTCAACATAAGATAAAACTAATACAGTTCATAAAAATACTAAAACTAACAGTGAGACGAAATTGTCGTGTCAAAACTGTCATGTAACGTCTGTAATGGCAGTATTTTTCTCAGCCCTAGTGATGGGACAAGCTCGTAGGGTTGGGAAAAACGAACGAGGACAATGCAATCGCCACTAACGTCAACGAATCGTACTCACGAGGATTGATAGGCGTCATGGCTCAGTGGTTAGCTCTGCCTTGCATGCTGTGGGTCGGGGGTCGATCCCAACCGAGAACAAACATTTGTGTGTGGCAAACATATATGTTTGTTCTATGGCTGGGTGTTACTATGTATCATAAGCAAAAAGGTATATAAATATTCTAGTTAATATTCTATGTATCTAGTTTTAAATATTTTAATAACTTTCATTTAGAAACTCGTGTAATGAATAAAAACAGTTTTTTATTAAATACTTTTTAACATATTTTTGAATTTTATTTGTACATTCTCGTTTTTGATGTCATTTGGGATTTTATTATAGATTTTTAGAGACATTGCATAGGGATGGTCTACAAAGGTACTAGACATTGGTAGATTGGTTGCGTTGTTGTATTGCAGGTGACGTATACCCCGACGCCGGAGAGCGCGACCCGCTTCGACTCGTACCGGTTCCGGCTGGAGCCGGGCGAGCCGATCCCCCCCGCGGGGGTGCAGGGGGTGCAGGGGGTGCAGGGGGTGCAGGGGGTGCAGGGGGAGGGGGTGCAGGAGGCGGTGCGCGGCGCGCGGGACGAGGAGGCGCGGCGCGTGCTGTTCGCGGGGCTGGTGTCGGGCGCGCTCTACAACGTCACCATGTGGACCCTCTCGCACAACGTCACCTCGCATCCCGTCACCAGGCAGGCCCGCCTCTGTCAGTACCCTACGTCCATCAACACCCCACAACTAATCTATATAATCGTTCTACCCGCGTCTTACATAATTACCATGTAAGCCCGAGGGGAGGTATTCTACGGGTCACGGCGAACGATGCTTGTTCGACGACTTTTGAGACTTGGAAGTTTTTCATTGTGAAATGCGCTCGTAACTTGTACTTAAAATGTAAGTAGCGTGCCGGTGCGTGTGACGCGGTAGGAGGGTACCTACGTGGGCATGGGGGTGTCCGGCTCTCTGCAAGTAGTAAACAAACTCTTACGATTGTCGCAACTTTCTAAAATAATAAAAGTTGTCCAACTCAAGTGTTCGGCGTAATTGTGCCCCCCTTGGGCTTGTACGGTAATTATGTAACATTTTGGATACACTTTTTGAATAATCAAGGTATAATAAATCACTGTTTGGGTTGAATTCCTATTGTAACTAAGTACCCTACACCTGCTAACGTTTGAAATGGAGTTTAATTTAACGATCTGTAGTTAAATACTAAAAAGGTAGTTCTGTTGATCCCACGGTGGTGGGACCATGTCCAGAACAAGTACTAACCGCTTGTATTGCACAGTATTCAGGGAGGGTACGTTGTTGGCTGGTGGTGGGTGTGTAATTATATTTATTTTCTTCAAGATCCTGCTTAAAAGTTCAGCATTCATCGAGCGGTAAGTACCACTAATTTCATAGTACTCTGTAACTAACCTAGAGTAATAATTAAAATTATAAAAAAAATATGTATATAAGTATTCTATCAGCAATCTAGTTCCCATAATACAAGCTTAGTTTGGGGGAGTGTTGTGTGTTATGTCCAAGAACATTTATATGTTTTATTTATTAATCATTTATTTATTGGGATCATGTACATAGTAGCTTAGATGGTAGAGTAGCATAATGTGCCGTATCGGGCGCTGCTCATTTGTAACGTTGCGCCTCCAGCCACTCGGAGTGAGGGTACTTTACAAATTTTGTTTTTGAAATAAGAAGTTTTGTGGGTTCCGTCACCCGTGGCCGCTGCACCTTGCTAACATCCGGCTTGCTTGTTTTAAAGTAACATTATAATTCATAGTCTCCAGTAATGATGTGATCTCATTTTATGTCATTTTCTTGTAGCTTGAATTCGTCAAACCCTAGGTGGCGGTTTATTAATAGAGTTTTGGTAACAGAGCATCTAGATGCTATAGGGTGGCCTCTTCTAAGGTATAAATTATACTCATCCACCAAGAACACCATCTTTTTGCACGCCCAGGATGACTGGTAGACAATGCTCCTAGCATGAAGTCCTCCTAGCATTACTTTGCGTGAAACTTAAATAAATAAACTACGCTCGCCTTCCACTGCGAGAGTAAGGAATGGAAAATGGTTTAACGACGAACTAGTAACTGTTCTAGTTGGTTATTGTTGTGGTGGGAGTGTAGGGTAACTCGCACTTGTTCTATAGGACTGTTTTTAAAACTTTTTTATCCCTGTAGTTCCATGGTAGGACTATTGAAACTAGCCCAGTAGGGCTAGTTTTCGTTTCAATAGTCCTACCCAAATGGAAATTACCAGATATTAGGGATAATAAAAGTTTGAACAGTTGTGGAGGTAACAGTTGTATAGAAGCAATGTGAGTGTTGGGGATGTGAGGGTGCGCGTGTGCGTGTGGTGTAACGTGTAGTTGTGTGGTGCAGACCCGCGCGCGGTGCCGTGGGTGAACGCGACGCGCGTGGAGGCGCGCCGCGTGGCGCTCGCCTGGGCGCGCCCGCACGGCGTCTACGAGGACTTCGAGGTGCAGTACCTCGCCGCCAAGGACACGCTGCAGACGCATCTCACCACCGCCAGGGAGATCACGCTCACCGACCTCACGCCGCACACCCTCTACACATTCACTGTCGTGGTCAGTACTATAATACTAATCAACTAATCATATTCCCTCTACGTATGGAGTTGCTTCACATGCGATTGAACGGGCTCGGGGTAGGTGGGCCGAGCTTCTCAACGAATCAGCGCACCTTGGGGTGCTGGGCGTCAGATGTCTTGCACCAGATTTAAAACTATAGGACCTCTGGTCGCAGTCTCCTTTCGTGGGCGTGGGTTCAAATCCCACTTGTAACCAACTTGTGGCGGCCTAAGATGCGTACCTCGAGATATTTGTCATGTCGTTCTGTCGAAATGTAAGCATTTTGTACCAGTTTAGGAACTATTGCATTATCTGTGGTACCTAATGGTGTCGACAAAACGCGCCATAATGTACACTTTTGCCATTTGTTAGTCGTCGCACCTCTCTGAGGACGAGATAATAGTCATGCAGAAATGTCAAAAGTTGAAAATTCAAAGGCGCGGTTTCTCGACAACATTACCACAGATAATGCAATAGTTCCTAAACTGGTACAAAATGCTTACATTTTGTCAGAACGACATGACAAATATCTCGCGGTGCGCATCTTAGGCCCGGTGGTCTGCTTACCATCTGTGGAGAAGCAAGATAGTGGATATCATGAAGTGATAAGTTATAAGGATGTGTTGTATAATGTGGGTAGGTGCGTGCTGGGCGTGCGGGCGCGCTGCGCACGGTGTCGCGCGCGGTGTCGCTGGAGGTGGGCACGCGGCAGGCGGCCCCGGCGGCGCCGCGCGGGTTGCGGCCGCAGGACGTGGCGCCCTCGCGCCTTCACTTCCTCTGGGAGCTCTCCGACGGCGACGCCAACGGCGTGCTCACGCGCTTCCTACTCGACTACTGGCCGACCAATCACCCGGACAACGTGCACACCATCCAATTCCCGCCTGACGGTACGTGCTACCTTTCACTTTCATCTATCCATCCTGTACAATAGGCAACAACTAAAATTAAAGATATGGATAAACTAAGTATGGCAGACCTACTAAGTAAACGGTTCTGCAGTGCAAGTACCGTTCTTGTCGTTCGCATAATTTGACATTAAGAATCGTCAAAATTCGATAAAAATGGTTTTATCGACGTTACCAACTTAGACGATCGGTGGACAAATTCGTTAAATTTTAACGGATTGGCGTATAGAGTAGTTTACTATGTTTTGGTTCTGACAAACGAAAGTGATTAACAGTGATATTGACAGTAAACTAGTAAATCATGGCAGCAGTGAACGAATGATTTCGATAAACCCTGACTTTATCTTTTGTTGACAAGAGATCCGTACTCCCAAGAAACGATACGATTCCATACGTTTATGGACTTTAGGAATCTACAACTAAGCAATCGATAAGAACGATACTTGCACTGCTGATTCCGAAAATCGAGTTTGTCTGCTTATCTGTTTACTTGTTCGCGGATTACGCTAACTACTGGACCAATTTCAATGAAGTTTATCCCGTTCAGACGAAAACCCTTCCTCCGGATTAAAGCATAGGTTATATTTTATGAAAATGTTAGACGCCAGCTTCAAGTTTGTAAACCGATAGCGGGCACTTGTTCGGAAGTTGGTGTTGTGGTGGTGGCAGGTAGCGGAGGATGGTAATGCGGGTGCGGGTGTTGCAGCGCGGTCGGGCGCGGTGTGTGAGCTGTCGCCGGGGTCGACGTACGAGTTCTCGCTGCGCGGCGAGACGGCGGGCGGGCTGGGCGCGGCGGCGCGCCTCACGCACCACATGCCCATCGGCGCGCCGCCGAGACCGCCGCCCAACGCGCTGCCACAGCCCGCGCACGCCACGCCCACCACCGTGGCGGTGCGCTTCCGCTCAGACTACTTCTCTCAGGCGAACGGCAACGTCACCTCCTACACGCTGGTGGTGGCGGAGGAGCCGGCGCCACCCACCGCCACCGCCACCGCCACCAGCCCGCAGCGCATGCCCTCGTGGCAAGACGTGCAGCCACTCTCCGTCTGGCCGCCTTATCAAGTGAGCAGAATGCGTTATATCGCGACCCGACCAGGCTCATCACTTTTGTGGTACATGGTTGCCACAGTTTTTAAAATCTTTATCATAGGATCGCAGCGTAAACCAACTACAAATTATGGAAATTTGCTCATGTTTAAGAGGCTATTTGTCAAAAAAACATCGAATAACACATTTTATACCATTCCCCCCTCTAAAAAGCTTATTTTATTCACTGAAAACAGTGAAAAAGCAAGGAGGTTGTATAGCATTGCCTATACAACCTGCAATCTTTCTTTTTCTCGTAGTCATGGTATAATGTATAGTATGCAACTCTTGACTAAAACGGATTTGTACCGAGGGCCATGCATGAACCACTCACATCGTTCAGGATTCTAACACTTGAATCAACCATCATGAATCACTCCCTACGGTCGTGATTAGAATCCTTCGCTTGCTCGTGTTTCATTTATGGCCCTCGCTTTAAATCTGTCTTTTATTCACTAGTTGCATAATATACTAAAGAATGCCTATCGTCCAGCATTAATTGATTGTATGTTCGGTGTACCAATTAAGGATCGATGTGTATTGTGTAAGGTAACGGAGCCGTACTACCCGTTCCGTGCGTCGTCAGTGGAGGAGTTCACAGTGGGCGCGGAGCGATGTGATCCGAGTGTGACGTCACGCCGGTACTGCAACGGCCCGCTGAAGCCGAACACCAAGTACTACGTGAAGCTGCGCGCCTTCACCGCGCCCGACAAGTACACCGACACGCAGTACACCATCGTGCATACAGGTATCTACACACACAAACACATGTGGCTTCCCCCTGTGATACCCAGACTCTTAAGAGACTGGCGTGGATCAGGGAAACTCACTCACAAAACACACATTTCAGACACACACAACGCACTTCTCAGACACACACAACACACCTTCAGATACACACAACACACCCTATCTACTGTAGTATAACATGACGCACTTTCATATTACACACGTACTTCTCTAGGCTTTGCTCGTGAGGAACTGGCTGAACAGATCCCCAAACTAGGTTCAACGGCCGTTCACCAAGGGGCTTCCCTGTTTTTGTATTTCATAAACATAGTTAATAATCATTTATTTACTAGAACAAAGGTGTTAACGATGGCAAATTTCATAAACAAATACTGAAGAACAGTTTTACTCAATCTCAGTATTCAAACTTAGAAGACAATAAATGCAACGAGATCAGCAATATTGCACTCGGTAGGCTTCTGTAAAGCTGGCTACCTCCTATGACTATGAAACGCAAAGGGGCTGGATTTTCACAAAATGTGGGGTACATTTACAGGGGAACGCCTACATGTTTATGAATTCCAGCGCTAGAGTCACCTACGACAATTATAAAATATGATCCTTGAGATTTATTGAATAAAACATAATTAACTTTGCAACCAACTTGGTCCAGAAACCCAGGGAACATTAAAAAAAAATTAAACGGACACTAGAATTGAATCGACACACAATATGAGTCAAACAATGGAGTAGAATAGAAATGTAAGTCATAAAGTATGAAGGGTCGATAAAATCCACGTTAATATCACAAGTAGTATCGCTATCTTGTAATCGCGTGATTACTAGATATCGGCTCAAGATGGCTATTAGTGTCGATAGCGGATCGCCGCGCTATCACACTCGTTAGTACGAACCAGCACCTCCATGGAGGAGTCTAGTGTCGGACCAGGTACCTAATAGTGAACGTGTGCTTCTGTTGGACAACTTTACTATTCAATAATTGCAATACGATGCATCCGTGCTATCGACGTTGGCGAAGTGCTTATGCCGAGCGAGCTCAGTGCTACTCTCAGAGTTAGATTGTTACGAGGCTCTTCATCTCCTAGCGCGAAAGCTACCGTTTTTCAAAGAGAAGACTAATCATACGTTGTCATAAATCGATGTGAAGAGGGTTCGGATGTTGGGCGCAGTCGGGGCATGCAATAGGTGGAGCGATAGTTGAAGGTTGTGTTGTTGGATTATGATATTGCCAAGGACTGATGACTGCCAAGGAGTGGAACTCTCTGCCATCTGAAAGATATAACCTAGCAATTTTGAAGAAAAGAGTGAATAGGTGGATTATAGGTAAGCGTGTTCCACCTTAGCTATAGCTCATAAATAAGTAAAATATTGTAATTGCAGAGGTGGACAACACTGGTTGGATGATAGGCGTGGGCGTGGGCGTGGCGGCGGCGGCGTGCGGCGCGGCGGCGGCGCTGGCGGTGCGCCGGCGCTCCCGCCGCCGCCGTCGTGCCGCCGGCGTGCCGTCCGCCGCCGCCGCGCCGCGCACCGCACGACCCGTGCGCGTCGCCGACTTCCTAGACCACTACCGACTGATGGCGGCCGACTCCGACTTCCGCTTCAGCGAGGAGTTCGAGGAGCTGAAGCACGTCGGCCGCGACCAGCCCACCACCGCCGCCGACCTGCCCGTCAACCGACCCAAGAACCGATTCACCAACATCCTGCCGTACGACCACTCGCGGTACAAGCTGCGCCCCGTCGACGACGAGGAGGGCTCCGACTACATCAACGCCAACTACGTGCCGGGGCATGCCTCGCCGCGCGAGTTCATTGTCACGCAGGTAACCAGTGCAGGGTGCCTCGTGTAACGATATCCATGTCCATGTCCATGTATATGTATATGTATTGTGTGATGTATGCTAGGGTCCCCTGCACTCGACGCGCGACGACTTCTGGCGCATGTGCTGGGAGAGCGGCGCCCGCGGCATCGTGATGCTGACGCGGTGCGTGGAGAAGGGCCGCGAGAAGTGCGATCGGTACTGGCCGTACGACACAAGACCCGTCTACTACGGCGACATCGCAGTCACCGCGCTCAACGAGAGCCGATACCCCGACTGGACGGTGAGACTCGCACAAACCCCACTCGCAACACAAACAGATCCTGATACTACACTCTTGTTTCAATCGCAATTGAACTTAAATTCCTATTCATTGCATCTCATAAGCAAGGCACTGCAAACTGTTTTATGAATTCGCACATTCCGTATTAGGGCCTTAAAACTCTGTCACCAGAGTTGGGCACTAACTCGTACGAGTTTGGTCGGGTGCCGTTGTAGTTGTGCTCGTGGTTGTGCAGTATGATAGCGTTATGTTGTGTTGTGTTGTGCAGGTGACGGAGCTGATGGTGTCGCGCGGCAGTGAGCAGCGCGTCGTGAAGCACTTCCACTTCACGACGTGGCCAGACTTCGGCGTGCCGGAGCCGCCCGAGACCCTCGCCCGCTTCGTGCGCGCATTCCGCGACCGCTGTCCGCCCGACGCACGCCCTGTGGTACACATATACACTATACACTATACTTCGGCGTGCCGGAGCCGCCCGAGACCCTCGCCCGCTTCGTGCGCGCATTCCGCGACCGCTGTCCGCCCGACGCACGCCCTGTGGTACACATATACACTATACACTATACTTCGGCGTGCCGGAGCCGCCCGAGACCCTCGCCCGCTTCGTGCGCGCATTCCGCGACCGCTGTCCGCCCGACGCACGCCCTGTGGTACACATATACACTATACACTATACTTCGGCGTGCCGGAGCCGCCCGAGACCCTCGCCCGCTTCGTGCGCGCATTCCGCGACCGCTGTCCGCCCGACGCACGCCCTGTGGTACACATATACACTATACACTATACTTCGGCGTGCCGGAGCCGCCCGAGACCCTCGCCCGCTTCGTGCGCGCATTCCGCGACCGCTGTCCGCCCGACGCACGCCCTGTGGTACACATATACACTATACACTATACTTCGGCGTGCCGGAGCCGCCCGAGACCCTCGCCCGCTTCGTGCGCGCATTCCGCGACCGCTGTCCGCCCGACGCACGCCCTGTGGTACACATATACACTATACACTATACTTCGGCGTGCCGGAGCCGCCCGAGACCCTCGCCCGCTTCGTGCGCGCATTCCGCGACCGCTGTCCGCCCGACGCACGCCCTGTGGTACACATATACACTATACACTATACTTCGGCGTGCCGGAGCCGCCCGAGACCCTCGCCCGCTTCGTGCGCGCATTCCGCGACCGCTGTCCGCCCGACGCACGCCCTGTGGTACACATATACACTATACACTATACTTCGGCGTGCCGGAGCCGCCCGAGACCCTCGCCCGCTTCGTGCGCGCATTCCGCGACCGCTGTCCGCCCGACGCACGCCCTGTGGTACACATATATACACTATACACGCTAATATATTCATTATAAATATTCTTGGACATGTTAAACAACGCTCTTACGTTCCTCTCCATCCAAGGGTTGTCTGGAAGAAATCGCTTATGGTGATAAGACCACCCATTGCGCTTCATATTTGTTTTGCGTTACTTCTCTGGATCTTTATTATCTTTTATTTTGGTGTACAATAAAGATGTTATCTATATAACGCCCCCTAGTCCCAAACTAAGCAAAGTTTGTAACTATGGGCCCTAGATTGAGCCGTAACGCGGTTCAGTACCGTGCGTCCGGCCGCGTGGTGCATTAGTAAAGTAGAGTAGAGTAGAGTAGAGTAGAGTAGTACAGATGGAGGATGTGCGTGTGCCTGCAGGTGGTGCACTGCAGCGCAGGCGTGGGCCGGTCGGGTACATTCATAACGCTGGACACGGCGCTGCAGCAGCTGGCGCGCGGGGCGGACTCGCTGGACGTGTTCGGGATGGTGCACGCGATGCGACGCGAGCGCGTCTGGATGGTGCAGACGGAGCAGCAGTACATCTGCATCCATCAGTGCCTCGTCGCCGTGCTCGAGGGACAGGACCTGCAGCCGCCCACGCACCATCACCACAACAACCCCGCATTCGAAGGTATTACCATACATTACAATACAACTAGCTCCAACGCAAGCAGCTCTCAGCTTTATTACTTCTGTTCAAGTTGAAGGAGCAAGCGAGACGCGAAAGTAAATGATTGCAGAACCGAGCTCCTAGATCTAACGCGTAGATCCTAAAGCGCAATGAGCTTAGTTGACCCCTTACTAATTAAGTCATAACCCGTAAAATTTACGAAATTTCATTTAAAACTTTACAGATTGCTGTCTATTGGTAATGTAGGATTCCATTCGTTTAAACGCAACTTATCGCGGTCATTGTATTTCTGAAGCGCGCGGCCGACTCATCGCACTGCACGCGACGCGACACAATACCAATTTATATACCATTATTTAAGCACTCGTGTGTATGAGTTGAGTTGAGTTGAGTTGAGTGACGTACGCAGATAGTCAGCCGGCGAGTGCGAGTGAGAGCGCGGACGGTGGAGTTGTCGTCGGATGCGGCGGATGAGGCGCCGTTACTGCACTGTTCGTTTGAATATATCGAACGAGTGTGAGTAGTTGCATCGCCTTGTGTTGTCACTTGTAGCCGGCGGACGATCCATTATTCCGCATTGCATAATCACATTTGACGCTCTGAATGGCCTACCCTCTTGTAAAGCTTATGACCGGCTTACACTGCCGATGATCCGGTCCGATAATACTGTAGTCTAAGCCAGTCAATAGTCTGCCTGTCCTTTCGAGTTTACTCACTGACCCTCATCGCATCGTGCATTATATCGATTTTTTTTTCTCGTTAATCATCTCTTTCTCTTTCTCATCCGATTTTGTCAAGTTTGACTCGCACCGTGGCTTGGTAATACGGCACGATCGGCGAACACTGTCAAAACAACAATAAAACAGCGGTTGCTCATGACATGTAATGATCACACCAGTCTATACTAAAACCTATTCATATAAATGAACTAAACTATGACTGGAATAATGTAATTTAGTGTTTGTTTAGAAGCATTAGGCTCGGATGCTGATTTACTGCTCATGCACTGATCTCTACTCAAATGTATGCTTGAGTAACGATTTGTGTATCGGCATGCGGCCCTTGATACTGTACTATCACCATGAGCTCCGCGTTGCCACATGCCATGTGAGTCTACTAGTGGTAGTCGTCACGTTGGTCTTGCAACGCAGTGTTTTGGGATCCTGTCGAGCAAAACACTCAAAGTGGTGAGGCGGCGATTTTGCTGTTAGTACATTACTGTTGTAGATAAGATAACAAAAGATGCATAATGTACTTAAATGTGAATACTAACTTGTGATGACGCCACGTATTTATTATGTTGCAGATGATGAGGGTATCGCCGAGTCCGGTATGTGAGCTGCACGCGAGCTGCACGCGAGCGGCATGCGAGCAGTCCACCGGCCGAGGAGCGTACTTTAAACAAAACAGGACATTTTAAGCACGAATTTGATAATAAAGCCGTATGAGCTTCGTAGAGTAATTTATTTATGTGAAACACGCTAGTTATTAGTGCGTAAGTACTGTAATGTATATTCTATAAGCCACATTAGTTTGTCACCTCGGGCAGTATGCGGTGTAGGCGGGACTTGTGCCAGCGTCCGCTGAACCTTATCTACATAACGACTACCCTGTATATAAATAAAAGAGAAGGGACTTGACTTACCTATCAACGGCCAGCCCTAACCGCTGAACCTATAGACCTGTGAAATGTAGTTATAATGACAAGCATACACTATACTATAAGACGGGATGTTTCGTAACATAATCCCTAAGTTGCGCTGTACGGTTATTACTGTTTGATTTTGAAAACTCAAATAATCATAATTATCGAATTGTCTTTATCGACGCTGGCTCAGAGCCATATTATTTAAATAAAATATATGGGTACACCCTGTCCTGTACCTACTGTATGTAAGGGCGTGCTTGTATTGAGTCCGCGACGCGACGTTTGAATCTCAAAAGTGTACTTAATTCGTATAAGGGCTGCTCAACAGTTAGGTTATGTCCGACTATTGTCGGTTAATTGATGTTATTGTTGTTCTTCTCTATGTATTTATTGTAAATAAGAACTGGCACTTAGTACATTTACTACTACATTGAAATGGGTGCCTTCTAAGGGCCGTATGCTCTTTAATTACATAAGTGTGGATTATTGAGCATTGATTTGAGTGGAGCTTTTAATCCGAAACATTGTTTGAAACGATACTCAGGCATCGAAATTTTGCTTGGGCATAGATTTCATCTGTAATGTTTCTAATGAAAGCAGTTGTGATTTGGTGTGTTTTCGGAATAAGAACGTGACTTGAGTCTCGATTTATGTCTGAATCTGTACAATATCTGAGTCAGGATCAGTAATTGTGCAGTTAATGAGCATACGAGCCGGTATTCATAAATAATGAAAGTTACATTGATACCAAGGTACGGTTAGAGTATCGCCTACACTGTGTACATACACTACACGTACTTGTATAGTACACGGTCGACGGCGACGCTACTGCCGCGCCCGGCTTCACATACTATCTAATGTATGTTACATTATGTACTATTTTATACTCGCATATTATTATTTCTTTTAAAATAACCGTTTTTTGTAGTATTCGAGTAATTAGGTATAACTATAACGAAACATTAATAATAATTAATACGGTATGTATAGTCATGTGACCTAATTGCACGCTTTTTTTAACTAAGTATAAGTAATTACAATATCCAGAGTAGTAAAATGAATACATTCCTATTTGCTATGTAATATAAATGCAATATCGAAGGCAAAATGTATGTACCCAAAAGTAGGTACGTAAATAGTTTAAGTAAGTAGGTACTTATATAGTTTTTACACTGACTAGATATGTTTTTTTTATAAAAGGTAGTTACACTACACACCTACGCATTCTGAATGCTAAAGGGTAATATAGGTAAGTATCTACTAACAAGTTTATACTTTCTAAGGCGGGGTTTTACTGACAATAAATAGTTTTAATTTTTACAAATTTATTGTTTTTTTTAGTTTCGTTCGCCCCATGCATCCTACCACTGAAAAATAAAGAATTAACGAGAGAAATACGTATAAAGAATTAACGAGAGAAATACGTATTTACTAATCACACTCGAAACACATCTATACTTATTCGATCACCAGGCTATTACCTAACCTAATGCATAATTTTTGACTTAAATGGTGCAAATGAGTCTTAAAAATGACCTATCATCAATATCTCGGAAGTTTATGGACAGAAAAATTCTAAATAATTATGTTATAGTAGAATACATGAACTTTACACGCAAAATAAAGCGAAATCCCTAGCAAACACAGTTTTTCCAAAATTGACAAAAATAGGAAGACTTGCTTGTACATTCTCAAGACAAGTTCTGTATTTCCGCGTAAAGGTGTTGCCTTCACCAAGCATTTAGACGGATTCAAGTCTCCGCCATTCTTTTGTCATGCCTGCAATAATCGAGCGGAGTGATTCGCAGGATTCGCATAACTTTTTGTTTTTGTAGGAGTTGAGTTGGCAGCACTGCCTACGCCTACACTCTCGGTCATCGTCCGTGGGCGCTCCGTCTATCGCATCACTACATAGCCATGAAAAGCACAGCCCCGGAATAAACAACCGTGGACTGTACAGCCTGTGAATTAGATGCCAAAATATGCTTCGTTTACACTTACCTACATTGTGTCGGTAGCTCAGACAAACAAGCTAGTGATGCGCGTGACAGACTTCTAGAATAGGTTGCAGCAGTGAACATTATATGACAGACAGCAAACAGGTTGCGAGGAGTGACCCAGTGAGCATAAGGTTATTCATGAACATAAAAAAACGTGCACGAGCCGAGCGCACATAGTAAGCATGCCGTGGCAGCGGCGGCGGCCGGAGAGTGCTAGAACCGAGATGCACCTCTTTCACTCGTCATTTTCAAATACTATTTAGTAGTATGCATCTAAACGAAGCATAGAACCTAGGTACAACCGTTACAACCTGAGCTGAGTGAGCAACCGAGCTCATATATTACGCAGCATGATAATTTGCACCACAGTAAAATACACCCCGTTAAATACGTTTCATCGAACACGAAAATCCAAAACATGTTTTGAATTATTATGCTACATACTATTTGCGGTATAATTTCCTGGTTTCATGCGGATATTGCGGATGATCACTAAAGGTTAGACCGCACTAGGGCGGAACTGCACTGCAGCGGAGCGACGCGACGTTTTCAATGTAGTTCGGTATAACGCACTAGAACTGCAGCAGCGCGGCATTTTATCTCTCAGTCGGTTGGCAACCACTGAATGCGATGGATGAAATTGGTGTGAATGGTATATATATATAAAAGAAGAGGGACCTGACTTACCTATCACATTCCAGGCCAGACCGCTAAAGCTAGGGCTAAAATTTGGAATGTACTTTCTTTACATGGCATAGGCACCCGCTAAGACGGGATTTTAACAAATTTGACCCCTGATTGGGTCAAACTGGGCCTAAACGTTAGTATGCAAAATCGTATTCCTTGAAGTTATAAATACCAAAATTGGCACGTACCTACCTATATTCATCAAACTAAATAAATACGAACTGTATTTAAAAAAACTAGCTCAACACTAATTCGCTGTGCTATTAGTTGTCAAAGTTTGTATGGAAAAATTGGTTTGTTTCAAGCTTAGGTACCTAGCATATCCTAACAAAAAATAAAATACCTACGAAAAGTGTAGGTAGGAAGGGAGATAGCGTACCTAGGTAAAAATACCAGCCTCTGAAGCCACATTTAAAGAAGTAGCTAAGTAGGTAGGTAGGTAAGTAGGTAGTAGGTACCCACTTAAGATCTCGCTATCAAGTCAACGGGAAGCATAGTTTATATGTTGCTTTATTACTGGGTACCTACCACGCGGGCAAAGCCGCGGGCGCTACATCTCGTATAATATAGATGTATGCCTCGCAAGTGTCGCGGACGCGTCGCTTACTATAACGCACTAAGCGGCAGCGGAACTGCGCGACGCGAGCGCGTCAACTTTGCCTAGTTGCTCAACTCTGTCGCGACGCTCCGCTGCAGTGCAGTTCCGCCTAGTGCGGTCTAACCTTAAGGGTCAATAACTCAAGCAACATAATAACGGGTAGGAGTTTTCGATTATAAATAATAGATGCTTGATGGTTATTGCGAAGTTTATTGCTCAACATAAGATAAAACTAATACAGTTCATAAAAATACTAAAACTAACAGTGAGACGAAATTGTCGTGTCAAAACTGTCATGTAACGTCTGTAATGGCAGTATTTTTCTCAGCCCTAGTGATGGGACAAGCTCGTAGGGTTGGGAAAAACGAACGAGGACAATGCAATCGCCACTAACGTCAACGAATCGTACTCACGAGGATTGATAGGCGTCATGGCTCAGTGGTTAGCTCTGCCTTGCATGCTGTGGGTCGGGGGTCGATCCCAACCGAGAACAAACATTTGTGTGTGGCAAACATATATGTTTGTTCTATGGCTGGGTGTTACTATGTATCATAAGCAAAAAGGTATATAAATATTCTATCACCAATTTAGTTCCCATAGTACAAGCTTTGCTTAGTTTGGGACTAAAGAGCGAAATGAAATCGTTTATTTTGTTAAAAGATATGTCCACAAATATTTATAAATATTTATAGTTTATTGGTGTGATAACGTGATAAGTGTCCGTGAATATTTATTTATATATGTTACTTATATTGGTTCTGTGGCACCAGTGGCGGGATGCTTCATTATAGTAGTTATTCGGCTATACATTAACATGAGTCGTAATATTTGGCTGTACATTATTTCTTCTCGTAACTAACCTTCTGTACGTACTCGTACTTTATAGTCTGTCTGTGTACCTATGTACCTACCTACATTAATATAGGAAAGAAAAGAAAAGAAAGAAAGAAAAGAAACCGCTTGTCGTGTCGCGGTCGTGTGCTCCTACAAAATTGACTTTCATCGCCTCGTAAGTTTGTGAATTTCATATAGCTATGGTGCAATTAGTGAAAGAAACTGTTCCAAATAATATTGTGGGTGTGAATGAATAGCTATCAAAATGGATTTCTTTTGCGAAATCGACAAAGATCATTCGATCGGATCGTGTCGATGCGTCACTCTTGTGAGCCATTTTAGACGAGTTCCACTCTTTTGTACGTTTGCTTGTTATTCAAATCTCTCTAAATAACATACCTATACATTATTTATGAAGGGCATATCATTCCTAGGAGAGAATCCCAAGGTTTTAAGATGCATTCTAACCTAGCAATAGTTAATCTGAGTCCAGTTGCCCCGCGTCAGGTCCCGTCAAGCTGGCGCCACGGTCACGGTGCCGGTCGCTACCATGTCTGCTCGCCGGACGACTAGACTCGCACATAAGCAAAATTCTCAATTTATTGATAGTCAATGCCAAGTACATAGGTATCTATTTTTTGTATAGTCTATCGACATAAAATACGATCAAACCTTAACAAAATGATTTATCCATGGCTTTGTGCAATTATTGTTCAAACAAACAATAATAAGTATAAGTAGATACTATTGTCTGACAGTAAGTACGATTGCCTGTAATGTTACCTACCTAATTAAATTCTATATAATGATGTAAAAGTCAGCTCACTTCATAAGGTGGGATAAGGTCTATGCAGAGACTTTTTTCTATCATAAAAAAGGTCCAATCATTGTGTAGATATGGTTGTGATACAATACAGATATATTTTATTCTAGGAAGGAACAAGTTTGCCTCCTTCCAATGTCCTCGATGATATATAAAAAGTTCCAGTTTCTGACTAAATATGAAAATGTCCATTTACGTTACTTTTATTTACCCTTTTCAATATGGTTGTCGATTTAGAAAAGTCAACTCCTAGTAGGTGTCTACTATTGTAGATTTGAAAAAAAAAATTGGAAACTTTTTTCTGAATCCATTATTTATTACGGTATTGATGTATGTGTGTGGTTGAAAGATTTATTCTCATGCTATTTGATTTTTTAAGCAAACAAAGACTATTTTATTCTCTTAGCTTTCTAAAAATAAATATAATATACATGTATAGGTCATTATTATACAGTCATAAATAAGAAAAAAAAATTGTTAAAGTATATTTTATTGCATGCATAAAAGATGTCAGTTAATAATGCCGAACCTGAACCGTAGCTATCGTCATTGAAAATTTTACAAATGAGGCTCAATTCTTCAATTTTGAATTGTTTATCTTAACTCACAAAGAGTATTTAACTCGGAACACTACATGCTCAAGTAAACCTTACACCTTGCCTTATTGCTGCACATAAAGCACAAAAAACTTCTCTATAAACAGACCTTCTGCAATCTTCTCTTCAAACGTCATCGGTGACACTTCATATACCCGTAGCCTACTAACTACGTAAAATATTTCTTTTTGCCAGGTTCTGAGCTTCTGATTGAGATATATAAAAGAAATGGCATCAGTAGGGCTATTCTGATTCGTGCCCGAAGTCTTTTCACACCAATGTCAGAGTTCAGTTGTGAATTCAGTTTCCGAATTTCCGACTTTTGTTTCCGAATTCATATGAAATATTTTGGAAACTATTACAAGTAATTCTTGACTATTCTGTATCAGAAACCCTTCCATGAATCGATCAATGGATGGTTTTTTTATTTTTCAAACTGACTAAAATGCTGTTGTAATCGTCTGACGATTGCTGACAGCGTACCGGACTACATCAATGCATGGTATTGAGTAGTATTATCATTCAAACTCCGTGATAACTAGGATAGTTCTCATGTAGCACGCTAGATCGCGCTACAAAATCATGCAGCGTTTTTTTGTCAGAAATGATTATTGAACCCGACGGCTCCTAAAAATGCCTACTGTAAAACAATACCAAAACGAAAATTTTATGAAATGATTCTAGTCCCAAAGTAAAGCTTGTACTATGGGAAGTAGATTGCTCATAGAAAACTTATAACATACCTACATTTTTTCGTAAATACATACGTAATACATTATTACACCCATGGAATTAGACATTCTAGTGACAAAATTAGTTAATTTAGCGTAATAGGGTTGTCGATACCGGACAGTGTGGTGTGCTCAGTAGGTCAGTAGGTGGGGCGCTCGCGTGCCACTCGCTGTGGATGGGGTTTGTGGGCGCGGGACGCGCGGGGGGCTGCGCTCAGGAACTAGGTCAATGGTAACAGAGGTGAGGCCGTGCGCTGCAACTAGCTCGGAACAATCTGCTCCTCTCTTATCCTCTGTCGGTGCGCTTCCATATTGTGTATCAGTTGCGGCAGTTCCTACTTTACACGCAGCCATTAGTTTGTATTCAAATTAAGGCGTAACTTAACTTTAAACAGTAACGTTCAAAGGCTTGTCTTAATGAAAGCTGTTTTTCAGTTGAAATATGTTGTCACTTCATATCGGCATGGACGCTTGGAATATTTCTTCATAAAACAACATTTTATAACGGCGATACGTAATTTTCTTTAGTTTACCTGGACTAGACGGTGTCTAGAAGTTTTTATATTTTTATTTTATAACTAGCTTCCACCCGCGACTTCGTCCGCGTCCGGTGTTAATCCAGGTTACGAACTATTTATTCCAAGATTCATCCAAATCGGAAAATCTGCAACTTTTCCACATTTTGGAGCTCATGACCGCGTTGGCGCTTACCAATCCTACTACCAACTAGAACTAGTAGTTCGCCCTGAACTGAGATCTCGTGATGGTCGGAGGTTTATAAAACACAAACAATTTTTATTGACCAATGGTTGCAATAAACTTTGCAAATCGCATCGAAATCGCCGTCTAGCTAAGTACCAGTCTTACTTGAACTACAAAATCATTGGAACTCCAAGAAAAGTTAGCTCACGTTCTACTGGGTTTTCCAATTTTATAATTTTTACAACAACTCAAATACTATTAGACCTAGGCCTTAAATTGAGTGGGGTTTGAGTGGCGTTTGAATATTCGGCTAATAGAATCAAAATAAAAACGGTTTTGGAACGTCTAAAACAAAACTCTATCATATGACACCCCACTTGATATTTTTGTACGACTTTTTTTTTACTCCCTTCTGACCCTCATAACTTCACGTCCCCTTGACCGATTTACTTCATTTAACAAACCAGTAAAACTTAAGAGTACTATCCGTCTACCTACTAAATTCTGTGAAGATCGGATAAGCGGTTCAAAAGATCTCGACAAACAAACATACAAACAACATACAAAGCATTTTTGTCCAAGTTGTCATTGTCACTAAGATCTCGTTCGCTTCGCTCGCTCGATCAAAAACCGACTTTCAATTTGATGCGTCTTCATTATCAAATGTTGATTATGATGGCAGTTGATAGGAATTGTTCTATTGTTCGTAAACAGCACAGAAAAGCAAAATACGCCAAATAGATGGGATAGGGCGCGCGCGAGTGTCTGCGACGCGAGACGCGAGACGCAAGGACGCGCGAGGGAGGGTCGCGGTCGACGACCCGCTGCCGCTCCGCTCGAGATGAGCGTATTGTCCTCGAGTCTCGACATGCGCCAGGTGCCAGGTTACAGGTCGCCGACACGAGGCCCTTCTTTAGTTAATAACTTGCGTGAATGGCTCCTTTCCAGGGAGTCACTTATTTGTAGGTACCTACCTAAATGTGCAAGCTATATACATTTTTTTTACTTTTAAAATAAATTGGATGTTAATCTTCTTATTCTATAACCTAATACCGCGTGCACACTATGGCCTATGCCACTGCCGGAATGTATAACGGCATCAATGCCGCGGACTTATTGCCACAGCAACATCGCCTTTATTCTCACTAAGCGGCATTCATGGCGGCAGTGGCATGGGCATAGTGTGCACGCGGTAATAATCTTGAAAAAAAAAGCTGATTAGGTAGGTACTTACTAAACTAAGGACTATTCTATCTTATTTTGTGGTCGTAGTTAGGTAAGGTACCTACCTACACTACCTATCTAAGATCTAGACGAGAGAAAATTGTAGATATGTGTTTAGTGTCGTATTGGTTGCGTTGTGTCGTGTGGGAGGCGACCTTGCAGCGCAGCGCAAGGTCGAGCGCGGGGGCAATGACCGCCGCCACCACCGCGCTATCGATCGCTGCCCGCGCGCCGCGCCGCCCGCACACTATACATACAACATAGCTACCTAACCTAGTACCTACGTAGTATACGTACCGTACACGTACCTACCTACCTTCAGGGAAACTGACTGCGCGTAACGTAGAGTAGAATCAAAAATGTACGTTTTTTCTAATGTAAACAATAGGCCAACACGTTTTCACGTGTAAAAAAAGGAATTAATACGTAAGTAGGTACATAAAAAGTGAACTACACATAAAAATTTAATTTATTTAAAGCTGTGCTTTGCGTTTCGCTCAATACCTACCGTTTGTACCTATTTAAAGTGGGCTGTCTATTTTTATTCTAGGTTTAAAATAATTTGAGCTATAGTTAAGGCGGGGGTTATTCGAAACTTTTAGGTTTTTTAACAACTGTATCTCTACTGAAGTGCAAAAGTTGCACGATTTTTTTTTTTAAATTAAAATTGAACATATATCCTAGAGCTTTGTAAAGATAGAAACGTGAATAATAATAATTTTCTAGATAAAAAAAAAATCGTAAAGATGACACTAAATCGATATTTCAAACGGTTCATACTACGACGTTTCTTCTTGAAATCATGTCCAAGTTATATCAAAAGATAGGGCTTATTATTTACTAGGGAACTGTAATTTTTTTTATTATAATTTAGTTATTATTCATCTATGTGAAAGAAAACTATCAAAATCTATACGTTCAGCCCGTTCAGGCGCTCGCGCCCAGTGCCTGTCTAGACGTCTTCGTCCTAAATTTCTTGGATAACCTTATAAAGTTGGGATAACGACCTACCATTTCATAAAGTTTCAATGACTTTGTAGTTCAGGTAAGACTGGTACATAGCTGATTTGCAAAGTTTATTACAACCTTTGTTAAAAAAGTTGTTTGCGTTTAATTAACCTCCGACGGAAAAACGAAAGGGCTTCTGACAGTATGCCTTCGATTTTAAATCGTAAAAAAATAAATAAATAAATAAAATAATTGGAGAAGCTGTTTCCAAGTTATATGTTAAGTTTTCTCTAACTACTTATTGAGGTTTGATGAACTGGAATCCATATCCACTCCCAAGATCTGATGATGACCAGCAGTCATTTGTAAAACTAGATTGTTTTGTTATATGGGAACATCGCTGTTAGTTCGGAGCGAACGAACTACTAGTTTAACCTTTATAAATTATAAACTCACTCTTTAACTAAATTACGTAGGGCTAGCAGGTTTCCCTATATTATTTTTTGCTGAAGTCTTCGGCCGTTCTCATGAAATTAAAATTTCAAAAATTACTTACATTTGAAATGGCTAGTAGGTACTGCAGAACGGCAATTTAATAATAGATTAGTTGTCGAGAGCGGTACTGCATGTGTGTGTTGTAGACGTGTCGCACGGTGTCTAATGTAAGAATGTCGCGTTGCGTTTGCAGTTTGTCGAGGCGTTCGGTCCGGTGTGTTCAGGCAGCAGTCGAGCGCGGCAGAGGCGGAGAGAGCGCACTGCGCGGGGACAGCACCGGCGACAAGACGGAGAGCGCGCGGCACGCGGGGCCCGCGCCGCGCGCCTCGGCCGCGCCGAGGCGACGCTGGGTCCCGCCCTCCACCCTGCGCAACCACGACACCACAGATGCTGACGCTAAGCACGACGTCATATTCCGCAAGGTACGTCCGACACGCACTGCCATGTGCCATGTGCCATGTGCCATGTGCCATGTGCCATCGCTCTCAGCTCACCCGTGTCCCATCTGCGCAGGTCCGCGGCATCCTCAACAAGCTCACGCCGGAGAAGTTCCAGAAGCTGAGCGATGACCTGCTCGCGCTCGAGCTGGACTCGGACAAGGTCCTCAAGGGCGTCATCTTGCTCATCTTCGAGAAGGCGCTCGACGAGCCCAAGTACTCGTCGATGTACGCGCAGCTGTGCAAGCGGCTCAGCGAGGAGGCGCCCGACTTCGAGCCGCGCGGCTCGCCGTGCACGTTCAAGCTGCTGCTGCTGAACAAGTGTCGCACCGAGTTCGAGAACCGAGCGCTCGCCTTCCAGCAGTACGAGGAGCGCGCCCTGCTGCCCGACGAGCGCGAGAAGCGACATCTCGCCAAGTGCAAGATGCTCGGTAACATCAAGTTCATCGGCGAGCTTGGCAAGCTGGAGATCCTCGCGGAGTCGATCCTGCACCGATGCATTCAGAACCTGCTGGCGCGGCGCGCGGCCGCCGACCATCACGAGGACCTCGAGTGCCTCGCGCAGCTCGTGCGCACCTGCGGCCGGGTGCTGGACTCGGAGCGCGGCCGCGGCCTCATGGAGCAGTACTTTGCAAGAATCGAGACGCTGTCGCGTAGCGCGGACCTGCAGCCGCGCATCCGGTTCATGCTCCGCGACGTGGTGGAGCTGCGTCGCGGCGGCTGGGTGCCACGTGCGGCGTGTGCGCCCGAGGGACCCGTGCCCATGCATCAGCTGCGAGACGACTCTGAGCCGGCACGGCGGCATCCGCCGGCTGAGCGCGACGCACTTTTCCGCGGCGGCCGGACGCGTCCGTTGGACGACGTGTTCGCGGGCCTGGGCCTGCAGGCGCCGCCGCTGCGACAGCCGCCCGACAAGTTGTTCGGCAACGGGTTCGCTCCGGCGCGTGACGCCTACCGCCAACGCTCGGCGCCCGCTTACTTCCCGCGCGTTACCACTAACAATAACAACAACCACTACGGCAGTAAGCAACACCAGCACCAGCCTCTCAACACCAAGGTACGTCTCTGACGACTGTCGCTGGTACCTCACCTTGATATGCGTAATGGCTGTACTTATATCAAAAAACTATGATTCTAATTTTCAGCAAGCATGGCCACTAACCATCCCAGATAAATCGCCATTTTACAAAAGGAACGCATTCTAATTGGAGGTCTACTTTCAGAGCTACTTTTATTTTTAACGATCAGGCATTCGGTAGGTGACAGGAACATGGATGTATTTGGTATTTGTGTAGGACGGCGGGTCTCGCGCCTCCAAGTCGCGCGTGTTGCCGGCTGCGGGCGGCACCTTGCAGGATGTGCAGATGCGGCCGGCCGCCAACTCGCTCACCGTCACCGCCAACCGCATCTCCAAGCCGCAGCAGCCGCAGCCGCCCGCGCCTCAGAGTGAGTACCCTCCGCATCTCCTGTCCCGTTCACTCCTCGTCTCGTCTTACTCATCTCGGGTATCGTGCGTTGCAGGCGTGCTGGCGCCGGCGTTCGCGTCCGCCGCGCCGCTGCTCAAGGAGCCGGCGATAACGATCAAGCCGGCGGCGGACAAGCGCGACAAGCCCAAGAAGGACAAGGGCCTCAACAAGGAGGAGGCGTGCCGCCTGGCGCTCGACGCCCTGCAGTGCGTGGCGCTCGAGTTCAAGCCGGGTGCGGGTGCGGGTGCGGGCCTCGGTGCGGACCCGGACGCGGACTCGGAGCGCGTGCCTCCGCCGGCCGAGCCGCTGCGCCGGCTGCTGGAGCTTCAGCCGCCCGACAAGGTACTTCCGGATCCGACACGAGTGCTGGAGCTGCTCGTTCACGCCCAGATGTTCGTTCATTCCCGTTCGTCCCGGGGAGCATGTCCTCGTCGGCTTTATGTAGTGAGATCTTTGTAATGGCAGGTGGTGCGGCGCTGCATCGCCGGCGTGCTGGAGGAGGCTCTGGCGGAGCGCGGCCTCGACGGCGACGCGGCCGAGCCCGTGCTGTGGGCGGCGGCGCGCGTCCTGCGCGAACTGAAGCGCGCGCCGCTACACGAGCCGGCGCGCCAGCTGCTGGCGGCGCGGGCCGACAGTCCGCTGCTGGCGCGACTGGTGGCGCACCTGGTGCGGGCGCGGCTGCTCTCGCTGGCGGACGTGGCGGCGTGGTGCGAGGCGGAGGGTGGTGCGCCGCGTGCGCTGCTGCTGGACGTGGTGGCTCGGCTGCGCGCGCTGGCCGGCGACACAGACGAGGAGCCGCGCCGGCTGCTGGAGGAGGCGCGGGTGGACCTGGCCGCGTTCGCGGGCGGCGGCGGCGCGGGTGCTGGCGCGGACTCGGCGCTGGCGCTGCTGGAGGCGCGCGGTCTGGCCGCCCTGGCGCCGCAGCTGCGCGTGCGAGCGGAGCTGGCGCGGGCGCTGGCGGCAGAGCCGGCACCGCACGCCCTGTACCGGTGGATAAAGGGGAACGTGGAGCCGACGGTGCGTGCGTCGGCTGCGTTCGTGTCGGCGCTGGTGGCGCTGGTGGCGGCGCAGGTGGCGCGCGAGGCAGGTACGGTGCCGACGCCCGACAAGGCGGCACTGGAGCGCGAGAAGGCGCTGCTGGAGGCGTATGCGCCGGTGCTGACGGCGCTGCTGGCGCGCCGACCGGACCTGCAGCTGGCGGCGGTGTACGCGGCACAGTTGCACGCTCACGACCACGGATACCCGAAGGGCATGCTGCTGCGCTGGTTCATGCACCTGTACAACCTGGAGGTTTGCGAGGAGGAGGCGTTCTTGCGCTGGCGCGAGGACGTGACGGACGCGTACCCCGGCAAGGGCGAGGCGCTGTTCCAGGTGAGCACTCCAACTCACTATATCACAACTTAATAATATACAGGGTGCTCCAGCCAGATAGACACGTCCAAGCAACACCTGAAAATACCCCATGTATGTTACCCGATATATTCTTTTCTAGTTATGATTTTTCAATGTATTTTCTAGAAATTTTGCTCGGAATGGTAAATACCAGATTTTTTATTAACTTAAACTCTCTATAACACACAGCATAATTAGTACATAATGTAGTATTGCTGCATATGTTTTTAGTTCATGGACGTCTAATACAAATACGAATGTATGCGGCATATTTTTAAGATTTGAGAAGAACAAATCAGAATAAGTTTATGCGTGTACAATGTAGATTAGAAATATTTAACATGATGAGTCAGAAAATATGAAATCACTTTTGTTAAAAAATCCACTAAACGGTTATTGCGGTGCCGCCGCGTGGTGCTCTCGCGGTGTTCGACCTTCTAACATGACACTATTTATTTGAACACCCTGTAGAAATCGGCCATATTAAAGCAGAAATACAATACAACAGACCTTTCATGTTGATCCGCACAATTGATGTCGTTACGTAAAATGTAACAAATTTTGTTTGATTCAGGTGAACACGTGGCTCACGTGGTTGCAGCAGCAGGAGTCCGAGGATGAGGAGGGCGACGACTAGCGCCGTGCCACGTGACCACACACACACATACACACCCTCTCACAGCTTCACACCGCTCCGGACGCTTTTGTTTCGCTCATCTCATTATAAATATATTAATTAAGCCAAGTAGTTAAAATACCTACGTTCGTTCGTTCGTTACCTTCCGCCGGAATTCCGCGGTCGCCGCCGACGACTACGCAGTTCAATAGGATCAATTTTTTAGGTTATGTACTATGTGAACGAATATTAGTATCTCGAGATAATTTTTTGTAGGCCTTTTACTCGATTTTGATACTTTTACAAATGTATACAATGTATAGTGTTCGTTTGGACGTATGATTGCACCCCGATCTGCCCTCTCCTCTCCATCCAGTGAGCGTGTTTTAGTTTAAATTGTAAAAATATATATAAATGAGGAACTTAAATCAATTTTTTAATTATGTATTAAATAATATCATGATCATTTATTTTCAATGCTAAATGAATTTAGTGATTAACTGTAAGAATGCTTAAATTTCATTGTACTCTCAAATTTTAGAATTACGTACGTACCTACATAAATAGATAAAAAAATATGCAAATGGTACCTACCTTCGGGCATAAGTAATGTATGTTGAGTGAGTTGTAGAGTTGTGAAATGATGCAAAATGCAGAATAATTAAGTAAAATTGATCAATAATGTATTCACATTGAGAATAAACTTCAGTGTAATTTATTACAAGAGCTTGTTTTTTTGTAGTTTGTACGGTCAGGGGTTTATTAATATTTGCTCAATTATCTTGTTTTAGTTTTAGATTTGCGTAAAAAAAACTAGCGCTTATGGAATAAACCTACTAATATTGTTTTGGTCGGCACTTTTAGATACCTATAGCCCAGAATATATATTTTCTATACTTACCTAGGTACGAAACTACATTTATTCAATTCAATATTAAATCACATTTAGGCCTTCCTTTGAACTTTTTTTTTATTTTATAATCCTTGCGATCTGCCCGTATGGCATTTAGCGAGGGTTTTGTTGATTCAACTCCAGGCAAGCGTGGTCTGTGCTCAGTGGCACGCACGACGCACATTCATTCTTCTTTCCTAGTCACGTATTAGATCCTGAGGAACTTTTCTCCTAATACGTGTGACAGGCCAGTTCGTTTGGATGGCGAGCCATGCGCTTGGCGTATGATTTCAGCTTTGATCTAATGTCGTCTTTAAGGAACGGGATCTGGAGATCATGATGTAGGTAGCTGGTTTTTAGTTTGAACTTGCTAAGGCTGTGACTTGTGGCTTACTTTCTGAGCATGAATGATGAAAAGTAACTTTTCAGGTGTGTGTATATATAGCTGTATACTTACATATAGCCAGTCATCCAAGCCATGGCAGAGTGACGGGACTGATGATTAAAGGGAATCCCAAAGAAACTTCAGGTAAAGTAAAGATTTGCTAACTTGGAACTAAAATTTATTGAACATATTAGGTACCTATTCTACAATCAAGTGACAGTTAGGTGTGTAGGTACATCATGCCAAGTTGGGGACTTCGTGACTGGAGTATTTTCATGGTTAGAAACCACCCTGTTCCAAAATGAGGGGTGCTGAAAAAAAAAAACATTACATAATCCAAAGAATTTTTATTTTGTCTAGGTAATAGGTATTAACAAACCAGTTATCAAATAACTAGATATATAATATACAGAGTATCTACCTTTAACCGTTAGAGCTACAAGAAATAATAAGTTCTTATGACACTGTCCCTAGGGGTCCGTCGTCGTCCGTCTGACGATGTCGATTTTGAAAATTTACATTTACTGCGCCACGCATACCCTGAGCGTGTGCGACACGTTAAGGACAAACAAATTTGATCTTTTGACGTCGATACATCCTCCACCTACGAGCTCAGGCCGCAGAATGCCAGCAGCGATTTATAGGTGATTTTAAATATTGTTAACCCTTAATTAAAAGTTAATTTTCCCAGTTATGTCAATATAACTGGCAAAATTAACTTTTAATAAACATTAGGTAGGTGGAATTGTACCTAGAACATAACGTTTTCCTGTAGCTAATGGTTAGGGAAGCTGCCCATCTCAAAAGCCCAACCTGTACTGTAGGTACCTTTGCTCTAGGTTTATTATGTAAGGTAAGTAGGTACTATCATCAGGAACTAACCTTAGGTATTATAAATGTTAACTTGACAAACAGATTAATAACCACAAGGGTTACAAGAGAACTTGGCTTTAGCTGCTATAGCTGCTTTAACCAGTTTCACCAGGTGTATACCGAGTCCCGCTGGAGATACAACATGAATCAACTGTAGCTAACTATGCTAATGCATTTTATACATCTACTTACTTAGCCTATGTGTACCTTTATAATACAGGTACATACCTATATAACGTATAACAGGAGCTACCATTCGTTAAAGTTTCAATGACTTTGTTGTTCAAGTAAGAAATAAAGAACGAATAACTCTTGATTTTTTCCTAATAGGTACTTAGGTAAATAGACAGGTATATTTATTTTGTCTCCGTTGAAACAGTTTCCAGCAGTTATGTCTAAGCTATGCAAATAAACGTTCCCTATCAGTGGTGGGCATCAAACACATTCTTAGCTACATAGCTCTGGTGGAAACACCCTTACAGTCCAAGGGTAACCCTCGGATAACCTAATCATAATTTAGTATGTACACAGAACTTCGTTTCTCTTCGGATAGTTACTGCACACGTTAGCTAGGTAGGTACACTACATACTGACTCATTGAATATTTTGTAATAATTAATTAGTAGGTAGGTAAAGAGCTACTGACCGACTCTGATAGCAGCACAAAGTACACAAAACGTCAAAACGTTGTTGATGGTGTTCTGCCTCGCTTGACGCTTTTCCTCCATGGGATCAACCCTTTCGCCGTAAGGTAATCGAAACATGTTTTGCTTTCCTGACTACAATACAATAGTTAAACTTGTAAGATATTGAAACGCCTAACGGGTAGGTAATTGCAAATGTGGCAAAATGCGGCTCCTCTAGTGGCGCTCTATCTATTTTCCAATATCTTTTTTTTTTCTTGGTGTCTTGACGTCAGACGTCACGTTAGCAAACTAGATTATCAAACAAGCATTCTTTTTTTCAAACCAAATTTTTTACGAAGTGACTATTTGTACGGGTACTGGACGAATAAATTATATTATATTCGTACTCGTACATGTATTCTCGGATGATTAGACTGATGAGTAGGTTAGGTTAGGTTTGTTTATAAAAAATGCGAGCAAAGCGAGCCCATCCATAAAATTTGCTAAAAAATAAACAGAAGCTAATGCATTTCTTATATTAGGAAAGTTCGACTTTCACAAATGAGTAGGTTAGGTTAGGGATTTCTGTATATTCGTCCGACTTCTGTACGAATAATTATAAATTTTTCGTACAGTACCCGTACTAATAGACTCAGCCAAATTTGTTATTATTTTCATTTCTGAAATTGAATATTTTTTTTATTTTGGTTGGTATAGGCACAGGTAGTTTTTGCAAAGTTTGTTTTTGGAACATTTTTCAATAACTTCGGGTGACTTTAGTGACCTTGAATGATCGAATAACCTCAGATGACCTAGAGTGACTTTTTCACCCAAATAGCAACAACATTGACCAAAGACCTGATGAAGTCGGAAAGCGAATCTATGAAGTATATTAATAAATTCAAATTGCCTAATTTTAATTCATTTATCCTGAATGATATTACACCAACTTGTATCATCAACATTATCAATCAATTAAAATGTAAAAATTCATGTGATCTCTGGGATGTATCAACTTCGGTATTGAAAAATGTTAAATATGAAATAGCTTTGCCCTTGGCAATCGTTCTTAATAAATGTATTCAAAGTGGCCACTTTCCTGACATATTGAAATTGGCAAAGGTGATTCCACTTTTTAAAAAAGGCTCCCATTCTAACGCAAATAATTATAGACCTATTTCACTTTTGCCAGTTTTTAGTAAGATTTTTGAAAAATATATTTCAAATGAACTATATAAATTTATAGAAGGAAATTCGATTTTGAATGACAAACAATTTGGATTTAGGAAAAATAAAAATACCAGCCAGGCGATAGCCTCTTTACTTGATAGAGTTTTATGGGATTTAGACAGTCGTAAAAATACTTATGGTCTTTTTTGCGACTTATCAAAGGCTTTTGACTGTGTCTGCCATAAGATTCTTCTGTTAAAACTAGAACATTACGGTATCAGGAATAAGGAATTGTCTATTCTTATGTCATACCTTGAAAATAGAAAACAGGTTTTGGAATGCAATGGACAAATGTCCAGCGCAAATAGCATAACCATGGGAGTTCCACAGGGATCCATTCTAGGACCCCTTTTATTTATACTTTATATTAATGACATTGTAGTTTGTGTTGAAAAAGAGGCTGATATAGTTCTGTTCGCCGATGACACCACTGTTGTGATAAGTGATAAAAATAAAGTGAATTTAGGTTTGAAATTGGACACGCTAATATGTCATGTAGGGACAAATTTAGACAGCTAAAAATTATGACAATGACCGGAGAATTCGTTTTTCAAAATGTTATGTATGTAAAATTGAACATTGAAAAGTTTGAATTAAAATCCAATATCCATGACTATAATACAAGAAATAAGAATAACATTTGCCTTCCAAAACACAGACTGAGCAAGGTTGGAAAAAGTTTCGTATGTTTAGGCATCAAATTGTACAATAAATTATCACACGACTTGAGGAATCTAAGTCATGCTGATTTTAGTGTAAGAGTTAGGGAAATATTGTTGACCAAATCTTATTATACTCTTGACGAAGCTTTTGCTGATGATTTAAATACGACATCCAATTAATTTTAATTGTTAACTTTATTCTGTTGTACCAACATGTACCTACTATAAATTTTTTTTTTTTTTTTGTAACCAGATTGTTACTGCACAATATTCCAATTATTGTAACCTGACTGACATTTCCAAGTGTACTATCAATGTATCTTACGGAAATAAATGAAATGAAATGACCTTGAATGATCGAAGTGAGCCCATTCATTTAAACCTGCTAAAAATAAACTGAAATTAATGCACTTCTACATTTGTGATTTATGATTCTTTTTTTGGGAAAGTTCGACTTTCCCATATGAGTAGGTTAGGTTAGGTTTGTTTATAAAAAATGCGAGCAAAGCGAGCCCATCCATCGCTTAGTGAAAAAATATTCTAATTAAGTATACCTGCTAAAGAAAAAAACTTGGAATATTTTTTCATTGAGGGGTGTTCATATGACCCCCCCTTTTTTATGGTGGTTATGGATAGGGAGGATGAAGGAAAACTACGTTTTCATTGACCATTTTTTTCTAAAACCTATTTTGGCTGGAAAGGTCACTAAAGGTCAAGTGTAGTTCTTGTATACATTTCTAGGTCTAAGGTCGCTGACAAAGGTCAATGACGAGGTCAAGGTCGCTCGAGAACAAAATTAGAGATCGCAAGGTCACGGGCTGTTCTAGTGTAAATCTCGAGGCCAAAGCTCACTTGAGGTCAAAGGTCACCTGAGGTCACAAAAATTCTAAGTCCTAACTCCATAGCGGTCCGTTATGTACACACTGACCCAAAGTCGCTTCCCGCTGTCTGTCTGTTCCTATGTATGCTTAGATCTTTAAAACTACGCAACGGATTTTGATGCGGTTTTTTTAAATAGACGAGTGATTCAAGAGGAAGGTTTACATGTATACTAGCTTCCGCCCGCGACTTCGTTCGCATCCCGTTGATTTTCCGGGATAAAAAGCAGCCTGTGTTAATCCAGGTCACGAAAAATATATATTCCAAGTTACATCCAGATCGGATCAGTAGTTTTTGCGTGAAAGAGTAACAAACATCCATACATTCTTACAAACTTTGGCGTTTATAATGTACTACTGTATTGTACACCGTATATAGACATTCCAGAGCGGGTTGGTAGTGGTGAATAAAAATTTTTGACATTGAAATTCCAAACAATAGAAAAAATTAATTTGATTCGGTTTATAACCAAACTCACACTCTAGTTGACATAGTCACTCGTGTCGTGTCTCGATGCAACATTGCCAGCTCGCCTACCCTACACATGAACATACATAAACATTTTTGTAGGTGAGTTTATTTGGAGCTTAAAACGGCAATATTTTATTTAAAACATTTTAAATAGGTAAGTTGTTTTACATCTATAGTTACGAGACACCTACGTTCAAAATGGGACTACCGAAAGCTTACACAATGACATAACAACAATGGTAAACAAACAAAACCAGAAGCAATTGGATAAAGCTTTCCGTTTATTAGTTAAACAAATATCACTTTTATTTACAACCGAAGGGATCACAAATCATAAAACTAACAGTAGGTAATCTCCTAAAACTACTTAACAGATCGAAATACATATTTACAATAGAATTAACAACTCTCTGTTCGCGAATTCGCTATTGCACGCGTCGGCCGGGTCTGTGCCAGCGCGCGTCACAGCTCACGCAGAGCCTAGCGGCTGCGTCACTGCGGACTCACGGCGCGGTAAGTACAGGCGCGGCCGGGTCTGTGCCAGCGCGCGTCACAGCTCACGCAGAGCCTAGCGGCTGCGTCACTGCGGACTCACGGCGCGGTAAGTACAGGCGCGGCCGGGTCTGTGCCAGCGCGCGTCACAGCTCACGCAGAGCCTAGCGGCTGCGTCACTGCGGACTCACGGCGCGGTAAGTACAGGCGCGGCCGGGTCTGTGCCAGCGCGCGTCACAGCTCACGCAGAGCCTAGCGGCTGCGTCACTGCGGACTCACGGCGCGGTAAGTACAGGCGCGGCCGGGTCTGTGCCAGCGCGCGTCACAGCTCACGCAGAGCCTAGCGGCTGCGTCACTGCGGACTCACGGCGCGGTAAGTACAGGCGCGGCCGGGTCTGTGCCAGCGCGCGTCACAGCTCACGCAGAGCCTAGCGGCTGCGTCACTGCGGACTCACGGCGCGGTAAGTACAGGCGCGGCCGGGTCTGTGCCAGCGCGCGTCACAGCTCACGCAGAGCCTAGCGGCTGCGTCACTGCGGACTCACGGCGCGGTAAGTACAGGCGCGGCCGGGTCTGTGCCAGCGCGCGTCACAGCTCACGCAGAGCCTAGCGGCTGCGTCACTGCGGACTCACGGCGCGGTAAGTACAGGCGCGGCTGGGTCTGTGCCAGCGCGCGTCACAGCTCACGCAGAGCCTAGCGGCTGCGTCACTACGGGCTCGCGGCGCGGCGAAGCTTCTTCCGTGCCCGCGTCCGGCTCCGTCAAGCGCAGCGCCACCTCCAGGTCACGAAGAACCTGGAATGTAATAAAAGTTTGTGAAACTCTCGTCTAGGTACTGGAAGACTACAAGGAAGAAAAACTCATGGCTAGAGGGAATATTTAGTTTGTGTTAGGCAAATATTATGCGGGTTACTTTTGCCTTTCTTTGAGACGGATCGGACAACTTAGTTGTGGCCAAGGCTTGTATAGTACTTAAATCGAGTAATGCGCGAAAATTAAAACTAAGTAGTTGGCAAAACTTAGTATTTGAAAATACAATTACTTTTCAAAATCAATGACGAGCAACAAAGTTACAGCGTTCTTTTTTTTTCATTCAATTAACAGGTTTCTATTTGCAAAACCTTTGATAAGTTGCCATGTTTCGGAGTAAAAGATCGTTTCATTTTTAAATTACACAACAGATATGATTTTTGACCATGCATCTATACAAATATTATAAAGAGGAAAGGTTTGATTTTTTGTTTGTTTGTTTGTTTGTATGAATTGAATAGGCTCCGAAACTACTGGACCGATTAAAAAAATTCTTTTACCATTAGAATCCTACATTATCCCTGATGAACATAGGCTATATTTTATCCCGGAATTCCCACGGGAACGGGAATTACGCGGGTGAAACCGCGAGGCGCTGCTAGTCGTCTATACAGGTGGCCTAGATAGATACGTTTTTTTAGGCAACAGTGCGAGCTCGTGTAAGTGTACCGCGTACAATGTGTTGTGTTGTGTACCTCAGTCTCCTTGTGGTCGAGCAGCGCGAAGCGCGCGTCGAGCGCGGTGAGATGTGCGAAGGTGAGATGTAGATGCGCGTGCAGCCGCAACAGCGCGAGCTCGCGGAAGTGCGCCGCGTACATGTGCGCCACCACGTGGAACAGCAGACGCACCACGCGTCGCACCACGCCCTCGAACCCGCCCGGGAACGCGTTCGCTGACAACACAACATTGCATCCATTGCACTCTAATATAATATACTTTACCTACTTACTTATGTGAAACATGACGCTACGCGACAACACTGCCACAGCAACATATCCCGGATGGGCATCATTAAACCGCGAGTCGACAGCGGGGCTAGGTTCATATTGCTGTGTCGGGGCGCGACAGAACGCAATCGGTTACGGTTAAGTTTTACATAACGTTACAAGTTTTATTTTTATTTTTATTATTATTATTTGGTTTACAACTTGAAATATACACTAACTTCATTTAAAACATATTTTGTTATTTAATAATTTTCGGTGTAATTTCTAATATAGTAAACACACCCTTACATACCTAGTTAGCAACACAAGTTGGTAACTAGGTATGATAATTTTAATTTTAGGTACTAAGTATTTTAGGATTTTAAGATTCATTTAATAAGTATACAGTTTTTAATGATAGTCATAATTAAAATTAATTTAATTAATGTTTTCCAAAATTATTTTTATTTATCCAATGCTTAATTTTGTGATCACCAATCCTTGGCAACGGAGCAAAACTTAGCTCTCCTCTACCTTATTCACTATGGTTTTTTTTGCCAACAATTGTTACCACGCATGTAGTGGATCGCACAGTCTCGGTTGCTATGTAAGTAAACTCACCATATTTAGTAGGGAATACGGTTTCATCGTTGACCGTCTTCTGCGTGTAGGTCATGACGTAGTCAACGTAGTGCGGCGCGGCGAGACGCACCTTCTTGCCGCGCTCGTCGTGCCACGCGTAGGCGCGTCCACCCGGACCCGCCATGTCGGCGCATACCGCCGGCGTACAGAACTCAGACACCGTGCCGTACAGCAGGTTCACGTGGTCGAACAACGCCAGCGCTGACAACAACAACGCCATTACACTGAACCTCTTTACTTGTAGAATACTTTTGAACCTTTTTTTTTTCATCATAATTCAAAAATCAATTATGCATAATATAAAAAAAATAAAAAGTCGTTTTAAAATCTACATAACAACATCTTTCAAGTGATATAAATATGATTCACTCAATCTGTGGTACCAGTTTGAAATGTTTACCCTCTTCATTCTTGAGATTATGATAATGAAAATTAAAAAAAAAAAATGATATTTCTCACGTTTCACATGCTGACAAATAAGATCTATAACTATTAAATGGACTAAATAAAACTTACAACTCGGCGAACATACATCAGGTACCCCTGATTATGGGATTTATTTTTATTTTTTGGGCGTGTCTATCTGGACCACCCTGATAGATATATATTGGTATGTTTTTAGAGTAGCTTGCAGATCTAAGTGGAGCCGAGTGGGGCCAAGTGGAGTGGTAGGTACTGGTACTCACTGTGCGATGCGAGCCATTCGTTGAGGTCGAGGCCATGCGGCAGGTCGACGAGCTGGCGCAGGTCCAGGTCCGGCAGCTTGCGCTCCAGCAGTGCCTCCTGCAGGTACAGCTTGGGGTCGCCGGCCGACTCGCCGTCGCGCTCCTTGCGCCGTGCCTTCCTGGAAGGAACATGCATACAATCACCACTCAGTGCCTCTATCCACCAATATATGCGCGATCAAGCACGCTACAACATGTGCCAGTCGCGCCTAATTATCTGTATTCTGTGTCCGGAAGATGGCTACTGAAAGACAAATGTGTGGGTGCGCAAGGTGTTTTGAAACATTAGCAAGCCAGCTCGTACGAGTTAGTGGCCATCTCTGGTGACGGAGTTTTTAGGCCGGCTTAAGGCTTCTATATCAGGGGCTTAACCATGGCTTGGCAAAAAATAAAAATACGTAAATGCCCTAGTGACAACTGACACACGATGTGCGTCCAGTGCTCCGTAAAGTGGCAGTGTCGAGCCTTCCCGCAATAAGTTGCAGGTAGCTGTTAGGGCTGCCGCGCACCCGACGCATCAGGGACGCATCACATACTCCAAGGTCTGATGATGACTAGCAATTATGAAAATTATTTAAAGATTTTCACCACTTTCATGGTCGGGTATTTAAGATTTTGGGAACACCACGAGATCTCAATTCGGGGCGAACTACTAGTATACTGAAGGGCCCATTTAGTAAACTGACCTTTCTGGTTTGCTCAGTTTATAGGCTGGTGTGATAATCAAATGTGCAGTTTGTTACTACGCAGGGCGCGTGATATATTTACGCCTCTACGCCAGAAAACGTCTATGTTGTTATAAGTGAAAAGCGCTAACTGGTAGATAAGTTCACAGGGGATGTGTGAAGTTCCTTATAATAACTCTCTACAAGAGACGTCATCAGCACACCCGCGATGGCCCGCACCGCGATGAAGGCTTGCTCGACGTCCGCGGCTCACCCCCACAGCTCCACATCGTAGGTGAGGGTGCTATGGACAGTCGTAAAGTAGCACAACAATACCACGCTGCGAGTCGCGGTGCCAGCGAGCCGACGCAATGCGAAGCAGGTTCGGCCTAGTCTCGAGCACAGCTCGTCAATATACGTACGTCCCAGATGAGGCTGCTATCCATGTGGAAGGCCAGCAGTTCGGGTGAGCATTTGTATCGTGGTATTTCAAACGACAACTGTGTAGGTGGGAGGTGAAGTGTCGGTAAGTTGAAATGACAAAATAGGTTTTTTTCTTTATTGCTCGAGAGGCACGAGCGGGTTGTGGAACTCCCATGGTATTCATAATTTCGGAGGATCTTACGCCCTCATTATCACCAACCACGATTTGCGTACGTTGTGACATTTAAAGGTGTTCAACAATGACCAGTGACAGTAACGAGCCGCGTATACCGTAGAAAGGGCCACGTGCAAGCCAGTCTCGCGCCACACCACCTCTCGCACTGATCAGTAGTGCCGCGCCCAGATCTATACGCATACCTACTGCCAGTCCGTCATTATATTGCGCTCTCAGATCAATGTTACTAATAATCTTTTTATTCAAACCTACCTCAAAAATCTTGATGGCAGCGGCGGGAACGAGCGAGATAGACCTATATGATTTCATTTCCCTTTTTCAGGCTTCAAAAATGCTACAAATACATGTCATGAACAAATTATTTCAGTAAATAAAAAAAAGAGCGCCAGATTCGGCTTCTCTCACTCGTTCCTTCGTATAAGTAGTCAACTCGTCGGAGTTTTTAGTCCTCTGTGTAGGTAATTTGTTTGGAGCTCCACAAACAGAGAAGAAAAATAACTCTGTTGGTGATTACATTTCTTGAAATTTACATTGCTCCCAATAGTATAGTACCATTTTTTATTATTAATCGAGTGAGCGAAGCGAACAAAGATCTCAATGACAACATGGGCAAAAATGCTTTCTATATTTGTTCGACGACAACTTTCAAACCGCTGCTCATCTAATCTTCACACAATTTGGGTAGTTTTACTGATTTAAAAATGAAGTAAATCGGTCAAGGGGTTGTAAAGTTATAAGGGTCCAACAGAAGTAAAAAAAATTAAGTCGTACCAAAATATCAAGTGGGGTGTCATAATAATATAATAGGGCTTTGTTTAGACATTCCAAACTAGTTTTTATTTTTATTCCAGGTTAAATAGTTTTTGTCAAACAGTAATAAATAAAATAGTAAATAAATAAATTACCGTGAGTTTTTCCGCCAAATACTATCGTAATCGCATTTTATCGGAAAAGCTGTCGTCACTGGGTTAGCCATAACCTATTGTTTTATTCGAGGTTCAAGAGTAAATTAATTTTTATGTGAAAAGAATAATTGTGAAATCCATTACTCATAATAGACTCGGACAAATCGGCTGAAAAAAAATCACAAGGTGTAATCGGACCGTATCGGAAAGCACTTCTCCCAGCTCTCAGTAAGGTGTTCGAGAAGATTATCAACCAGTTACTTTATTTTCTTAGTTTACCGAAAATAAACTGCTAAATAACCGGCAATATGGATTCACGAGAGAGAGATCGACATTAGATGCTGGATTGGAATTGGAACTGATCTCGTACATAATAAATTCTTGGGAGGGCTCACAAGACACAATAAGCATCTTTTGTGATCTTTGAAAAGTATTCGACTGTGTCGACCACCAAACGCTTACTAGGAAGCTTAAATACTATGGTGTAACAGACAATGCTTTGAATCTGCTGGTATCTTATTTTACAAACAGCTATAGGTAACACGAGGTTATCGGGGTCAATTATTAAATCAGGGGTACCACAAGGATCTATATTGGGTCCCTTCTTGTTTCTTGTGTATATAAATGAACCATATATGGTAAATAAGCATACACGTACGGAAATCGTGCTTTTTGTAGATGACACATCATTTTTATTTAGGATTATTAAACGAAGCAATAATGACGTAAAAATAATAAATGACGCACTAAATATAGTAAGTGACTGGTTTTGTGCAAATAATTTAGTATTAGTATTAAATCCCGCAAAAACAAATTATGTTAAGTTCTCAGTATGTAATGAAACACAAGCTAGTAATAATATAAGGTTGATGAACAAGCATATAGTTTTATTGACAAGCACTACATTTTTAGGGATAACGTTAGATACTGTTAACGTTAATACTGTTTTTGTGCTCCAAAAAAGAACCATTCGGGCTATCTATAATTCGAATTCACAGTAATATTTTAATGTTATTAAATATATATATGTCGGAACATCATCGAAGAAGTACTGTTTAATTTTAGTTTAGCGCCATCTATGGGCTGTTGATTAATCATGGGAACGTCAAGTGTTACGTCACTTGGGTGAAGTCGATACAAGGTGTCCTTGGCGGGTATCATTCGTTCGTTCATTCGGAACGGAGCGAATGATAATTCCTGATACGTCATTGGTTCGTTTGTTCTGAACGGAACGAATGATATTTCTTGGTAAGTGAGATTCGTTCATTCGGAATGATACGAACGAACGAATGAGAATTGAGAGAGAACTCATTCACGGTCGGGTACTTTTCCGCGGATCTTGGAACAAAACGGTTGTACAAGACACTGTATCGAAATCGCCGCGCTCCCTTATTCCAATCTAAGAATATCAGTGTAAACATATTATATCTTCTTAAAACAATCATTGTGAACGTGAAATAAACCTCTGATCTACACTAAGAGCCTTGGATATTGATCTTTCACCATGTCCGATCCTCATGACAACGTGCTCCTGAATCAAGGTTCGTCATCAGAAGTGGGATGCAACCCAGATGACCCACGTGAACAATCAACTGAAAAATCGCGAAATCAGGAGGTACGCAGTGATGCCGACGTTAATGATGAAAAATGGCGAATGTTGTTGGATCAGCAAAATCAACATTTTCTCGAGTTGATAAAAGCAATGAAAACCCCTGCGCCGCCGGCTAGTACAGTTCGTTTTCCTGATTTCGACCCTCTAAAATGTGAAATCGACGCTCGAGCATGGATAACGACTGCGGACATGTGTGTGACCAATGAACATTGCCAAGGACCGTCTCTTATGATTGCTTTGAGCCATGCACTCAAGGGTGAAGCTTCAACCTGGTTGTCATCCATATCGTTCCCTGGCATGACCTGGACAAATTTCAAGGAACTTTTTACAGCAAGATACGACTGTCCTGAAACTGCAGCTTCCTTTCTTATTGGCTTAAGTGCCAAGAAACCAAAAGATAACGAATGCTTAGCTGCTTATGCTGCGACTCTCATGGCATCGGTAATGTCAAGATGGAATTCGTTAACCGTGGAGCAGATAGCAATTGCAACCGTTTTGGCACATGTGGCAACCATTGAGCCACGTGTACAGAGATTGTCAATTACAACTGACATCAAGACCCGTAATGATATGCAAAGAGAGCTGAAGGCTGTTTCATTCCTTAAGAGGAATGCGCTACCGCGAAATGAACGTGATGAACCTGATATGAAAAAAAGCCGACCTAACGGATCTACAACCACCCCTAAATGCTACAACTGTGGAAAACTTGGTCACAAAAATTTCCAATGTCGGGCCAGCGTGAGGAACCAAGAAAACCAGCTCAAAACCACTGGTAACCAGAGATCGAGTATCCAGTCTACAGGAAGAGGAGAAAGGATCACCTGCTTCCACTGCCGTCAACAGGGCCACTATGCGTCGGATTGCCCGGAACGAAAAAGCAAGGACAACGACGGTGCTGGACTTGGGCTCACCAAAGAGAAGCGAGTGGACCTGTGCGTTGTGAACGCACCAGCTGGATCTCTGCGACACTTTGGTGAGATGTTTTCTTTTCATTATGATTCGGGTGCAGAATGTTCTCTTGTAAAAGAAAGTGTTGCTTGTAAATTTAATGGTAAGCGAATTTATGATAATGTGACTATGACGGGGATTGGACAGGCGTCTATAGTTTCAACTTCACAGATCTTGACAACCGTAGAAATTGATGATATTACTCTAGAGATTCTTTTCCATGTTGTACCAGATTTTTGTTTGCGATACAACATCATGATTGGACGTGAAGTTTTAGCCATAGGTTTCACTGTCCGCATGTCAGCAGATAAGTTGAGCTTTGAGAAGGCCCAAGTAATTGAATTATGTAATGTAGATGATGACAGTAGCATTGACTTTGACCTGATTGACACCGACGTTTCCTCTGAATACAGACACAAGTTGGTAGAAACATTGAAACCCTTCAAACATAGTTTCATTACTGGTGTTCCTGCTTCCCCTGCTGACACAGAACCGATGACTATACGTTTGAAAGATGCACACAAGACTGTTAATCGACGTCCTTATAGAATGACCCCAAACGAGCGACAGGTAGTCAGGAATAAGATCGACGAACTGCTCAAGGCAAACATCATTAGGGCTAGTTCCTCACCCTTTGCCTCTCCCATACTTTTGGTAAAAAAAAAAGACGGAACCGACAGAATGTGCGTTGACTACCGTGAATTAAATGATAACACAATTGCCGATCGGTTTCCTCTTCCACTTATCTCTGATCAAATAGCTAGGTTGCATGGAGGTCATTTTTTTACGATTTTGGATTTAGCGTCCGGTTTTCACCAGATTCCGATCGAGCCAGAGTCGATTGAACGTACAGCATTCGTAACAACTGATGGGCAATTTGAGTATTTAACTATGCCATTTGGGCTCAAAAACTCTCCATCAGTTTTTCAACGTGCTCTCTTAAACGCTTTGGGTGATCTTGTTAACACTTATGTTGTCGTTTACATGGATGACGTGCTAATCGTAGCAAGCAATGTAAATGAAGCTCTAGAGCGGCTCTCGGTGGTACTTAAAGTTCTCTCTGAAAAGGGCTTCTCGCTTAACTACAAAAAGTGTTCTTTTTTAAAGAAAAAGGTAGAGTATCTGGGGTTCGAAGTTAGCAATGGTCAAATTCGTCCTAACCCACGAAAGGTTGTGGCGCTAACTGCTTTGCCGCCACCCAACACAGTGACCCAGCTTCGTCAGCTAATTGGTCTAGCATCGTATTTTCGTCAATTTGTGCCGAAATTTTCCCAGATTATGGCTCCACTGTATGCACTAACATCTGGCAATGGTAAAATAAACTGGGAACCACGACACGAAACCATCAGACAGCAGATTATTTCTACTCTCACCAGTGAACCAGTACTTATGATATACGACCCTAATTTAGAAACAGAACTGCATACTGATGCAAGCTCTATCGGGTATGGTGCAGTACTGGTACAGCAAAAAGAAGGTAAATCTCATGCAGTCGCTTACTTTAGCAAACGAACTACAGCTGCAGAATCCAAGTACCACTCGTACGAGCTGGAAACTCTCGCGGTAGTTAATGCGGTCAAGCATTTTCGCCAATACTTACATGGTCGTAAGTTTCTTGTTGTTACGGACTGCAGCTCGCTCCAATCGACGCGTAAAAAGTCTGATTTAACGCCACGTGTACACAGATGGTGGGCGTTTCTACAAGGATTTGACTTCGACATTATACACCGCTCTGGTAAACAAATGTGTCACGCTGATTTCTTTTCAAGGAACCCTTTGCCGGATGACCTTGTATGTAATCCAATCAAGAAAGTTGAGTCCAAGCTAATTAACCTGGCTGAAATCACTGACAACTGGTTACTGGCGGAGCAGCAGAAAGATGCAGAGCTTTCAAAATTGTGTTCTGAACTAAAAGAGGGTACGCTTCCTGGAGATATCACTAAAACATATGAGATACGTTCAGGTGTATTATATCGGAAGATACAAAGACACGGTAGGACTCGATGTTTGCCGATGGTGCCACGATCATTCCGCTGGTCCATAATAAATAACGTACATGAAGGTTTGTTACACTTAGGGTGGGAAAAGACGTTGGAAAAGGTGTTTGAGCTATATTGGTTCGAAAATATGTCAAAATATGTGAGACGATTTGTCGAGAATTGCGTGACGTGCACGATCTCCAAATCTCATTCCGGTAAGGTCCAGGCAGAAATGCACTCCATTCCCAAGATAGCAATCCCATGGCACACGGTGCACATTGACGCAACGGGTAAACTTAGCGGCAAAAACGACAAGAAGGAGTACATATTTGTTCTCATTGACGCTTTCACTAAGTATGTATTACTTCACCATACCTTGCACATCGACACAGTTAGCAGCATTAAAGCTCTTAATGCTAGTGTGGCACTATTTGGTGCACCACATCGTGTGATTGCTGATCAAGGCCGCTGTTTTGCCAGCAAAGAATTCAAAGACTTTTGCGAGACTGTTAATATAAGGTTACATTTGATAGCAACAGGTAGCTCAAGAGCTAATGGTCAAGTGGAACGAGTTATGAGCACCTTAAAAAATATGCTATCTGCCATTGAGACTAGTAAACGGTCATGGCAGGACGCTTTGCCTGATGTTCAGCTGGCTATGAATTGCACCATGAATAGGGTTACAAAAGCTAGTCCACTGGAATTACTTATTGGTAAAGTAGCTAGACCTTTGGACATTTTGCTTGCTGGAAATGAGGAACCCGAAATCGATCTAGAACAGGTAAGAACGCAAGCTGTGGAGAATATGGTGAAAAGTTCTGCATATGATAAGGTACGTTTTGATTCCACAAAAGCCAAACTGAGACCATTTGTGGTAGGTGATTTTGTTTTATTACAAAATGAACAGCGAAATCAAACTAAGCTGGACCCTAAGTATAGAGGTCCTTTCAGGGTAACAGAAATACTGGAAGGAAATCGTTATGTTCTGAAAGCCATTAACTCTAATCGTACTTATAAGTACGCACATGACCGACTTCGTAAGATGCCAGATAATGACGACCTAGACAACAATAACTTGACAGAGACCAATGTTGATGAAGACGTTGAACAAGAAAGCTAAGGAACCATTAAATTCGTTTTAATATGAACCCTATAGTTGCCAAACAAAACTCTTAATTTCTTTTGATTCTCTTCAATTCTAATTAAATTTTTGCCGGAGAGAGGCAATACTTGGCTGATTTTGTTGAATTGTGGTAGGTACTGGATGGAGGTACCATACCACGTGTGCGTATACGGAAGCTAGATAGAGGCTATCCAAGAGTTGCTGGAGCTGAGAGCAACTGAACTTATGTGATTTTATACATGCGGATGTTTAGTTAATTGTTGAAACGTATTTTGAGTTTTGTTTGACAATCTGAAGATTATAATATTATACACCAAGTTTGTGTTGTTTTAAATTGTTAGCATTATCTTTTTAAGTTCAGTTCTGATGTATAAATTCGAATGCCCATTGATTGTTTACTTCCTGAATCAAATTATGTACCTATGCTGTCATAGTATTTATGGCCAGGAAGGCCGAGTGTGAAACATTACTTTTTCGACCTTTTCCTTTTTCTCAGGTCCGTCACACGAGGACGTGTGAGATTGTCATGATGGCCGTGTCGGAACATCATCGAAGAAGTACTGTTTAATTTTAGTTTAGCGCCATCTATGGGCTGTTGATTAATCATGGGAACGTCAAGTGTTACGTCACTTGGGTGAAGTCGATACAAGGTGTCCTTGGCGGGTATCATTCGTTCGTTCATTCGGAACGGAGCGAATGATAATTCCTGATACGTCATTGGTTCGTTTGTTCTGAACGGAACGAATGATATTTCTTGGTAAGTGAGATTCGTTCATTCGGAATGATACGAACGAACGAATGAGAATTGAGAGAGAACTCATTCACGGTCGGGTACTTTTCCGCGGATCTTGGAACAAAACGGTTGTACAAGACACTGTATCGAAATCGCCGCGCTCCCTTATTCCAATCTAAGAATATCAGTGTAAACATATTATATCTTCTTAAAACAATCATTGTGAACGTGAAATAAACCTCTGATCTACACTAAGAGCCTTGGATATTGATCTTTCACCATGTCCGATCCTCATGACAACGTGCTCCTGAATCAAGGTTCGTCATATATATATAATGAAACACAAGCTAGTAATAATATAAGGTTGATGAACAAGCATATAGTTTTATTGACAAGCACTACATTTTTAGGGATAACGTTAGATACTGTTAACGTTAATACTGTTTTTGTGCTCCAAAAAAGAACCATTCGGGCTATCTATAATTCGAATTCACAGTAATATTTTAATGTTATTAAATATATATATATATAATGAAACACAAGCTAGTAATAATATAAGGTTGATGAACAAGCATATAGTTTTATTGACAAGCACTACATTTTTAGGGATAACGTTAGATACTGTTAACGTTAATACTGTTTTTGTGCTCCAAAAAAGAACCATTCGGGCTATCTATAATTCGAATTCACAGTAATATTTTAATGTTATTAAATATATATATATATACATATACAAGGTGTAACATAATTACCCTATATATATTAACGATCCTGATATGCCTACCTAGTATAGTTTAGTTGTTTGTTGACAAGGCCCTATACAGCCGCTACATTTGTTTTCATTTGTTTTACAATGTAGTTTAAGAATATTTTATTTATAAATTTAGACAAAGCCTTTTTACAGCTGCAACACAAAATGAGTTACCTACCCATGTATTTTACTACTTATAATAAACTTTCAAATTTTTATTTTTAAATTATTATTATTATTATTTTAAATTGTACAAAAATTGACGTAACTAAGTGTTCCCTATAAGATCCTATGGTTTAAAATATATGAATATTTCTAACAATCTATTATCACACTATTCGGTAGGAACGGCGACAACTTTTCAACTTTTGAATCGTATGCCGTTCGAAACGTAAACATTTGTTCCGAACATTCGTACAAATCAGCTCTATGCGATTTTTGTAACCGTATCCCTATTTTTTTCAAGACAAGTGCGGTGTATAATTTAGTATTTTTCTTTGGACGTGCTTATGTGTGTACCACTGTATAGTTCAGCTGGAGTTAGTATCATATCAACACTTACCAGAGGCAGTCCAGCATGATGGACATGGTTGCGCATGCGCGCTGCACTCACCTGGAACAAAAAAACATACATTGTAACATTCATTAAAGTATTTGAAATTTTAAATAAATAATGTCTATCCAATAGTCTGGTCAAATTAGACCAAAAAATAGGGTTGAGGTTACTATAATTCCCACTTGCCTGAAAATAGGCAGGATTGTTCAAGACACTATTATAAAAGAAATGTGAAAAGTCATCATCGATCCAGTACGTGCAAAAAAATTTACTCAGGGTCAAAGGTCACAAAAACGGGTTTTTTGCGATTTTCAGCACAACGGTAAGTTTTATCATAAAATTAGCCCAGACAAAAATTGTAGATCAGATAATGATCTATAAAAAAAAATATTCAATACTTTTTTTTTCTTACGAGCCACTGTTTCTGTGATATTAAGAGATATATACGATTCAAAAAGTTTTATAATTTTTACTACAACTCAAAAAATATTTAACCTAGAATTAAAATAAAAACTATTTTGGAATGTCGTAACAAAGCCCTATCATATTTTTGTATGATTTTTTTACTCCCTTTAGACTCTTAATAACTTCAGAACCCTTTGACCGATTTATGTACTTCATTTTTCAAACCAGTTAAACTAAGATTACTGTCCGTAGACCCACCAAATTTAGTGAAGATTAGATGAGCGGTTCGCCAGTTCTCGTCGAACAAACATACAAAGCATTTATGCTCTCACTAGATCTTCGCTCCCTTCCGACCGTTTTCGCAACTAATTTTCGTAACCAGTTGCGAAGGCGGAAATATCATTCTTTACCCGCAACTGGTTGTGGTAGAAGAATAATAGTAGATTGTATTATAAGGGAGCGAAATCATATTTTTACGGCAAGGGCGCTTTTTTGAATCCAGAGTGAAGTTAAGGATTTTAGAGTAGAATCCCGAGCTTAGCGAGGGATTCTTTAGTAGAATCCTGAACGTAGCGAGGGATTCAAAGTACGTCGCCCGAGCCAAAAATATATTTTGCTCCCGAGTGGTACACTCTACTTTTCATCACCCACTATGAGAAAAAAAAGGCACATAAGATAAGATAGGATAAGATAAAGAACATTCTTTATTGCACAAAAATGAAGTACATAGGCGAACTTAAAGCGAAGATATTCCAAATTCAAAAAGTGCGCGGGAAAAAACTAATCCGCGCACTTATTGTTTCTTATAGAAAACACCACCTTTGGGTGCACATAAAGGCGAACCAAGTCGTTCTTTTCGAATAGATGTGATGAAAATACTCTTTAACCGCAACCAGTTGCCAGTGAAGAAATTTCGGTAAAGGTGATTTTTTAAAATTAGGATATGTGATTGATTGCGTGAGAATTATCCTTCCAAGATTAGCGGAGACGGATTTTTCAATTACTTTTGTGTAACGAAAAATGATAAAATTATATTTTTTTGTTATTATTATTGTTCTGCTCGCTATAACAAAATGTATAATTATATATAATAGGTACAAAATTTCATGTTGCATAATACCTTAAATTACTTGTTCTGCTAACAAAAACACAACTTCTTTACGTGAATATCATAATAGAAAATTGAGTGAATATCATAATAGAAAATTGAGCAGTGACCTACACATAATATCTTCTTTTTTTATTAAATAGTAAATAGCTGCATCAATTTCTTAACCTATCTCTTCATTTTCTTGCTTTTTTTTATTTATTTATTGCATACATGGTTTATATATATAGCTTAGGTCTTATTTAGCTAAAAGAACAGTCATGTACCCTGTGAAGGCGCAGCAATTTTAGTAATTACTTTACTTAAGTCGTAAGACTCAGACTCAGTCTCTAAAACATCTAGTAAGTGAGCTGGCGTTGGATTATTGCAACCAATGTATTTATTTATTTTTGAATGCCAACCTTCTATATTATTATTCGTTCTACTAATAAGTTCTATTTCACAGCAACAATCCTTTACAATTTCGTTTTTATAACCCATTGTATGTTAAAATATTTACAAAATTATCATGAAAGGTGCGAAACAAGAAAATAAATTATTTTGTTGCAACTGGTGCTGAAACGTAGAAACGTTACCGTTTTCACTCGCTCTATCAATTATGTACCTTACCTACTAGGTACCTACACTACCTATGTATGTACCGTACCAGGTACAATTTCTTCTTCAGAAACTTGTAGGTACAATACAATGCGACAGGGTTTTTAGTTTCTATGTTTCGGTACGGTCATATACTTACAATAAGTATAATTATGTTCTGTTCTGTGGTGTAGTGATGATATTGAGTGTGCCGTGTTGTCACTCACACAGGTGTGTGTGATAGATAAGAAGCGATAAGCGAACAGCGGCGGCCACTGGGACGATGTGCAATCGAAAATCACTCTACTCCTGAGCTAGGTAGGTTTACGTCACCATGCGGAACAACTTCAAAACGAAATAAGTAAATAATCTTTTCACGTACATATTATGTAAAGCAAATATTACAAGTGTTGTAAATAAACTAGTAGTTCGCCCAAACTGAGATCTCCTGAGTCGAGATATTCACTGAATTAACTCGCCCACCGAGGCTTCGAATCCAAAACTGTATTATATACATATATGTTTTTTTTCCTTTAAAATTCAATCTATACTTATAATAAATCAAAAAACACCAAAGTTATACATGAAATACGCTAATAATAAGCCATCGCGCGTAAATACAGTTATTAATAACAATAAACTATGAGTATCATTCAATAATTTTTTGACCAACTGTCAAAGTGCAGCCCAAAATCGGAGTGTGTGGAAGGAATGGGGGGAGGCCTTTGCTCAGCAGTGGGACACAAAGGGCTGAATATCCTTAATAAACGGAATGTGTGGAAGGAATGGGGGGAGGCCTTTGCTCAGCAGTGGGACACAAAGGTCTGAATATCCTTAATAAACGGAGTGTGTGGAAGGAATGGGGGGAGGCCTTTGCTCAGCAGTGGGACACAAAGGGCTGAATATCCTTAATAAACTGAGTGTGTGGAAGGAATGGGGGGAGGCCTTTGCTCAGCAGTGGGACACAAAGGGCTGAATATCCTTAATAAACGGAATGTGTGGAAGGAATGGGGGGAGGCCTTTGCTCAGCAGTGGGACACAAAGGGCTGAACATCCTTAATAATCGGAGTGTGTGGAAGGAATGGGGGGAGGCCTTTGCTCAGCAGTGGGACACAAAGGGCTGAATATCCTTAATAAACGGAGTGTGTGGAAGGAATGGGGGGAGGCCTTTGCTCAGCAGTGGGACACAAAGGGCTGAATATCCTTAATAAACGCGAAAGTTTTTATGTATAGATGTTTGTTACTCTTTCACGTAAAAACTACTGATCCGATTTGGATGAAACTTAGAATATATAATATATTGTCCGTGACCTGGATTAACACATAGGCTACTTTTTATCCCAAAAAATCAACGGGATCCAACGGGACGCGGACGAAGTCGCGGGCGGCAGCTACTAAAACATATAATTACATATATCTTTTCGCTCCATAAACTTCTGAGATAAGTGGGAGGGGCAATCATGGCAATTTTTGGGACTGCTTTTACCATAAGTAAAAAACTATGCATTGTAAAAAAAAATTTCATATAAAATATATACTTAGCAACACCATCCGGTGGTACCTTACCTACCAGTTTGAGATTTTTGACTCTCGATTTTGACAAAAAAAAAGATATTTCTCACTTTCTTTCTATACATCTATACTAATAGAAAACTGTAAAAAAGCCGAAACTAAAATATATGGATCAACTAAATATGCAGATCTACTAAATAAACGATTCTGATTCTGAAAATTGAGTTTGTCTGTTTATCTGTTTGTTTGTTCGCGAATCACGCCTTATCTACTGGACCAATTTCAACGTAACTTATACTTTCGGAAGCCATTTTTCAGACTCTTAGATACATTTGAACTGTCTAAACCAAAAGCAGCCATTTGCTATGAGGTTCATCGTATGCTGGTTGAAAAATATTTTGGTGGAAACTTTCGCACAAGTACGAAGTCGCGGGTATCAGCTAGTAAGATCTAAAACTATTCCACAGCTTAATAGCTTTAGTACCTTATGCGATAAAAAGGTTTGTGACAGACGGAGGAATGGACAAAGTCGCATCACCGGGTTTCGAAAACCTACGGCGGCGGCGGCGTAGTGTTTCGAGACCTTTATGGTGCGACTCTAGAGCCTACAGGGTCGAAACCCTAAAAACGTGCTTATAATGTGATTTTCTTTCCTGGTAAGTAATAGTGATTTATAACCGTGAATGGATTGGCTGTTATAATGATCACCTGCCTGCAAAAACAGGAGACCGTGTCGTCGATGTCAGTAGCAGCAGCAGCGGGACGCGGTGCAGACGGCACGCTGCGGTACTGCACGCGCCGTACCGCGCGCAGGATTCCTTCTTCTGTCTCGCTGGGCGAGCTCATCCTGCGCAGCCACGCCTTCAGGTACATGTGCGCGGCGCGAGCTCCGACCGACTGACTGCTGCCTTCACCGCGCACGGTGACATCACGTCTCTTATCAGATAATGCGCACCTGTACTGTAGGTAGGTACGGTACCTACGTTACCGACGAAACCACCGCGCGCGCCGCCTGTGCCGCAACCAGCGCCAGCGGTCACTACTACTACAATGATCAACTAATTACATATCTACCTACTCGTACATATCCAGCTTCATCGCGGTTTATAGGCTGATAAGATTTCTTTATAGCCCACTTACAAAAACGATAGCTATAAAAAATAAATTAGGCAAGGCGCAAGTAAAACTTATGCAGTTATTGTATTCAGAGTGAAGGAACCATTGTAATGTAAAATTCATAATAATATATAGTGTTTCGAGTAAAGAACCATTGTGATAAAAACCACCAGCTGTTCACTATCAACAAGCCAATGTAACATGAGCTCCCATTTGTAGAATTTTTAATGGCCAATGGATAGTGTTTGGTAGTATTATTTATGTTCAAACTGCGTGATTGTGATAACTTTGTTTGTGCAATCTAAGATAGTTGTAATGTTGTGCGCTAGATAGTGCTACAACTGTATACAGTGTTTTTTTTTTACTTTCAATTTAGAAACTTTGTTTTATTTTTACATGACTACTCTTGTAAAATTCAGGTATTTTTCTATACTGATGAAATTTTGATAATGAAAATAAAAAAGTTGATGTTTTTCACTTTCTATTATAGGTACATGCTGTGCTGACAAATAACATCTGAACTAAAACTATTCATCAAGTCAATAGCTTCAATACTTTCTGAGATAATAATGTTTGTGAGAGACAGGATCAAACCCTAAACCTTCAGGGACCGCCTTAGGGGTGGGGCATTTTGTTTTTTTCTTTGGATTTCTATTTTCTATTTAATACAGGGGTAACAGAATTAATAAAATGCTAATAAAGTCTTCCCGAGTCAGGTGAAGTTAGGTGTCAGCTTAGATAATGTACAACTTATCTATAAAATATGTTTATGAAACAACAAAAACAACATCTACACATTAGCAAGATATTATGTGGGCTCTAACTTTTTAAAAGGTTAGTAGTTGCTGAGATAATTAGCCTTGTGACAAACGGACAAAGTGCAAATAATAAAGCTTCCCTTACCTTACCTAGGTACGTATTGGAACCCTAGCAAGCAAAAACATCAAATCCTTACTGGTTAGTAACACTTAGGCTACTTTTTATCACGGAAAATGAACAGGATGCGAACGAAGTCGCAGGCGGAAGCTAGTACTAAATAAAGTAGACTCACTAGTGAGAGATGTGATGATGGTAGTGATTGTAGCGCGGCCACTCACCCCATGAACCAGTCGACGGTGTCGCGCAGGTACTCCGGGAGTCGCTCCAGCTTGACGGATTTCCTTCGTCTTGATTCACAACAAAGAATACCGACTAGAGCACGTAGCACTGTCCCACGATCAGGAGCTCTAGCCGAGCACTGCTGTCGCGCTCGCACGACCCACCATCACCATTTCGTTCGAACAATTGCGAGATTACAAACGTACCCAGGTAGGTACCTAAGTACTAACTGTACTTTGACACTTGGAATAAACTGCTAATTGGAGCGTATCGTGGTCACAAAACCCTATCTTGTACTTTTTTCACGGAAACTGAGCAGCTGAGCGGACCGATTTGCCAATCGCCATATTGCGCAACGCAACTCACTCACTCACTCACTCCATTCCATGAATGATGATTCCATGCCATAAATATAAAAAAAAATATACTCGTGCGACGTGCATGCCATGCCAATGCCAGTTCTCCATCACACAGCAGACATTGTTGCAATAAAATTGCAATGCATTGCAATGTATGTAGGGAAGAATGATGGCGAGTAGATAGATGGCTTCGCCATTTCTAATAATATTATTATTAATTCTTTATTTCAGACAACAGCAGCCTAGAAATGTACAGCTGAATAGCTTAAATAAAAGTGGTCACTAAAGTAGGTACCTAGTACTAAGTAGTATTCAGCAGTGGTGGATTAACCACGTAGCAGGTAAAGCAAATGCTACGGACCCCGCGCACCAACGCTTTCTGAACGTAAAACTTAAAAATCTATCTATTTTTTCAAATCATGTAGGTACAATATAGGTACCTACGTATGTACATACAATGCAATACAAAAACAAAAAAAAATCGACGAGTACGTTGTTTCCTTCGTACTTACAGACGACAACGTACCTAATGAAAGATCACAATTTTCGGTAAAACTCAAAAACACAAAAAACTTCGCGGCTCGCTTCGCTCGCCGATGAGTGTTATAACCTAGATAGTTCATTAAGTATACCTTTAGAAGGAGATGAAGATTTATTTTTTCCCTGATATTTGATCTTATAAATGCGACGTTTAAATAAACATTTGAAACGTGTAACCTATGATAAAACCTTATATAGTATCTTGTAGACTTTTCAGTTATTTTCTACTTGCTTTAGTTTATAGCATCGCTACCTACGAAAAAATAACTTGGTTCAGGTAATTAACCGATTTTAATAAAAAAAAAATTAAATGACGTAGTCCAGAGGTAAAAAAACAACTGAATTGAGAACCTTCTTTTCTTGAAGTCGGTTAATTAAATCTAAAAAAGTTGGTTTCTACCAGATTTGTTTTATTAAATAGGTACCATAAACTTTATATTCTAAAGCAATCCAAGGGCCCCTTGATAGAAGTTGCTACGGGCCTCGCGCTGACTTAATCCACCACTGAGTATTCATTATGTACCTAATCTATGATGGGTGCTGAGAAAAGGGCGGCACATGGCGTAGGGCCTAGAGCGGCCAAGACTGCAAATCTGCCACTGGAGACATCCCACCACTGGTGCCACAAAACAAATAGTAGAGTCCTTTCCATGAAAGAAGTCCCGCAGACGCGGCGCTGTAGTCGATATTAAGTATTATTTCTCGGGCAGCACTTTTAACAACCTTAGGCATTGAAAACAAGACTTTGATCACAGAAACCAAATAAAAGCGCACTAGCACCCGAACACATTAACAGCACCTGACAACTAATTTAAAATTTAGTTTTAGGTTTAGTTCCGGAAATTTCCGCGGGACTTCTGTCATGAAAAGGACTCTAGTACGATGCGTTGACACAATCATGGGGCGAGTTAGCGACCCGTAACGATCATCCTTAACATGACATAGTACGCAAAAATGTACAGCACGATAATTCAAAACATGTTTGTCGCGTACTATCGAGGTGTATTTTACCGTGGTGCGAATTATCATGTTGCTTGGACTCTGGACTGTACTCTGCATCATTCCACACGCAAACAAATGCAAGTCTTAACATACATGACCACATCTATACGTCATTTTTGTTTGTAGGAATAAGGCTGATCGCTGATCCTGACTGATCGTTTCGTTTTCGTTTGGGTATTGATAGAGAGATTCCACTAAATACGATTATATGGTTGCTGGTTGTTTTTATAGTTGTACGTTTATAATAATAATCTAGGCAAGTGCAAGCTGCCTGCCTTTAGGTCCTCAGGCGTTATCAGAACGGTGGTGGTCAGGTCTATCGCGGCTCAAAGGATGCACCTCTTGTAACCAAACGATGTACGAAGGCGCGTGCGGCGCCGCCGCCGCCGGGCAGTGCGGCGCGCCGCAGCACGAGGCGCAGGGGCCCGCGCCGCGGGACCCGCCGCCGCCGCCGCTCACTGACTACAGCGGCTTTGACATAGTGAAGGCGACGCAGTACGGAGCGATCGCGCGCGTTAAGGAGCTCGTGGAGGCTGGCTGGGACGTGAACCGGCCTGACGGCGAGACGGTCACGCTGCTGCACTGGGCGGCAATAAACAACCGGCGCGAGATCATCGATTACCTGCTGGAGCGCGGCGCACACCCCGACAGCGTAGGCGGCGAGCTGCGTGCTACGCCGCTGCACTGGGCGGTGCGTCAGGGGCACTTGGAGGCGACCGTGGCGCTGGTGCGTGCTGGCGCCGAGCCCGCGCTGCAGGACGCCGAGGGTTGCGCAGCGTTGCATCTCGCGGCACAGTTCGGACACACGGCAGTATGCGCGTACCTGGTGGCGCGCGGTGCTAACCCGGACGCGGGCGATGCGGGCGGCATGACGCCGCTCATGTGGGCGTGCTGGAAGGTGTCGGCAGTGGACCCGGCGCGCTTGCTGTTGTCGTTGGGAGCGTCGCCGCACCCGCGCGACACGCAGCACGGCAACACGGCGCTGCACTGGGCGATCTTGGCGCGCAACGCGACCGCCATATCCACACTAGTGCTCTACGTGAGTGTCAGCGCCTAGCCCATGTCACCACACTCCTCGCTCTATCTAACATGTCCTTGTCTGCAGGGCGAGGCCGATCTGGACGTGGCCAACCTACGTGGTGTGACACCTCTCATGATGCTGCAGAACAGTGCCGAGTCATTATGGATCGGTGCTAAGATCTCTGACAAGATAAAGGAACGCACACTGGCCCAGGGCAGAAGGCACATATTTAGGAGATTGACATATGACAAGGTTAGATTGATTTTTCTCTTTTGTATGACTTGTCTATACAAATATTATAAAGAGGAAAGGTTTGATTTTTTGTTTGTTTGTTTGTTTGTATGAATTGAATAGGCTCCGAAACTACTGGACCGATTAAAAAAATTCTTTTACCATTAGAATCCTACATTATCCCTGATGAACATAGGCTATATTTTATCCCGGAATTCCCACGGGAACGGGAATTACGCGGGTGAAACCGCGAGGCGCTGCTAGTTATGATTATATAGTACTAGCTGACCTGGCGAACTTTGTTCCGCCTTAGAGGCAATAAATGAGCAGATTTTATACCTACAAACCCCTAAAACCCCCTAAAAACCTTACAAACCCCTAAAACACCTACAAACCCCTAAAACCCCCTAAAAACCTTACAAACCCCTAAAAACCCCTTAAGACGCCACGATTTTCTTTTATATAGATATCGGCATGATAAACCAATAGAAACAAAAAAAACTTCAACATCAATTTCCAAAATGTCAAATTTTCAAACATTACGTTTAGCTGTCAGTTGTGCTTTGTTATTCCATGTCAGTTGTGTTTTGCTATAGGTACCATTTCTAACAAATGAACGGCTGGACTGATGTTTTTACTGATAATTTTTTTTGGATGTTCATTTTGTCTCCAGGAATGGGATAAAAAGTATCCTATGTCCGTCTCCTGGTTCTTAGCTACCTCCCTACCAATTTTCAGCCAAATCGGTTCAGCTGTTCTTGAGTTATAAGCGTAGTAACGAACACGACTTTCTTTTATATTATATCAATTAGCATTAAATGTTATAATTAGATTTTTGGTGCTTCAGTATGCTTTTGACCTATCCTCTATTGCAGTGGTTCTTAACCTTGTTCAGTCCGCGGGCAAATCAGCACAATTTCAAAGATCCCCTAATAAAAAACCCAGGAATAAATGAAAGACAATTTCTTTTAGTACCTTGCAATTAAATTAGTTAGGATTTGGGTTGATGTATTCATATTTACTTAGTGGTAATCTCAAATCAGATTCCAGTTGTAATCTGTTTTTGTATTTGTTATTGATCTAATATACAAAAGCAGAGAATCCCTTTTCATGAAGAAATGAAATGTATTTATTCGCAAAAAGTATGGTCAAATTACAAGATCTTAATAATTTTAAGTTAGAATAAAGAAAGAAGATGAAAAAAGCAGTAAACGTAACGATTACGAGACTTGCTGGTATTTATTGAATAATTCAAATGTCCATAGATAAGACGGCGGACCCCCATGCACATACTCGCAGACCTCGAGGGGTCCGCGCACCACACGTTTAGATCGCTGCTCTCTCCATTTGACTTTTAGAAAGCAGACGTGAGACAGACCACTAGAACAGGTTTGTTAGATTGCAACCAAACCAGCATGCAGCTTTTCCACTCATCACATCATCACTACATAGTATAAAACAAAGTCGCTTCCCGCGTCTGTCTGTATGTATGCTTAGATCTTTAAAACTACGCAACGGATTTTGAAGAGGTTTTTTTAAATAGATAGAGTGATTCAAGAGGAAGGTTTATATGTATAATACATGCATAATATTGTAGAGAAACACTGACAAATTTACAATAATGTAACTCAAGGTGTAAAAAATAGAAATGGTATAGCAAAACACAACTGACAGCTAAACATAATGTTTGAAAATTTGACATTTGGAAATTGATAAGAGACAGCCGTAATTTCAACCATCGTAACAGACTTCCTGTTGGCCAAAGGGTCATACGATTGGACTGCGGTCAGACCGACGCAAGTTCAAATCCAAGGCGATAAGCTTTTTGCAACTTTTATTTTTTATTTTGAATTTTTACTTTTTATTTAGGGGTTTGTAAGGGTTTTTAGGGGTTTGTAATTTTCCGTGCGAAGCCGGGGCGGGTCGCTCGTTTACATAATAAAGTAACATATTTTAATGTACCTAATGTTCACCTGCATTAGGAGAGAACAAATGTTATGCCAACAGTTAGAACAACCTCATTAGCGAGCGGTATGGACGGGTATAGCGTTTAACGATAGTGGTGGGTGTTTGCAGAAGCTGCGATGGTGGAGCATGGCGGTGATGCCGTTCCTGGTGTTTTACCTGGTGGGCATGGTACTGGAGGCAGACGCGCCATATGCACTGAAGGCGTTACTACTGGGCGCACTGTTCGGTCTCGCGCATGCCCTCGCCGCGCTACTGCTCAGTGAGGAGCTGCGGAACCTGTTCCCTCTGAGCGTGTACCTCGCCACCAAGGTGTGGTTCTACATAACGTGGCTGGTGTTCGTGGCGGGCGCCGTGTCGTGGCAGGCGACGGCCGGCTTCGTGCTGTGCTCGCTGGCGCTGTGGTACACGTTCGTGATGTCGTGGCGGTCCGACCCCGGCGTTATCCGTGCGTCGCGACCCGACAAGCTGCGCACTATAGTGCAGCTCTCTGAGGCAGGCGGCGCAGCCTTCGAGCCAGCTCGCTTCTGTTCCGCCTGCCTCGTGCGTCGTCCGCTGCGCTCCAAGCACTGCGCCGTCTGCAACCGCTGCGTCGCACGCTTCGACCACCACTGCCCGTGGGTCGGCAACTGCATCGGTGAGCTGCGACCTCGCTTCATTACCTCGTGACACTCGGCCGCTGTCCGACGCCGCTTACCGTCACCTCTCTGTCCGCAGGCGAGAACAACCACCGGCACTTCGTCGGCTTCCTGGTGAGCCTGCTGGTGATGTGCTGCTGGATGGTGTGGGGCTGCATGCGGTACTGGTCGGCGGCGTGCCCGGCGCCTCCCGAGGGCACGCAGGCGCCGCCGCTGGCGCTGCGCTGGGCGGAGTGCAGCGCCTGGGTCGCCTGGGTCTGCGCCAACGCACTCTTTCACCTGTTCTGGGTGTCGGTGCTGACCGTGTGCCAACTGTACCTGGCGGTGTGCCTCGGCATGACTACCAACGAGCAGTTGAACCGCGCCCGCTATCGACACTTCCAGACGGCGGGAGGTCGGTCGCCGTTCTCGCGCGGTCCGCTGCGCAATGCGATCGACTTCTTCCGTTGCGGATTGTGCGGCTTAATGACTCCGCGACACACTGACTGGACGGATGCTGACGCGGCCGATGCTCGCAGTCCGCCGCTGGCCGACGCTGACGACACGAGGCCCATGCTCTCCGACCAGTGTGTATGAGCTGCTCTGGTTTCCTTTGTAGCGGGCTTCGCCTCGGTACGTTCCAAGTCGGCTACTCGAGTCCGCGTATCTTGAAGTCCGATCGAAGAATGGACATCGTATTTTATTTATATTTTGCAATTTTACCGTTGCCCAAATAATTTTGTTCTGTAAGAGAGCATAGCTTATACACCTACCTACATTTAACAGTATACCCATTTACAGTGGTCCAAAAATTATCGATTTGGTTCATTAACATATTTGATCTACAGAGGTTTACGTGATGCAGAATGTGATATATCATCATAATACGCAGAACGGCAGAACATTAAAGTGAAATGTTGGACCACTGTACATGGGCCCCTGTATTTGATGGTATAACTTAACACGTTACATTGTAGGGGCCGTATTTTCATCAATTACTTAAGGCGTAGCGTAAAGGCAGACAATCTTGTCGTTCGCACATTTCAACATTTTTGAAGATATAATGTAAGTAAATGTAATTATGTGAAATTGCAGAGCTTCAGGGTCGAGAGAATAACAATGCAAAGGTTCAGTAAAAATATCACATTGATCCAAACTAGTTTTCTAACCAAAAAATGTGCACTTTAATTTATCGCATTGGTTCAAGTTGCGTACCTAGGTATAATATGTTAAAAGAAGGGCTCGCGGCTTTACTTGCAAAAAAAAGTAAGTAGGTAGGTACCAAAACTAAACGGTGCTCTAATGAGATGAAAATCACGCTAAAAGATTCTAACTAACTAACGAAAATATTCTCATATGACATTGTTAGGTATGTAGGTACCTACTACCTATCTACATAGTGATGTGTAGCCGTGATTGTTTCATACTTTGTAGAGCTTGATTTTCAGTAGTCTGGTTTTAGTTTTTAAACTTATTTTTATTATTATTTATTGGCGTCGCATCACGGGTACCTACCTACATTTAAGTGATCTTTCCCTAAGCGTGTAGGCAGACCTGGGAATATTTATATATATATCTACTACCTACATGTAGGTAGGTACCTAGGTGTACATATAAATGTTTTGAACGATCGCTCAGAGAGTCTCTTTTCATCCCACTCTCATCATATCTAGGTAGGTTAGGTAGGTTCTATGTTTTTTTACAGCAACTATAACAAATGTGAACAAACTAGTGTCATAATAAATGCTAATGTAGGTAGGTTAGGTACTAGAGGATGTAAGTACGTACCTTTTTTAGTTCCTAAGATAGTTAAAAAAAATTATAAAATAAAATACTTACCAATGAACTCACTTAGTGAAATCTTAATACAAACCTTTGGTAGGTCCAAGCATAGCCTACCATATCTACCTATTTATCAAACGCTGCCGTCCATCAATAAATAGGTATACATGGGCTCCGGTCGGTCAGTAGGTATCATGGACTAAATATATTAGTCCATGGTCAGGTATGTAGAAAATAACATGTAGAACCCGAGAGAGCGGCGACACTTGATAAATAAATTTATTGCTTTTTTATTTAGGTAACATAAAATGGTCTTCAAATTATGGTACAGTTTCTCTAGTAACCATAAAACAGGCTGTACCTACAAACACTAACATAGTTCTAGATAATCTGTGGTTCTAGTAAGGATCCCAAATATTAAAAAAAAATATAGCCTAGGTCACCCGGGGATAGGTACTAATGTAGCTTCCCAACGGTGAAAGAATTTTTCAAATCGGTCCAGGTATTTCGGAGCCTATTCAATGCAAACAAACTAACAATCAAATGTTTCCTCTTTATAATATTAGTATTAGATGGGTGCCATAGAGAAAACATTGCAACGCAACAGTGCTGTTTTGCATGGCTGATGGTGTAAAGTGCCTTCTCGACGAGTGCCAGCCGCCAGCGGGGTAAGCCTCATAGAAAGTAACCACCTCATAGATAGATATCTATGAGGTGGTTACTTTTGTGTTACATCTCCGTGATGGAATCCTAAAACTTGGTGGCAGGTGTCGTCTTAAGTACAGGGGGTATCAATGGATGGTATTCCCGGAATATACCTAGTCTTCCTAAAACGAAATAAATAAATATGCTCTGGCAAACTGCGTTAGTCCAGCGTTGGTCTTCAGAAGCCGCTTGACACGTACCTACTAAAAGAAGCCGGTCCTCACAGAATGTACCTACCTGGCCACATCCCTGAGTGACCTGAATGTGGTAACGTGTCTGCGTCAACAAATGGGAATTTTGAATTTGGCGCCTTTATTTTTTTAACTTTTAAATACACTCGAGAGCAATGATTCCGGGTCACTTAAAGAATGTTAAAAATCTCGGAAACTAAAAATGATAGGTTAATGCAATAAATTGTATTTAATAGACAATGTAATACTCCTTAAATGAAAGTAAAAAAATATGAGTCACCGCATACATTTTATTAACACAAAATTACATAAAGAAAAAAACTGCTGATCTCTCCTTAAAACAAAAATAGGAAACATGAAATTTTTGAACTTTATTACGATTTTCTTGAATTTTAATACTTCGTATTGCCTCCTCGTGCTTCCATTACTGCGTTTACGCGGTTTGGCATGCTGTACACCAAGTTCCTTATACGATTTTGGGGAATATTCTCCCATTCCTCTGTGAGAGCAATTTTGAGCTCACGAAGCGTGATTGGGGGAGGGTTTCGTTGTTTTACGCATCTGCCTAGCTCGTCCCAAGCATGCTCGATCGGGTTGATATCCGGGCTGTGCGCTGGCCACTCCATACGAGTAATGTTCATCTCTTGAAGGTAGTCATTCACAATCCTACCTGTATGAGGTCGGGCATTGTCATGCATAAATATAGCATCCTCACCTAAATTGACCATAAATGGACCAACATGATCATTGAGGATTTCTTCCACATATCTTACGCTAGTTAAAGAGCCGTTTTCTATGATCACCAGCTCTGTGCGACTTTCAGAAGAAATTCCGGACCACACAAGTACAGACCCACCACCGTAGGCTACTTTTTCTTCGATGCATGCTTGCTTGAATCTTTCCCCTGGTCTTCGATACACTCTGTGTCTTCCATCGTGCTTGTAGAGCATAAATTTTGATTCGTCGGAGAACATAACTTTTGACCAATCTTCAATACTCCAATTTACGTGGCTCTGGGCATATCTTAGTCTTGAAATACGATACCCACGCTCCAGTTTAGGGCCGTTTGCAGGTCTAAGGGGTTTTAAGTTAGATTCAGCAAGCCGACGTCTTACTGTCCATGCACTTGGGTTACTTCCTCCGAGGCGTCGAAACTGATTTGTGAGTTCAGTTCCTGTGAGAAAGCGATTTCGAAGCATGGTGTTCACCAAGTATCGGTCTTCTCGTGCTGTGGTACACCTGGTTCTGCCCGTTCCTGGTCTGCGTAGGTTAGAACCAGTTTCTTCGTAACGTCGGAGAACTCTTTGTACTGTTGACAGCGACACACCGACAGTCCTGGCTGTATCGCGCTGACTCCGGCCGGTTTCCAGCATTGTAAGTATTCTGGTGCATTCTTCAGGCGTAAGCGACATAATTTCAGCTTGAATAATGAATATAGAGCACTATCAACATGGTTTATATACCCACATAAATGACAGATTACAAACAAAAGCAAAACCAAATGCTGTAATTTCGTAGTTCCATCTTCGAAAGTGGCCCTTTTTCAAATTTGATTTTTTTAAGATATAACTTTACAATAACTAAGAAGTTTTAATACCTTCATTTAAGGAGTATTACATTGTCTATTAAATACAATTTATTGCATTAACCTATCATTTTTAGTTTCCGAGATTTTTAACATTCTTTAAGTGACCCGGAATCATTGCTCTCGCGTGTATAATGTTTTTTTTCTTTAGGTTGTTTAGTTGAGAGGGGTTTTTTTCGAGTTAGGTTAGAAGGTTTTTTTGTGTTAGGCTAGAGGGTTTTTTTTTTGAGTAAACGGTTTTTTTTTTAATTAGGTAAGAGGGCCTTTTTTTGTTAGGTTAGGTTAGGTCGGCAGGGAGCGGACTATATTCGTGGCGCTTCCAAAGACGGTTGGAGCTCGAATGGGGTAGGTTAGGTTTTTTTTTATTACTTACTTGTTTTTAAAGTCAACCTAAAGAAACGTAATAGATTTAATAAACCCATACACTTTTTTTTGTTAGGTTAGGTTAGGTTTTTTTTTTGGTTTTTTTTTCTATGTCCCTCAGATATGGTGGTCCGAGAAGTTTTTATTACAGTTTAATTATGTTTGTTACAATATTGTATTAAAAAAAAAGAGGTTTTACCAATAGTTCCTTTTACTGTTTTTATTACTTAGGTTAGGTTAGGTTTTTTTTTGTTTTGTTTTTTTTAGTGTTCCTCAGACATGGAGGTCCAGGACATGGTTAGGTTAGTTAGGTTAGGTTAGGTTAGGTTTGAGTATGCAAGGAGATTAGAGTGGAGGAATGGGGCGGGGTGATGCGCGTAACACTTGCATGCTTGTGCGAGTGCAGCGCCCCCGTCTAATGCCGGCGCAACAGTGTTGCTTATGCCGCGTGGAGGAGATTAGAGTGAATGAGGGGATCAGTATGAGAGGTATTCGCCAGTCGAGTCGCGGATGGCTTTCGTTCCCGTGGCTTGGCGTGAATGGCGCGAGAGGGACACCGGTGAGGTTTTAGTTTGGGTATTCTGCTTCGGCGGCGAGTCCCACATAATTCCGGTCCGCCCCGGACCGGTCTACTCGTAAATGAGTTTCCTCACCGAAAACAAAAAAAAAAAAAAAAAAAAAAAAAAAAAAAAAAAAAAAAGGTTAGGTTAGGTTAGGTTAGGTTCTCTGGGGTGCTAGGTCGGGTAACCTCCAAGAGGTCTGCGCTGTTACTTGTCCCCTGGGATTCGTCCTGGGGGAACGGTAGCAGTCGCGGATTGGTGCACCCTGGTAAACACCGCTAATAACTTCTCACTCGTGGGATCTTGTTAGCGGTGGCCAATAACTCGACACGGTGGGCCTCTCCGCGTGTCCCTCTGAGTAGCAGAGGGCACAGTGTGATGAGGCAGGGTAGACTTCGGTCTACCCAGGTGGGTCCGGGCCCCCTTGTTTGGTGGCCCGGACGACCTTCTGGGACCTGGTCCCAGAAGGGGGCGGCGAAGCGCGCGCGGGGGGACGCGGAACTCTCCTGCGCCGCTTCGTGGGGGACGAGCGGTCCCATAGAAGGCGGCGAAGCGCGCGCGGGAGGACGCGGAACACTCCTGCGCCGCTTCGTGGGGGGGCCTTGGGCCCCCGAGCGGGGACGAGCGCGCGGGACGACGCGGAACTGTCCCGCGCCGCTCTGACGCATGGTGGCGAATGGCGGGGCCGACATGGAGCCCCAGCCCCGCATTGCACACATTCGCCACCTTTGCGGGCGGACGGGAACGGCCGAGTCGCTTGCCGTTCCCAGGCCCCACCCTGCAGGGGAGGGGCGTGCGGGCCCCGCTGTAATGGCGGGCTTCGTCGGGGAGGGACTGGATGTAAAGGCTCTGCCGGTTTCCCAGTCCCCCCCACTAAGACGACGCAGGAGCGCCGCTGGGTTTTTAGTGGGTATACCGGCCTTGGGGCCGAGGCCGGGGAGTCCCACATACCCCCCTTGTCACTCTCCAGTGGAGGGGGGATGCGTCATTTGCATTTTCCCAGCGCAAAAAAAAAAAAAAAAAAAAAAAAAAAAAAAAAAAAAAAAAAAGGTTAGGTTCTCTGGTCGGTCAGTATGCAGATCTCGGGAGGGCGGCGACACTTGGTGGCAGGTGTCGCCGTGAGCACGGGGTTGTCAATGGGTGGCATTCCCGGGATGTGCTCAGGCAAACTGCGAGGGGGGCACCGGCGTTGGTCTTTAGAGGTCCCGGAGCCCCCTGACAGGCAGAGAGGCCGGCCACCGGGGTGGTTTAGTGGGTCGGTACGCCATCCCCACACTACCTTGCCACATTCCTGAAGTGTGGTGAGGTGTCTGTGAGCAGATTCCCCCCGTCAACAAAAAAAAAAAAAAAAAGGTTAGGTTAGGTTAGGTTAGGTTTTTTTTTTTTTTTTTTTTCCCTACCCGTACCACCATCTCAAAATGGCACTAAGGAGCGACTAACCCTCTGATATTGTCAGAGACCTTTTTAAGGCTTTTGTTCTAATTACCTAATTTTTCTTGGCTGGGAGAGTGAGTGAACAACCTGGGGTTCTTTTATTTTTCTAAAAATGCAAGTTTACCTAAGTCTTAATATTTAAATACATGTATGCCTATATGCTAGTTATTGTTTATCTTTTCTTATTCTAAGTTACTAATATATATGTTGACAATATATACCTTAACTTAACTTATCTATCTATTTCTATTTATTACCTTATTTGCTACGACATTACAGTATTCAAAAAACTTATCTCTAACAATCTTATTTTCTACAATTTTACAAATGTTAACCATATCTATCTTATAATCTATCAGTTGTTCTACTTCGTTAGGTTAGGTTAGGTTAGGTTTTTTTTTTTTTTTTTTTTTATTTTTTTTTAATTCTATGTCCCTCAGACAAGGAGATCCGAGAAGTTGGTAGTACGTTTGTTTATGGTTTACAATTGTATGTTTTATATTTACAATCTTTATCTCTTATGACATTATATTTACAATTATAGCCACTTATTCGAATATCTTTATTTTTATTTTTCTAATATTAGCAGTATTTCAAAACTAAATTGAATGTTACGTTGGCTTTCTGATGCTTCTTTTAAATGATCTCAATAATTTTTTAGCTTATTTAATTTTCACAAAGATTGACACTATTCTTTTCGTAATACCCTAATTCAAAAATAATTTTTCTTCCCCTTTCAAATCTACTCTAAAAATTTTAAAATCTACTTTGCAGTTTTTATTATGTTTTATTTCTACCTTAGTTATTGCTGGTTGTTTATATATATTCATTATATACACTCCAACAAGGCTTATATAACTTGTTTGAATTTTTTTTACATGTTTTACTTTTGTTTGCAACGTAATACAGTTTCGGGCCCAATACTTTCTCCAGTGTTCCGTTCACTTTTTCCACCGAGTGCATATTTTGCTTTTCAGAGGTAAACTGTGGGTCATGGTCAACATGGCCCAAACCATTTACTTGGACAGCTATAATTCGGGCTTTTCGGTGGTGGTGCCTTTTTGCACTAGGGACCACTTTAGCATTGGTAGGCTATACTAGCCCTCGCCAGTGCGTCCCACTTTCTCCTGATTGCACACTCAGGGCTGAAGGCGCTGTGATCTGCCTTATCAGCCTTAGCGTGCAGGCAGTTGCAGCAGGAAGGGGTTGCACCGGCGAGCCAATCAGCGCACTCCGTCCTCATGTGGGGTCCCCCACAGTGGCTGCATTTTACAATGGTCTCCGTGCAGAAACGTCGCCCATGACCGTAGCCGAGACACAGCGAGCATTGCACAAGTGGTGACTGGTCAGCCACTTTTACTCGCTGGAGGTCTATGACGACGGTTTCCGCACGGACCAGACGCTGCCATACTGCGGGAGACACCCTCATGACCACGTGCTGTGTTTGATTGTTCCTAGTATTCTTCCTGTACACGATTTCTGTTGTGTTAGCTGATGGGTCTAAGTCCTTCAAAACTTTTCCATTCTGATTCCAGAGACAATCATGTATGTCCTGGTTACTATTGAAGCTAAACACGTTTTTGAGGATGACAAGGGGATTTTTGTTTTTAACTTCTTCGACCGTCAGGTACCCTTCCGCACCCTTCAATCTTTCCTTTACTTGCTCTCTTTCCTCCTCTGTTTTACATCCTACAATCACCTTCCTGTCTTTTGCTTTTCGGATCTTTTCTATCGCTATTCCTCCTTCCTTCGCTTTAACTGTATCTCTTATCCTTTTCATGACATCCTCACCCGTATCCTGATCATCCTTCGATGTTACAACTACCGAGTATAGCGCGGCACGCTCAGGGAACTGTCTCCCTGGGTGTGCCGCTGCTACACTCGCGTATGTCTGTTTTTCCATTCTCTCCTGCTGTATGACAATGCCCTTTGTATGAACCTGGCCGTTGCGTCATCCTCACGGCCAGCTGTGTAGTACACACAGCTGTGTGTGTGTCTTGTGATCGCCACGACTGCGTGAGAGACACTATTGTGTAGTTGTGTCTTCTTTTTGGCAGTCCTGACGATTATGACACTCTTGAAGGTGAGTCCCTGAGCCTCATGGATGGTATGGACCTGCGAACCTTCCACTTTACCGAAGCCCAGATCGATCAACATTAGCTTCTCGGTCTGGGTGTGAACAAGATAGAGGGTGTTCGGTTTCTTCGGGATCCGTGACTCGTCGTAGGTCTCCAGGCTTAAGGATCTCACTCTTGGCACTGCTGAGAATATGCCACTGTAGATTTCGTTTAGCACATACGCTACGTCCAAGGGGTTTCTGCGCGTGCAGAGCAGCTCCTGAGTGATTTTGGTAGCCAGGTTGGGTCGGGTGTATTTCATGGCGAAGAGGTTGTCACGGTCTATGTAGGGTAGTTGGTTGTAGTCTCCGAGGAGTAGGACTTCTGCGGCTCCCGTTAGTTTGGCTGCCATCACTACTGCCCCGAAGTGACTCATCAGGTTAGGTTAGGTTAGGTTAGGTTAGGTTAGGTTAGGTTAGGTTAGGTTAGGTTAGGTTAGGTTAGGTTAGGTTAGGTTAGGTTAGGTTAGGTTAGGATGTAAAGGCTCTGCCGGTTTCCCAGTCCCCCCCACTAAGACGACGCAGGAGCGCCGCTGGGTTTTTAGTGGGTATACCGGCCTTGGGGAGGCCGGGGAGTCCCACATACCCCCCTTGTCACTCTCCAGTGGAGGGGGGATGCGTCATTTGCATTTTCCCAGCGCAAAAAAAAAAAAAAAAAAAAAAAAAAAAAAAAAAAAAAAAAAAAAAAGGTTAGGTTAGGTTAGGTTAGGTTAGGTTAGGTTAGGTTAGGTTGGGGGGATGCGTCATTTGCATTTTCCCAGCGCAAAAAAAAAAAAAAAAAAAAAAAAAAAAAAAAAAAAAAAAAAAAGGTTAGGTTAGGTTAGGTTAGGTTAGGTTAGGTTGGGGTGGGGTGCTAGGTCGGGTAACCTCCAAGAGGTCTGCGCTGTTACTTGTCCCCTGGGATTCGTCCTGGGGGAACGGTAGCAGTCGCGGATTGGTGCACCCTGGTAAACACCGCTAATAACTTCTCACTCGTGGGATCTTGTTAGCGGTGGCCAATAACTCGACACGGTGGGCCTCTCCGCGTGTCCCTCTGAGTAGCAGAGGGCACAGTGTGATGAGGCAGGGTAGACTTCGGTCTACCCAGGTGGGTCCGGGCCCCCTTGTTTGGTGGCCCGGACGACCTTCTGGGACCTGGTCCCAGAAGGGGGCGGCGAAGCGCGCGCGGGGGGACGCGGAACTCTCCTGCGCCGCTTCGTGGGGGACGAGCGGTCCCATAGAAGGCGGCGAAGCGCGCGCGGGAGGACGCGGAACACTCCTGCGCCGCTTCGTGGGGGGGCCTTGGGCCCCCGAGCGGGGAAGAGGGCGCGGGACGACGCGGAACTGTCCCGCGCCGCTCTGACGCATGGTGGCGAATGGCGGGGCCGACATGGAGCCCCGGCCCCGCATTGCACACATTCGCCACCTTTGCGGGCGGACGGGAACGGCCGAGTCGCTTGCCGTTCCCAGGCCCCACCCTGCAGGGGAGGGGCGTGCGGGCCCCGCTGTAATGGCGGGCTTCGTCGGGGAGGGACTGGATGTAAAGGCTCTGCCGGTTTCCCAGTCCCCCCCACTAAGACGACGCAGGAGCGCCGCTGGGTTTTTAGTGGGTATACCGGCCTTGGGGAGGCCGGGGAGTCCCACATACCCCCCTTGTCACTCTCCAGTGGAGGGGGGATGCGTCATTTGCATTTTCCCAGCGCAAAAAAAAAAAAAAAAAAAAAAAAAAAAAAAAAAAAAAGGTTAGGTTGGGGTGCTAGGTCGGGTAACCTCCAAGAGGTCTGCGCTGTTACTTGTCCCCTGGGATTCGTCCTGGGGGAACGGTAGCAGTCGCGGATTGGTGCACCCTGGTAAACACCGCTAATAACTTCTCACTCGTGGGATCTTGTTAGCGGTGGCCAATAACTCGACACGGTGGGCCTCTCCGCGTGTCCCTCTGAGTAGCAGAGGGCACAGTGTGATGAGGCAGGGTAGACTTCGGTCTACCCAGGTGGGTCCGGGCCCCCTTGTTTGGTGGCCCGGACGACCTTCTGGGACCTGGTCCCAGAAGGGGGCGGCGAAGCGCGCGCGGGGGGACGCGGAACTCTCCTGCGCCGCTTCGTGGGGGACGAGCGGTCCCATAGAAGGCGGCGAAGCGCGCGCGGGAGGACGCGGAACACTCCTGCGCCGCTTCGTGGGGGGGCCTTGGGCCCCCGAGCGGGGAAGAGGGCGCGGGACGACGCGGAACTGTCCCGCGCCGCTCTGACGCATGGTGGCGAATGGCGGGGCCGACATGGAGCCCCGGCCCCGCATTGCACACATTCGCCACCTTTGCGGGCGGACGGGAACGGCCGAGTCGCTTGCCGTTCCCAGGCCCCACCCTGCAGGGGAGGGGCGTGCGGGCCCCGCTGTAATGGCGGGCTTCGTCGGGGAGGGACTGGATGTAAAGGCTCTGCCGGTTTCCCAGTCCCCCCCACTAAGACGACGCAGGAGCGCCGCTGGGTTTTTAGTGGGTATACCGGCCTTGGGGAGGCCGGGGAGTCCCACATACCCCCCTTGTCACTCTCCAGTGGAGGGGGGATGCGTCATTTGCATTTTCCCAGCGCAAAAAAAAAAAAAAAAAAAAAAAAAAAAAAAAAAAAAAAGGTTAGGTTAGGTTAGGTTAGGTTAGGTTTTTTTTTTTTTTTTTTTTTTTTTTTTTTTTTTTTTTTTTTTTTTTTTTTTTCTCGTTCTTTTTTCCTCTGGCGAGTAAGTGTCAGAGTCTTTCTTAACTTTATTTAGTTGTTACTTTTTCTACTTTAATTTAACAACAGAATTAACTTCTAAAAACAAACTAAAATTTACTATTCTACTTTTCCTACGGTTTTTGTTATCCGCTAGTTGGGATGGGTTGGGGTATGGGTTGTGTTCATTTTATTACGTTTTTCTTTTACATTCTAAGAGCTTAAACTAAAGTACATTTTTATTTATATCTATTTTATATCTATTCTTAGTTCTTTACACAATATCATCTTATTTTCTTTTAATGCTGATTTTACATATATCTAAATATATATATTCAACATTATTAAATACAGCTTACTTATTTCTTACTATAACCTTCTTTCCTATCTTAACACAGTATGTAATAAACTTATTTCTATCATATTTATTTACAATCAGTTTATTTGCATTCTCGGCTGTTATAGCCATTTTAAGTTCCTGCTCGGCCTCGTATCTCTCCTTACCAAATACTGGGCATTCAAATAGGACGTGCGCGACTGTTTCTTCTTTGCCAGGTTCGCAGATGCACGATGGGTCTTCCTTACACTTAAACCGGGCTAAGTATTCGGAAAACCCACCGTGCCCTGTCAGTATCTGCGTGAGCACTTCCGTTGGCCCAATCTGCCTAACAATTCTATATGCCTGTACGGCATCCGGAAAGAAAATTTTTGTTGTTCCTGCGGTTTCGCTACTTTTATACCTATCATTTAGTTTTTCAAGGGTATTTAACCGGATTTGCCGCTTGACGAAAGAAATGGGACATAGTTCGTAATTGGGCTTTGTTTTTAAACCTAGGGCTGCATCTTTTGCTAGGCTGTCCGCTCGCTCGTTGCCCGCTAGACCTGCGTGTGCCTTTATCCAGTATAAAGCTACAGTTTTATATTGGTCTTTAATTGCTACTTGCAGGTTGCGCCGTACTTCAATGGCTAGCGGGTGTACGGAACCAGTGTTGGTAATGGTCTCGAGCGAGGATCTCGAGTCACTGTACACTGCAAAGCTGGTTTCGGAGCTCTTCAAAATCTCCCTCGTGGCTTTGCATATGGCCAACAATTCAGCCTGGTAGACGGTGCAGTAAGACGACAGTTTCAATTTATGGGCTTTGGTCTCGGCCGACACATTCCATACAGATAATGCAGCTCCAACCTTACCCTCAATCTTGCTGCCGTCCGTGAAAATCCTGACTGCGTGGCCGCTGTGGATATCCACCTGCTGTTGGTCTTCCAGGCTTATGAATTCAAGGCACATATGCTCTGCCGGGTGAGGTGATTCCGTGAAAGCAGCCATCTTTTCTATTTCTCCATCTCCTAGTGCCGGCTGGGGGACTCCTCTCCTTGCCTCGTACAGGGCGGCTGCCTCCTGTATCCTAAGGTCGAGTGGCAGAATGCCAGCCAGCACCAGTGCCGAGTTTAGGGAAACAGTCCGATATGATTTGCACAGTTTTTGTGCGAATCCTCGTTGGACAGCATTTAGTTGCTTCTGGATGCACCATTTCTGTGTTGCTGGTGCCCACACGCTGGCTGCATAGAGGATAATGGGCTCTACCACTGCCGCATAGATACTGCGGATTATATCCGGGTGAAGACCCCAACTGATTCTGGCGGCTCTCGATAGTTGCTTGTACACGTTCAATGCCTTTTTGCACGCGTTTGCTGCATGACTATTGAACGTGAGCTTGCAGTCTATCGTGAGCCCCAGGATCTTTATCTCGTCAGACATGCCAATGTCGATCCCACCCATGCTCAGGCGTGGGGTGTCGTACTTAAGTTTCTTCGTGAGTATCATCGCGTTCGTTTTATGCGGCGCAAACTTGAGCTTATTTCTGACACCCCACTCCTGGACATGCGCGAGAGCGGCATTAGCCTGTCTCTCGACCTCCAACGCAGTTTCTCCGTCGAAGACTAGTACGACGTCATCTGCGAAGGCTTGGCAATAGTCTCCTCTCTGCTCTAGGCTCTTTAATAATGGATCCAGGATGAGGTTCCAAAGGACCGGTCCTCCAATGGAGCCTTGGACACAGCCCTTGGTGGTGGTCCTACTCACTTCCTGCCCCGCGTACCTTACACTGACCGTTCTGTTACTTAGGTAACTGTCCAAAAGTCGCCTAACGTTTACTGGGCACTCTTCCTCAGCCAAACGAATTCTAATTACTGGCCACCAAGCGCTGTCGAAGGCTCCCTCTATGTCCAGCGATACGAGTACAACGAGTTTCTTCTGCTTTAGCTTACTTCGTATGTGATGTGTGAGGACATAGAGAGAGTCTTCGGTGCTCTTTTGGGGCATAAACCCGTATTGGCGGGTACTCATCCTTGGTAGGATGTGCCATCGAATCCGGTTTACTAGCATTTTCTCCAGAATTTTGGCTAACACTGGTAACAATCCTATAGGTCTATACGATTTTGCTTGTGTGTAGTCATCCTTTCCCGGCTTCCGAAGCACTACCACAGTCGCTCTTTTCCAGCTGTTCGGAAAGTAACCTTGCTCTAGGCATTTATTGGCCAGTGATAGGCAGAACTCTGGATCCTGGGCTATCGCGTGTTTGCAGATATCGGCGGTGAAACCGTCGGCTCCTGGGGCCTTCTTAGGGTTAAAACTATTCACAGCGTTTGCGAGTTCTTCCGGGGTAAATGGCGGGTCATGAGACTCAGCATGACCCTCACTATTTACTTGGTCAGCTGCTCTTCTAGTTTGTCGATGATGTTCGGTGTCATCCTTTTCACTATCGTCCGGATAAAAAGTTTCGGCGAGCAACTCTGCGGATTTTCGAGGGCTCAGAACCTCTCCGTCTTTCACCAGTGGCAGATCCTCTTTCCTTTTAGTCGTGCGTCCAATTACTCTGTAGATGCCTTCCCACATTCCTTCACGATCTTGCTTTTCACAGAACCCTTTCCAGCTTTCTATTTTAGCGTTTTGAACTTCACTCTCATACCTTTCTTTTGCTTGCAGGTACTCATCAACGACTTTGGCTCTTCGGATTGGCGCTGCGCATCTGATTCTCCGCTTCATGGTGACTGCTGTCTTCTTCAGTCTGGTAAGTTCTTCGGACCACCATGGCATGGTAAGTACTTCGTTTGTTTTCTTTTTTGGTATAGTGTGTGTGCATGTTTGTGTTATTATACTCGTGTATTCATCTACTAATCGGTCTAATTCTAATTTATTCTCAATTTTTTCTATTTCTATTGTGTTAATATTGTTTTCAATTTTTAATTGGGCCAGTTTCTCATGAAACTGGCTCCAATTAGCCTTTTTTGTGTTGTAGATCCGAGTTGTTCTGGCTATGTTGGTTCCATCTGCTTTCCGAAGTCTTAAATTAAAAGTAATGCCGTTGTGGTCCGAACTTATAAGGTCATCCCTGACCTTCCAATCTTCCACCAGATTCAGCATATCACTAGAGCACGCGGTTATATCAACATAGCTTGTATATGTTTTTCCTCCCCTGATGGTGTCAAAGGTGGGAGTGTTTCCATTGTTGAGTACCTGCAAGTCCATGTCCTCAATAGCACCTGACATCTCTTCGCCCCTGTGGTCTATCTTGCTGCTTCCCCACCAACTGCTCTTCGCGTTTGAATCTCCTCCAAATATGAGCTTCCTGGGTCCTAGCTTTTCCTCAATTTTCTTCAGCTGCTCCAGGTACGGCTGTATGGGTTGGTCTGGTTCGAAGTAGAAGGAGACTACGTATACCTCCCAGGCTCTGGTCCGGATCTTCACCACAACGATGTTATTTGTGGTGAATTCCGGGCACTGTATAGCGTCTATGTTGTTATCGAAGACGGCTATTGCTGCCTTAACAGTCCCTTCTCCTTGATTAGTGCTCTGGTAGATTCTGATGCCTTTGTAGTCCTTCATCATCTTTGCTCCACCCACATAGGGTTCCTGCAGCAGCGCAAAAGCCAGTTTGCTCCTGCTACCTTCTATCATGAGCTCATCGGTTGCCAGATTCTTTCTTTGGAGGTTTGCTTGGACCACGGGGTATAGCTTGTCGTTGGTTAGAGTGTTACTGCTTGTTGCCACTGGGACGCCTTTAGCAGTAAGCTATAGTGGCTCTCGCCAGTGTGTCCCACTTCCTTCTTACTGGGCACTCCTGGGAGAAGGCGTTGTGCTCAACTGTATCCAATCTTGCGTGTCTGCAGTTGCAGCAAGTCGGGGCCACACCAGCGAGCCAATCGGCACAGTCTGCCTTAAGGTGAGGCCCCCCACAGTGGCTGCACTTTTCTACAGAAGTCTTGCAGAAACGCCGGCCGTGCCCATACCCTAGGCACAGCGAGCACTGCACTAGTGGTGTTTGGTCGGCCACCTTTATCCTTTGCAGGTCAATGCGGACATCAGTTGAGTCCATCATCCGGTTCCAGATTTTTGGGGACACTCTTAGGACTATGTGACACGTGTACTGGTTTCGAGTCTTCTTCCTGTACCGTATTTCGACCCTACTCTCTTCTTTGTCGAGTCCCAGGAATATGTGTTCGTTCTGATTCCTCAGGGCTTTCAGAACGTCTTCGTCACTGTTGTACTGAAGAACATCCCTGAGGATCAGAAGAGGGTCCTTATTTTTTATCTCCTCGACATTGAGGTGGGTCTCTGTTTTTTCCAGCCTTTCTTTAATTTTTTGCCTTTCACCTTCTGTCCTGCATCCCACTATAACTTTCCTGTCCTTGGCTTTCCTTACCCTGTCTACCGTTACCCATCCGTCCTTAGCGTTTACCGCTTCTCTTATCCTATTTAGGACCTGATCCCCTGAGTCCTTTTCGTCTTTAGAGGTCACCACTACGGAATGGAGCACGGTCTGCTCGCACGGTTGCCTTCTGGGCTGGCCGGCTGCTGCTACATTAGCGTACGTGGCCTTCTCCAAGATCTCCTTTTGTTTTTCCATAGCCTCCTTTAGGCTCTCCATTCTTTCGTTACTTTCTCTCAGGAGCTTGGTGTGTTCTTCTATTGTCCTTTTTAGGTCAACTTCTTCCTTTCCTTTTTCTTGAACTTTTTCCATCGTCTTCTCTTTCACCTGTACCTTGCTTGGTGGTATTTCGCGGACACTTCCTGAATCAGCTTCTTTAACCAACTCGTATAGTCGTTCCACGGCTTGTGTGACCTCGATCTTAATGTCGGTCCGAAGATTCTTTGAGTTGCTTAAATGCTGTTTTGCCTTCATAAGACAAGCTTTTGCTTCCGATGTTTTACTAACGTATTTTTGCTTTTCAGGTTTGGGAGGGCTTCCCGCAGCTTCCACTGACAGTCTACGTGTTACCAGCGCTTTCGGCTTTGGCTTCGCATGTGCTGCTGCGGCTGTCTTTTTTGATGGAGATGGAGTCTTGGGTGGTTGTGACTCCGTCTTTCCAGTCTCCCACTCTCCAATACTGCGCCTTACGTTCAGGTTCTTGGTGACGTTCAGCTGTGATTCCTCCTGAGAAGGTCCCGCTTGTTCTACCTGGACTGGAGATCTTTGAGGGTCAGCTTCCCGATCGCTGACCTTTGTCTTCTTTGCGGGTGTACGAATTCCAAACATATTGTTTGGTCACGCCAGAGGCACGTCAATGTAAAATATAAACTAACAAAATAAACCGTAAAATTGTAAAAGTTGTATAAAATGTATATATTTGTGTATATAATGTCTCCTATTCTAATGTTTGATTTTTGTTTCAGATCCGGTTCCGGCCTCAAGACACAGCGCGCGTGAATCCGATGGAGGGATGCACAGGTAAGTGCGATTTTGCACTGTTTTAACCTTTTAGGTAGGTACTCTATGTAGAGTACTGACTCTACATAAAAGTTTTGTCTGGCGTTAGGGCCGGTTTCAAAGTGAGATCGGTCATGAACCCGGAAAAAACTAATTTTTTGTCAAAAAAGTATTTTGACTCTACCTAGAGTCTGTCCCTAAAGCGATAGCCAATAGACCCAGAAATATCCAGCTATACGCAAGAAACCCCGTAACGATAGGAGCTTTGGTCAGAGAGATACGGGACTTTGCAGTTTTCCAAGATGGCGGAACAAAATGGCCGACTATCTTAAAAATCTCTATAACTAGGTCAAAGTACAATTATCTTAAAACTAGATCAAAATCTGCGTCCAACTATGAATTCCAGTAGTGCAGTAACTGGACTTAGAGAAATTTTTTGAAAATTAAAAAAATGATGATGATGATGATGGTTTTTCAATGGGTTGGATAGGGCTGAAAATTTCCAAGGTTGTTAGGTATCTAACCTTTGGTTAGATACCCAAGCTCGTGTCAAAAATGCGATATTTCCAGCCGTTTCGGAGAAACAAGCGTTTTTCCGAAATAACTGGACTTAGAAAATTTTGAAAAATTTTGAAATATGAAAAATGATGATTTTGATTTTTTGATGGGAATGTATAAGGCTGACAATTTACAAGGTTCTAAGGTATCTAACCTCTGGTTAGATACCAAAGCTGTCCTTAAAAACGCGAAATTCCTAGCCGTTTCGGAGATACAACTGTTTTTCCGAAATTGCAGTTGACCTACATTCAATTAATTAAATATCTAAGAATTTTTTAGTATAAACCCTATCTAAATTTTTTACTGAATAAACTATGACTGAAGGTCTACAAAATAAGCTATTAAAAAATATAGGTAACCGCTGTAGATTTCTAGTTAAAATTTTTTAAAACAAAAGTCCAACTGCACTAAAACAAAAATCCTTGCACCGAAGCAGCCACTTAACTTTTTTGAAGTCTGAAAACGCCTCCGAGGTTGCCTCAATGCTCCGCTGCCGATGGCGATGTCAAATGGTCCCCCACAGCTCTGGATCGATGACCTCGTGGCCACGTGGGAGTTGTTTTTCTGGCCTTTATTCCGCGCCCATGCACGGGAGAAAAGGCCGAAAAATATCAGCTTGTAGAGCTTCTCAAGGGCTTTCTAGGGGTATAATAAAAAGCACCGGTACTCGCTGAAAAACTCGTAGAAAATCACTTTTTGTGTTTTAAAACTGGTTTTTTGCAAATATTTTTGCACACACTGCACTTAGGGCCACGCGGTTTTCACCGCCGTGTGCGCCGTCACTTCCCGCTTCTTTTGATAAAAAGCACGTCAAAATTGGAGCACTTTTCACTATTTTTACGATTTTTCGCGTGGAGAGAGGGCTCTTTTCGTGGCGCTTCCGAGGGCGGTTGGAGCGCGAATGGTTAGGTTAGGTTAGGTTAGGTTAGGTTAGGTTAGGTTAGGTTAGGTTAGGTTAGGTTAGGTTAGGTTAGGTTAGGTTTTTTTTTTTTTTTTTTTTTTTTTTTTTTTTTTTTTTTGCCTATTTTCCCCTGGCGTGACCAGGCAAAGTTTTCAACACAACTCTTTCGTACCAGTTCTCGCTTTTATGCCTCTCGCACTTTCGTTCTTCATACTGTATCTTTCTTTCATCCATCCGCTTGCTTTCTTAATTTTTACATTTACTTTACTTATATTTCTTATCTTTATTTATTTATTTTGGGATGAAATACAAGGGTTTACATTTATTTATTTTCTAAGTTTTACATATATAAAATACATTTCTTTCTTATCTACTAACTATTTTAAATGGACACAATATTATATAACTATATTAATTACATAATTGTGCTTCCTTATTGCTACTTATTTTTATTTGCTACTGTCTTAACTATTTTTATACAATATTCTAGAAATTTATCTCTTACATGTTTATCCTCTATTATTATTGCCAAATTTTCTACATTTATACATTTGTCTATTTCCATTTCTAAGTTAAACCTTTCTCTTCCAAATCTGGGGCAGCTAGTTATAACATGGTGGACACTCTCCTCTACCTCGGGGTCGCATGGGCACGACGGACTCTCCTTACACTTGAATCGGTGCAAGTATGAGGAGAACCCGCCGTGTCCTGTGAAAAGCTGGACTATTGTGGGGCTTAGGTTTATCAGTTTTAAGAGTCGGTGTGCCTGTATCGCATTTGGGAAGAAGCTTTTTGTAACTACGCCTTGTGATGCTTGTGTGTAGCGTCTGTTCCATTCGCAGAGCGAGTCTCGTCTGATTTCTCGCTTTGCGAATGAGACAGGACAGTTGTCGTATTTCGCTTTAACCTTCAAGTGCAGCGCTGCACTCTTCGCCAACTCGTCGGCTCTCTCATTTCCCTCCATCCCTACGTGAGCCTTAATCCAGAATAATTTCACTATTTTGTTCAGATTATTGAGTCGGGTTATGTCTTCTCTAATCTGGGCTGCGAGGGGATGGGGGGAAGTCAGATTAGTCACCGTTTCGAGGGCGGAGCGTGAATCGCTGAAGATGCTGCAACTTGGTTGCTGCCTCTTGAACGCTTCTTTCGTGGCTGCCGACAGTGCAAGCAGCTCTGCTTGGTAGACGGTGCAGCATTCATCCAGCCTCAGTTTACGGGAACTGATTTCGTTGGCGCCGATTCTGATGGATAGTGCGGCGCCAACTTTCCCTTCAATTTTACTTCCGTCCGTGAAGATGTTTAGGTGGGTGTCGAGGTTCTGGTTCAATGCTGCTCCGTCCTCCACGCAGGCGAATCGCAGTTCCGTCTGCAGTGCTGGGTGCGGCATGGCTGCGTATGGCACTGGTACCTCAATCTCTCGGTCTCCTATTACCTGCTGGGTGTGACCTTTCTTTACTCTATAAAGCAAGGCTGCTTCCCGGATTCTAATGTCCAGCGGAAGCAGCCCAGCAAGTAATAGCGCCGAGTTGAGTGAGACTGTTTTGTGGGCCTTTACAATCTTCTGCGCAAAGCCACGCTGCACCGTGTCGAGCTCCTTCCTTATGCATAACTTTGCTGTGGCGGGTGCCCATGCGCTGGCCGCATACATTATCGTGGGCTCCACCACGGCGGTGTATATTGCCCTAATAATTTCTGGCTGCAGGCCCCAGCTCACTTTGGCCGCTCGGGACAGCTGGTTGTAAAACCTTAGCGCCTTACGGCAGACGTTCGCGGCATGCGAGTTAAAGGTAAGTTTGTCGTCGATGGTGAGACCGAGCAGTTTGATCTCTTTTGACAAGCCAATGTCGATCCCGTTCATGCTAAGGCGTGGGGAGTCATACTTAAGTTTGCGCGTGATCACCATAGCCATGGTCTTGTGAGGCGCAAACTTCAGTTTGTTACGGACTCCCCACGCCCGAACATGCTCGAGTGCTGCATTGGCCTGTCTTTCGATCTCAAGCGCCGTCTGACCATCGAAGACAAGCACAACGTCGTCCGCGAACGCCTGCACGTAGTCTCCTCTGAGCTCTAAGTCCTTCAGGAGAGGGTCCAGGAGTAAATTCCACAGGATGGGGCCACCTATTGATCCTTGCACGCATCCTTTTTCCGTGTGCTTAGCGTACTCCTCTCCAGCGTATCGGACCTTAACTCTTCGGTTACGGAGATAGCTGTCGATCAACCGTCTCAAGTTGATCGGACACTTCTCCTCCGCCAGTCGGACTCTGATGGCTGGCCACCATGCGCTATCGAAGGCCCCCTCTATATCCAGCGACACTAGCGTCAACATCTTCTTCTCATCGAGCTTCGTGTTGATGTGTCGTATTAGATTATAGAGGGCGTCTTCGGTGCTCTTCTGGGGCATGAATCCGTACTGGCGTAGGCTTATCCTTGGAACTAAATGGAACTTGATTCGGTTGATCAACATCTTCTCGAAGATTTTCCCCAGCACTGGGAGGAGCCCGATAGGCCTGTACGACTTGGGGGTGGTGTAGGTATCTTTTCCGGGTTTACGTAGTACTATTACTGTGGCCTCCTTCCAGGGATCTGGGAAATGCGCGTGCTCCAAGCATTTGTTGGTGAGTGCCAGGAACATTGCTGGGTCATTTGCGATGGCCTCTGCGCATATATCGACGGTGAAACCGTCTGCTCCGGGGGCTTTCTTCGGGTTGAAGGCATTTATCGCAGCTTTGAGTTCAGTCGCTGTGAACAGTGGGTCGCAGGGCTCAGCTTGTTGTCCACTGTTTACTATCTCTGCTTCGGCTCTTATTCTGCGATGTTCGGTGTTGTCGCTTTCTGTAAGGTCCTCTGGATAGAATGCATCCGCAAGTGCCTTCACAGAGCCTTTTGCGTCCAACACCCTGCCCTCAATCCGGAGTGGCTCATCTTCTACTCTTTTCCTAGTCCTACCTATCACTCTGTACACACCTTCCCACACTCCTTCCCTATCCTGCCTGCTACAAAAGTCCCTCCAGCTCTGTACCCTTGCCTTTTCTGCCTCCAACTCATATTCTTCTTTCTTTTTCAGGTATTCTTCGACTACTCTTGCTCTTCGGACTGGTGCGGTGCCCTTGATTCTTCTCTTCCTGGTGGCGACTTCCCGCTTCAACTGCGCGAGCTCTTCGGACCACCACGGGATGGTAAGTGTTTGTGTGTGTTTTTTGGCTGGTATGGTGTGTGTGCATGCGTGTGTGATTGCTTGTGTGTATGTGTGTATGAATGTTTCTATTTGTTGTGTGTTGTGTATGTGCTCTACTTCTGTGAGTGTGAGTTGGTGGTCTGCTTTGAATTGGTCCAATTTCTCATGAAATTGGGCCCAATTTGCTTTCTTTGTGTTGTAGAGTCGGGTTGTGCGTGTGATTTGTGTCCCGTGTGCTTTGTGTAGCTGTATGTTATATGTGATGCAATTGTGGTCCGAGCTCGTCATGCCCTCGATGACGGTCCATCCTTCCACCAGGGTGAGCATGTCCTCCGAGCAAACTGTGACATCTACGTGGCTGGTGTATCTCCGGTCACCTCTCACCGTGTCAAAGGTTGGTGTTGAGCCATCATTGAGCACCTGTAGCCCATGCTCATCGAGGAACTTCATCAGGTCCTCCCCTCTGGAGTTGGTCCTGACGCTACCCCACCAGATGTTCCAGGAGTTTGCGTCGCCTCCAATGATCAGCCTGACTGGTCCTAGCTCGTTGACTACCTTGGTTAGGTGGTCCAAATATGGTTCCAGGGGCTGATCACCTTCCAGGTATACAGAGACCAGATTGACCTTCCAGGCAGTTGTTTGGATCCCCAGTACGGCGATGTTTTTGGTGGTGAGCAGCGGGTATTGTACGACGTCTAATGTGGAGTCTAAGACAGCTATCGCCGCCTTCACTATCTCGCCCTGTTCTAAGTTCTGGTGCTGGTAGATCCTGGCACCTGAATATCCCTTCATTTGCCTTTGCGACCCCACATATGGTTCCTGTAGGAGGAGGACTGCTGCCTTGGATCTTGTGGCTTCGATAAAGATCTCGTCTGTCGCCAACCGCTGCTTTCTTAGGTTTGCTTGTATGATCTTGTAAAAGACGCCCTCAGCAATACGCCACGGTGGATCTCGCAAGTGCCTCCCACTTGCGCCTCACCGGGCATTCATTGCTAAAGGCGCCATGATCAATTTTTACAGCCTTGTTCTTTACGCAGTTGATGCAGCTGGGGGTGGCTTCGCTCAACCAGTCGGGGCACTCCGGCTTAAGGTGCGCTCCACCGCAGTGACTGCACACATCGACTGCCTCGGTGCAGAACCGCCGCCCATGTCCGTACCCTAGACAGCGCGAACATTGTACTAGGGGGGACTGGTCGGCGACTCTGATCCTCTGCACGTCGATGTATACAGTCCCCGCGTTTGTGAGGCACTGCCACAGTCGGGGCGACACCTTGATAACAACGTGGGAGATGAGCGGGTTCCTCGCTTTGCGGCGGAAACGTACTTCCATGCGGTCGTCTTCGCCGCTCACTCCCTTCAACAGATGTCCATTCTGTGTGCGGATGGCTTTGATGATGTCCTCATCCGTGTGGCACTGTAGGACTCCGTAGAGGATAACAAGCGGGTCTTTGTTCTTGATATCCTCTATGTTGAGCTGTCCTTCCCCTTCCGCTATCCTTTTCTTCACCTTCCTCAGTTCTTCCTCATTTTGGCAACCTACTATTATCTTCCTATCTTTAGCTTTCCTGATTTTATCAATCTTCGTCCCTTCTTCCGCTGCATTCACTACCTTCCTTATCCTTTCATACACCTGGTCCCCTGTCTCGTGGTCATCCTTTGAGGATATTATGATGGAGTGCATGGCGATGTTTTCTGGAGGCTGTTTCGGAGAGCCCGCGGTTACGCTCGCGTAGGTCAACCGCTCTTGGACCTCCTGATGCCTCTCGATAGCTTCCTTGAGCTTCTCCATCCTCTCATTGCTCTCTTCTATAAGCTGGGCATGCTTCGCCATCTTCTCCAGTAGCATGGACTCTTCCCCTCCTCTGTTTTCCTTCCCCTTTTCTTTTTCCTTTTCCTCCTCCGGCTCCTTGGTCACTTCCTTGCTTCCTTTTCCTTTCACGCTCTCACCCTCTTTTACAAGCTGGTAGAGCCTGTCTATTGCGATGGTCACCTCGGTCTTTATTTCCGTCTTTAGGTTTCTGGCGCTTCCGAGGTTGACCTTGGCTTTTGTGAGGCACGCTTTTGCTTCCGCAAGCCTATCAGCGTACTTCACTTTCCCCATCGGTGACCTCTCGGCAGCTTCCGCTGAGCTTTTCTGTGCCATCGCTTTGCTGTCAAAAGCGAGCCCAGTCTTTGGCTTCGGCTTGCTGGTCGCCGGTGCCGGAGCTTTCTTGGGGGAGTTTGCTAGCTTTGGCTTTGCTTCGGGAGAGCGGGATGTCGACGCAGTTGCAGCTTTTCCGGTCTCCCACTCGCCTATGCTGCGCCTAACCTTGGAGGTGGTCGCCGTCTCGGATGTTCCTGCCATCGAGGGGCTAGCTTTTTGCGTCTGGGCCGGGGATTTACGGTCGATATCGACCGTGACGTTAAGGGCTTTGCTGGGAGGGGGGGTACGAATTCCGAACATTTTCGGTTTTTACGCCAGGGGCACGTCAATAAAACAGTGTATATATAGCTAATTAAATTAAAATGTAAATTTGTAAAAGTTGTATAAGTGTAAATATGTATATTAGTTTAAAGTAAATTTATCTTGTTCTAATGTTTTTCTTTTGTTTCAGATCCTGTTCCTGATCGACTCCACGCGCGCGCGGCACTGATGGGCTGTATCTACGATGTTCAGGTGAGTACCCTTAGGGGTTTTAGGTTGTCACCGGTGATAGCACCTCAACATTGCTTTTGTCAAAAAACTGCAAGCTCTATATAGAGCGCTGACCTCTACCAAAAGATAGAGGGAGTGTCCACAATGTCTCTAGAAGAAACCGCAGCTTTCTACGCTAACACAGGTAAGTGAAACGAGAAAAATTTTTGTCAGAGTAAAAATACTGACTCTACCTAGAGTCCGTCCTAGAGCAGTGGCAGAATACTGCCGACTGTTTAAATAAACCGCGTCAAATTGAGCTTTGGTTGAGAAAGTAACAAAGTACAACGTACAAAAAAAATTTTGACTCTATGTAGAGTCACAATCCAAAGTCAAATTGCTTAAAACTAATTTTCTTATATCTAACACAAAAATCCGCTTCCAATTTGGAGCTTTCGTTTCCAAGATACAAATTTTAAAGATTTTGGGGGTGGGGGGTGTGCTGTTTATGGGGGGGTAATATTGAACAAAAAATTTACAAGGTTATTAGGTATCTAACCTTTGGTTAGATACCCAAGCTGTCGTTAAAAACGCAAGATTTCCAGCCGTTTCGGAGATACAAGCGTTTCTCCGAAATTACTGGACTTAGAAAAATTTTTAAAAAATATTTTTTAAATACGAAAATGATGATAATGATTTTTTGGGGGGAATGTGTTAGGCTGATAGTTTACAGGTTTCTAAGGTATCTAACCTCTGGTTAGATACCAAAGCTGTCGTTAAAAACGCAAAATTCTCAGCCGTTTCGGAGATACAAGCGTTTTTCCGAAATTGCAGTTGACCCACAATCAATTAATTGAATATCTAAGAATTTTTTAGTATAAACCCTACCTAAATTTTTTACTGAATAAACTATGACTGAAGGTCTACAAAATAAGCTAATAAAAAATATGGGTAACCGCTGTAGATTTTTAGTTATAAATTTTTAAAACGAAAGTCCAACTGCACCAAAACAAAAATCCTTGCACTGAAGCAGCCACTTAACTTTTTTGAAATCTGAAGGTGCCTCCGGGGTCCTCTCAATGTTCCGCTGCAGATGGCGGTGTCAGGTGGGTCCGCGCGCCTCTGGATCAGTGACCACGTGGCCACGTGGGAGTTGTTTTTTTGGCTTTAATTCCGCGCCCATGCGCGGAATAAAAAACCGAAAAATGCCGACGTGTAGAGCTTCAAAAGGGGGTCCTCGAGGTATTTTAAAAAAAGTAGGTCCTCGCTGCAGAACTCGTGTAAATTCACTTTTTGTGTTAAAAAACTGGTTTTTCACTTCTAACTTTTTACACACTGCACTTAGGCCCACGCGGTTTTCACCGCCGTGTGCGCCGTCACTTTCCGCTTCTTTTGGTGTATCACACGTCAAAATTGGAGCACTTTTTACTATTTTTAAGATTTTTCGCGTGGAGAGAGGGCTCTTTTCGTGGCGCTTCCGAGGGCGGTTGGTTAGGTTAGGTTAGGTTAGGTTAGGTTGGGGTGCTAGGTCGGGTAACCTCCAAGAGGTCTGCGCTGTTACTTGTCCCCTGGGATTCGTCCTGGGGGAACGGTAGCAGTCGCGGATTGGTGCACCCTGGTAAATACCGCTAATAACTTCTCACTCGTGGGATCTTGTTAGCGGTGGCCAATAACTCGACACGGTGGGCCTCTCCGCGTGTCCCTCTGAGTAGCAGAGGGCACAGTGTGATGAGGCAGGGTAGACTTCGGTCTACCCAGGTGGGTCCGGGCCCCCTTGTTTGGTGGCCCGGACGACCTTCTGGGACCTGGTCCCAGAAGGGGGCGGCGAAGCGCGCGCGGGGGGACGCGGAACTCTCCTGCGCCGCTTCGTGGGGGACGAGCGGTCCCATAGAAGGCGGCGAAGCGCGCGCGGGAGGACGCGGAACACTCCTGCGCCGCTTCGTGGGGGGGCCTTGGGCCCCCGAGCGGGGAAGAGGGCGCGGGACGACGCGGAACTGTCCCGCGCCGCTCTGACGCATGGTGGCGAATGGCGGGGCCGACATGGAGCCCCGGCCCCGCATTGCACACATTCGCCACCTTTGCGGGCGGACGGGAACGGCCGAGTCGCTTGCCGTTCCCAGGCCCCACCCTGCAGGGGAGGGGCGTGCGGGCCCCGCTGTAATGGCGGGCCTCGTCGGGGAGGGACTGGATGTAAAGGCTCTGCCGGTTTCCCAGTCCCCCCCACTAAGACGACGCAGGAGCGCCGCTGGGTTTTTAGTGGGTATACCGGCCTTGGGGAGGCCGGGGAGTCCCACATACCCCCCTTGTCACTCTCCAGTGGAGGGGGGATGCGTCATTTGCATTTTCCCAGCGCAAAAAAAAAAAAAAAAAAAAAAAAAAAAAAAAAAAAAAAGGTTAGGTTGGGGTGCTAGGTCGGGTAACCTCCAAGAGGTCTGCGCTGTTACTTGTCCCCTGGGATTCGTCCTGGGGGAACGGTAGCAGTCGCGGATTGGTGCACCCTGGTAAACACCGCTAATAACTTCTCACTCGTGGGATCTTGTTAGCGGTGGCCAATAACTCGACACGGTGGGCCTCTCCGCGTGTCCCTCTGAGTAGCAGAGGGCACAGTGTGATGAGGCAGGGTAGACTTCGGTCTACCCAGGTGGGTCCGGGCCCCCTTGTTTGGTGGCCCGGACGACCTTCTGGGACCTGGTCCCAGAAGGGGGCGGCGAAGCGCGCGCGGGGGGACGCGGAACTCTCCTGCGCCGCTTCGTGGGGGACGAGCGGTCCCATAGAAGGCGGCGAAGCGCGCGCGGGAGGACGCGGAACACTCCTGCGCCGCTTCGTGGGGGGGCCTTGGGCCCCCGAGCGGGGAAGAGGGCGCGGGACGACGCGGAACTGTCCCGCGCCGCTCTGACGCATGGTGGCGAATGGCGGGGCCGACATGGAGCCCCGGCCCCGCATTGCACACATTCGCCACCTTTGCGGGCGGACGGGAACGGCCGAGTCGCTTGCCGTTCCCAGGCCCCACCCTGCAGGGGAGGGGCGTGCGGGCCCCGCTGTAATGGCGGGCTTCGTCGGGGAGGGACTGGATGTAAAGGCTCTGCCGGTTTCCCAGTCCCCCCCACTAAGACGACGCAGGAGCGCCGCTGGGTTTTTAGTGGGTATACCGGCCTTGGGGAGGCCGGGGAGTCCCACATACCCCCCTTGTCACTCTCCAGTGGAGGGGGGATGCGTCATTTGCATTTTCCCAGCGCAAAAAAAAAAAAAAAAAAAAAAAAAAAAAAAAAAAAAAAGGTTAGGTTAGGTTAGGTTGGGGTGCTAGGTCGGGTAACCTCCAAGAGGTCTGCGCTGTTACTTGTCCCCTGGGATTCGTCCTGGGGGAACGGTAGCAGTCGCGGATTGGTGCACCCTGGTAAACACCGCTAATAACTTCTCACTCGTGGGATCTTGTTAGCGGTGGCCAATAACTCGACACGGTGGGCCTCTCCGCGTGTCCCTCTGAGTAGCAGAGGGCACAGTGTGATGAGGCAGGGTAGACTTCGGTCTACCCAGGTGGGTCCGGGCCCCCTTGTTTGGGTGGCCCGGACGACCTTCTGGGACCTGGTCCCAGAAGGGGGCGGCGAAGCGCGCGCGGGGGGACGCGGAACTCTCCTGCGCCGCTTCGTGGGGGACGAGCGGTCCCATAGAAGGCGGCGAAGCGCGCGCGGGAGGACGCGGAACACTCCTGCGCCGCTTCGTGGGGGGGCCTTGGGCCCCCGAGCGGGGAAGAGGGCGCGGGACGACGCGGAACTGTCCCGCGCCGCTCTGACGCATGGTGGCGAATGGTGGGGCCGACATGGAGCCCCGGCCCCGCATTGCACACATTCGCCACCTTTGCGGGCGGACGGGAACGGCCGAGTCGCTTGCCGTTCCCAGGCCCCACCCTGCAGGGGAGGGGCGTGCGGGCCCCGCTGTAATGGCGGGCTTCGTCGGGGAGGGACTGGATGTAAAGGCTCTGCCGGTTTCCCAGTCCCCCCCACTAAGACGACGCAGGAGCGCCGCTGGGTTTTTAGTGGGTATACCGGCCTTGGGGAGGCCGGGGAGTCCCACATACCCCCCTTGTCACTCTCCAGTGGAGGGGGGATGCGTCATTTGCATTTTCCCAGCGCAAAAAAAAAAAAAAAAAAAAAAAAAAAAAAAAAAAAAAAAGGTTAGGTTAGGTTAGGTTAGGTTAGGTTAGGTTAGGTTAGGTTAGGTTAGGTTGGGGTGCTAGGTCGGGTAACCTCCAAGAGGTCTGCACTGTTACTTGTCCCTTTGGATTCGTCCTGGGGAACGGTAGCAGTCGCGGATTGGTGCACCCTGGTACACACCGCTAATAACTTCTCACTCGTGGGATCTTGTTAGCGGTGGCCAATAACCCGACACAGGCCGCGGAGTAGGCGGCGGTGGGCGCGCACATCCCAATGATCCTCAAGGCTATACCGCAGGTACACCCATACGGAAAGGCTTGAGGGGAGGGTTCAGTGCAGCGCATTTTGTGGAGCCCGGCATGGGCTTACGAGCTACGTGCTCGTGTGGAGGTTTTGGCGGACTGAGGGGTACGGTTTTACCGTATCACTCAGGGTCGCCGGAGAGCTACGCCACTCTCCAACCGGGTCCACACTTTAACTTCAAAGACCCTCTTCCGGGCGTTAAGAGGGTACGTCGTTATTGTGTGGGCCCGACGAGGGCTTGCCTTAATTGGCCGGTCTGAGAAAGGAAAATCTCGATACAAAACCCGTGAGAAAACACGTAAAAACCTGCGGATACCTGGGACCTCCGCAGTATATACCTTCCCCGGTGTAAGAGGCTCTACCCGGGGCGACCACTTTCCTCACTACTCGTGGGACTTGATATGGAACTTGCAACAAAATCCAAAAAAGGAAGAGGAGGCTGTAAAAATCAGCGTAAAGAGGAAGGTAGTGGCGCTTCTGCGCTGGCGATCGCCGAGAAGGCGTACTGTGAGGAGAGCTCAACTATGAGTTCATGTAGTGTGACGTTGGAACAACTTCCCTTGGAAGTAGTGGAGCGCCTGTCGGCGTCGGACACTGACCAGAGCTTGGAGACGGTCGCATCTGATGCTTCGCCCGCTCGATTTTGGCGGAAAAGACCAGGCCCGTCGGGCCCTGAGGACTCAGAGACGGACTCCGATGTCACTGTGACTGGTGATAGTACCTCGTTGCCTAAGGTGAAGAGGTCGTTGACGGGAAGAGGTAGAGGCCGGCCGCCCACCTCTGGGCAGTTTGTTGGGCTGGCCAAAGCAAAAGAGGCCTTGAAGGCCACTAGACGAGAAGAGTTTCTCATCGATGCGACAGAGGAGGTGACGCAGAAAATAGAGAAGACGCGGAACTCGAGAGTGACGCGCCCATCCTGCATGCCTGAACTTTTGGCGGGTAAGATTGATGACCAGCTGGCGTCATCTCTCAACAAACAAGTGCTGGATTGCGTGGACATCATCAAAACGGTGTCACGCAAGTCCAGTCACCTGAGTGGACCATTTCAGAGGTCACTCAATGAGGCGACTCAATTTATTGTTGAGGCCGTGGAAGTGCTCCGTAAGCGCTCCATCTCCGAAGAGACAGCCAAGCTGCAGGCTGACAACACGCGCCTGCAGACAGAGCTTGCAGCTCTCCGCAAGGAATTCGCGGAACTAAGAGCAGAGCTGCGGCAGTCCCGACCAGTGACTGAACCTGTGGAAAGAGTGCAGCAGTTAGATGTGCAAGAACTGTCTCGCAACATCATGATCCAAGTTGGGACTATGATGAATGCCCGGTTAGAGGTGATTGAGGGGCGGCTTCCCCCAGAAGCTCGTCTGCGGCCTCCATTGGCTGCGGACAGAAACCGGAAAGCAGATGCTGGATCCACAGCAACTGAGGGTGGTTCTAGGCCTGATAGTGGGCCCATACCGGAGGCATCCACATCTAGTGGAAGCTCGGCTGGCTCTGTGCCTAAGCCCCGCAAAGGGAGAAGAGGAAAGGGGAACCTGGCAGCTAAAGAGGCAGACTTGGCGCGAGAGCAAGCTTCGATGCCCTCTGCAGCGCCCCCGAAGGCCACAGCGCCCCCAAATAGCGAAGCATGGACCACGGTAGGTGGGAAAAGTTTGAAGTCGGCACCAAAGCGGACGGCCAAACAGGGAGCTAGTGCTCCGGCACCAAGTGCCCCTGTGCAGAAAAATGTAGCGTCGCGGAAAGTGAAACTCCGTTCCCCGCGGTCAGCGGCAATAACACTGACCCTGCAGGCCGGTGCTGTGGAAAAGGGTGCCACCTACGAAACCCTACTCAGAGAGGCCAGACAGCGTATAGACATCAAGAGCCTAGGCATCGATGATCTACGCATTAGGTCGACGGCAACTGGCGCTCGGATCCTGGAAGTTTCTGGTGAAGCGGGTACTGAAAAAGCCGACTCATTGGCAGGAAAGCTCAGAGAGGTCTTGAGCCCTGAAACGGTGCGAGTGCAGCGGCCGGTAAAATGCGCTGATATACGGGTTGCTCAGCTAGACGACTCTGTGACAGTGGAAGAAGTAAAAGCTGCCGTTGCTGAGCAAGGTGGCTGCGAAATTGCGGCTATTAAAGCCGGTGCGATATCCGCAAGTGGCTCGATACTTTTGAGCTGCCCTGTGGCGGTTGTAAATAAGATGGTCCAAGCAGGCCGGGTTAAAGTAGGCTGGATTGCAGCGAAAGTGTCATTTCTTGACCCTAAGCCGATGAGGTGCTTCCGATGCCTTGAGTCCGGTCACGTCGGTAGCAAATGCACGGCAGAGGGAAGCGTTGATGGGCTTTGTTTCCGCTGCGGCAAACCGGGCCATAGGGCTCGAGATTGCAAAGATGAGCCACACTGTACAGTGTGTGCAACGGCTGGCAAGCCTGCATCGCATCAGGTTGGCGGAAAAGGATGCCCTGATGCCAAGGGGTCCAAAGGGAGCCGTAGAGGCCGTGGAAAGAGGGGGATAGCTAAGAAGGCCTCCAAGGCCCCGCAGTCGTCCCAGCGCACCACTGCTGGTGCGGAAGAGGATTTGATGGACACCGTAATTTAGATGGCTATCTCATTTATGCAGGCGAACATCATGCACTGTGCCAGGGCTCAGGACCTGTTGGTCCAGAGCATGGCACAGTGCATGATTAAAGTAGCGGTGGTTGCTGAGCCTTATGTGGTTCCCACCCGGGACGACTGGGTGGGTGATCACGACGGCCTGGTGGCCATCGTAGCCCCGTCCGCTGCTGGCTCCCCTCCTTTTGATAGAGTAGCAAAGAATAGGGGAAGCGTGTTGGCCGTCATGGGCGGAATTGCGGTTATAGGAGTTTACTTCTCACCGAATAGGAGCCTCGCCGAATTCGAGCAAATGCTCGTGGATGTCGGGGCCTTGGTTAGGCAGGCGTCCTCTTACCCTGTGCTCGTTGCTGGTGATTTCAACGCCAAGTCAACGGCGTGGGGATCCCCAGCTACAGATGTACGGGGCGAAGTGCTTGAAGAGTGGGCTGTATCCTTGGGCTTAGTGATACTCAATCGAGGATCCGAGAACACATGCGTACGACGGAATGGAGGATCAATTGTGGACCTCACAATTGCGTCTCCTAACCTGGCCAACCGCATTCAAGATTGGAGAGTAGAGGTGGACGTAGAAACGCTGTCGGACCATAGATACATCCGCTACAGTATCTCAGCACCTATTACTTCAAGAAGAGAAAACCGTTCTTCTATAAGGGGCGGCCCTCGATGGGTGTTGGGACGGCTCGAGCGAGAGCTTGCGAAAGAGGCGGCTATAGTGGAGGCCTGGGTAGCTGGCTCTGACGTGGTTGAAGAGGTGAACGAGAAAGCAGGTTGGCTCGAAGCTGCTTTAACTCGCGTGTGCGATGCGTCGATGCCGAGAGCTAAATCGTTTCCTCCGCGGCGTCAAGTGCATTGGTGGCACTCACAGCTTCGTGATTTACGTAGAGACTGCGTAGTCGCGCGCCGCCGTTACGCTCGACAAAGGAGGAGAAGGGTCCGTAATGAGAGTGAAGAGGATAGGCTGTACGAGATTTATAGGTCGGCTTGTATAGCCTTGCAGGTGGGAATCTCACAGGCCAAAGAAAAAGCGTGGGAGGAGTGGTTGGCGACGCTAGACAGGGACCCGTGGGGAAGACCGTACCGTGTCGTACGACAAAAACTCCGGCCTTGGGCACCCCCACTGACGAGTAGTTTGCAACCGCAACTACTAGAGCGGGTTGTAGACACACTCTTTCCCCAACGGGGTGAGTGGGTGCCGCCACCAATGGCTGCACCTGGGCCAGCAAGGGATAGCGAGGAGGATGGGGTTCCCCCGGTGACTGATGTGGAGCTTGAGGCAGCTGTTCTGAAACTTAGGTTGAAGAACACTGCTCCTGGCCTAGATGGCGTGCCAGGACGCGCCCTGGTAGTTGCGATGGGAGAAATGGGAGACTGTGTGAAGGCCCTGTTCACAGCGTGCCTGGAGCGAGGCCAGTTCCCGCAGGCGTGGAAGACTGGAAAACTTGTTCTTCTTCGAAAAGACGGGCGCCCGGCTGATATGCCTTCCGCTTATCGACCTATTGTGCTGCTCGGCGAGGTGAGCAAGCTTTTCGAGCGAGTGCTCGCTACCCGCCTCGTCGAGTGCATGGAGCCGGGGTTACACGAGGCGCAGTATGGCTTCCGCCGGGGCAGGTCGACCCTGAGTGCCATTGCAAGAGTAAGGGACCTTGCCGAAGAAGCGGTCTCTCAGGGCGGAGTAATGTGGGCAGTGTCTTTGGACATCTCCAACGCTTTCAATACTTTGCCCTGGGAAACGGTGAAAGCAGCACTGAAGTACCACAGTGTGCCGCGCTACCTACAGGCGGTTGTGGCCGACTACTTTACCGGTAGAGCGGTCGAGTATCCGACGAGGGATGGTTGGGGGAGGAAGCAAATGTCGTGCGGTGTCCCACAGGGCTCGGTCCTTGGACCACTCCTGTGGAACATCGGGTACGACTGGGTGCTGCGTGGTGCCACTCTGCCAGGAATAGGTGTGACGTGTTACGCCGATGACACGCTCGTGTCGGCTTGTGGCAGTAGCCATAGGGAAGCGGCCCGACTTGCTACAGCGGGTGTCGCCCAAATGATATGCAGGATCAGGGCTCTGGGGCTTGAAGTGGCCCTTAATAAATCAGAAGCCCTAGTGTTTCATGGGCCTAGAAATGCGCCACCGCTTGGAGCGGCGATAATAGTGGGCGGAACTTCCATCACCGTCGGGTTGACGATGAAGTATCTTGGAATTGTTCTCGACGGTAGATGGAAGTTTGATGAGCACTTCAAGCGATTGGCTCCAAAGCTGATGGCTGAAGCTAGAGCTCTAGCGAGGATTCTTCCGAATCTGGGAGGTCCGGGAGGAGCAGCTCGTCGACTTTATGTCGGTGTGGTGCGCTCCATGGCACTCTATGGAGCGCCCATATGGGCAGACGCTTTGAGCGCCCGCAACGTGCCACTGCTGCAACGTCCGCAGCGAGCCATGGCGCTCAGGGCCGCTCGAGCTTACCGTACGGTGTCCCATGCTGGAGCGTGTCTACTCGCTGGCTTGCCGCCGTGGGACCTTGATGCGAGAAATCTAGCGGAGCGCTACTGGAGAGGTATAGCGATACAAGAGGAAGGCTTGCAACTTCACCCACGGGAAGTCGCGCAGTGGAACAACGAGGCCCGGGACCAACTTTTCCAGAAATGGAAAGAGCGACTAGGAATCCCGGGAACTAGCCGGGAATTAGTAGAGGCAGTTCGGCCTATTCTTAGAGAGTGGGTTGAGCGCAAGCATGGCGTACTCACGTACCACCTGACGCAGGTGTTAACTGGCCACGGGTGTTTTGGTGAGTACTTGTGTCGGGTGGTGGGTCGAGAGCCGACGGCGGAATGCCATCATTGCAGAAGAGGAGTTGCAGACACGGCACAGCATACGCGAGAAGAGTGCGAAGCTTGGGCAGAGCCTCGCGCTGCCGTGTCTGCTATTATTGGACAGGATTTGTCTGTGTCGGCTTTGGTGAACGCCATGGTCGAAAGTGAAGAGGCATGGAATGCGGTCGAGACCTTTTGCGAGACGATCATGCTGCAAAAGGAAGCGGCAGAACGGGAGCGTGAGCAAGACCCGAACTCGCTGCCGATTCGTCGCCGGAGGCACGGACGGCGACGTCGGGCCTTTTTGGCCCAGATGCCGTCCTAGTAAAGACCCGCAGGTAACAGATCGGGGGACCTGTTGCCTGCATGAAGGGTTAGGAGCGGGAAGGTGCTCTTGTGTTCAGGGCACCTTCACCGATTGAGTAGCAGGGCTCAGAGCCCTCCTCGAGTTGGGTCCGAAAGGACAAGTGCTGACGTGGCCGCGGTAAGCTAACCGAACCCGTAGCTTCGTTCTGAACGCACAGGAGAGGAACACCCCAGGTTTTTAGTGGGTACACTGCCTTTGTCAAGGCGGGACTCCCACATAACCACCGGTCCCCCCCCCAGGCCGTGTGGTACCTATCAAAGGTTTTCCTGGGTCAAAAAAAAAAAAAAAAAAAAAAAAAAAAGGTTAGGTTAGGTTAGGTTAGGTTAGGTTAGGTTAGGTTAGGTTAGGTTAGGTTAGGTTAGGTTAGGTTAGGTTAGGTTAGGTTAGGTTAGGTTAGGTTAGGTTAGGTTAGGTTAGGTTAGGTTAGGTTAGGTTAGGTTAGGTTAGGTTAGGTTAGGTTAGGTTAGGTTAGGTTAGGTTAGGTTAGGTTAGGTTAGGTTAGGTTAGGTTAGGTTAGGTTAGGTTAGGTTAGGTTAGGTTAGGTTAGGTTAGGTTAGGTTAGGTTAGGTTAGGTTAGGTTAGGTTAGGTTAGGTTAGGTTAGGTTAGGTTAGGTTAGGTTAGGTTAGGTTAGGTTAGGTTAGGTTAGGTTTTTTTTTTTTTTTTTTTTTTTTTTTTTTTTTTTTTTCTGGAACTCTTCTGTTGCTGTTATATTGCAACATCATTTTATTCGTTTTATAATTCCCTTACATAATTACATTTACCATTTACTTATTCTAAATTTATAATAAACATAATTTTACCCTGATAAAATTTCCAATAATAATCAACATGATTGAATTTTTAGATTTCAATAATTAAAATCTAAAAATAACTTATCTACATTTTATAAAAACTAAATCATTTCAATTATATATAACAAATCTAAAATAATTACTCAAAATACAGATACAACAATATAACAATCATATGTTAAAACTATACATCAAAAATTAAATATAAATTCATTTAAGTAATTCATTATTACAATTTTTATTGAATCAAAATTTAACTAAAACCTAATATTAATATTATAATCACAATTTCATTTTTAACAAATACCTATTACAAATTAATCCAACCCAAATAAAAATAAAGTTACAAAATGACAAATAAAACCAACATTAATAAATTATCATCTATAAAAACTAACAACACTGCCGATCAGGTCTACACTGATTATAAATCATAAGATTTAGTCTATCGACCTGACCGGAAGCATACGCAATGATCATAAAATTTAAGTACATTATAAGTAACAATCGCAAAATAAAACTATAGACCCAAGTTACTCTTCCCAGATTTAAATTTTCCACTAATCTTAAACATGATAAGCCACGAGGAGGCAATCACAATCTTAGTCAATAATTAATTAGGTGGTTATTAGAAGTTGTACACAATAGAAATCGACCAATCCACCAGCAAATTAAATAGATAGGTACATACATAATTTAACCAAAAGATGGAGTAAGATGGAACATAACTCACTTTATTTACCCTTCCATATATTCTATTTCACAGGTAGACCGGCCGGTCCCTTTATGATCTGTATCAAAAAATTTTAAAATGTCAAATGTCAAGGCAACCTAATGTCATTTATAGCTGGATGTCAAACAATAATAAAAGAAGAAGTTGAGTGTTTATTTGTTATTGTTTTCATGTGCAATCTGCTAATTAGGTAATTT